>CANTUR010000029.1:6460000-7060000 GCA_947683625.1 Mallotus nudiflorus | reverse complement strand
AAAATATTATCCAAAAATTAACTAAAATTGCTAAAAATTTGTGAAAATTCATTTTCTCATTTTCAAAGCTAATAATTTAAATTAATAACACAATTTATCATAATTTCTACACAAAAATACATAATTCACATAATACAATATATATTTCCACAAATTATACAAAATTAACAAAAATTATTTTCTCATAACTAAAATTAAAAAATTAAATTAACAATGCTAATCTAACTAAATTTCAATTCAAAATAATTAATTAACATAATTAACAAAAATTTATTATTTATTATTTTTTAATTATTAAAATATTCAAAAATACCCATTTATTCAAAATAATTTAGAAAAATAAACAAAAAAAATATATAAGTAGATTGAGATGCATACTTCAACATTTCCAAAAGAAATAATCAAGAAACTCAAACTAAACCTTAAAAAAATCAAAATCAAAATAGACATAAACTATAATTGAAGAAAACTCACAATCCGGACGTTGTGATCTTGAACCGACTTGAAAATCGAGACGTACATGCCATGAGAAGTCTAACGAGCCCAAGAACTCAACCTAAAATCACCAAAAAAATTTCAATGCTACAGTAACTACCCACGATTTCTTGCAAAAATTCGATAACCGGAGCTCTCTGGAGGCGACAAGAAGGAAAAGGAGGAAAGTGGGGAGCTTGGTGGTGGTCCGTGGTGGCTGACGGTGTGCTGGTGAAGCTTTAGGAGTCGACAATGACAGAAGGCAAGAGAAGAAGAAGAAGAAGAAGAAGAAGAAGAAGGAGAAGAAGAAGAAAAGAAAAAGAAATGAAAAAAAAAATGGTGGGAAAGGAAAAAAAATGTTGACCCGTTAGTAATGCTTTTGACTCTTTATATATATATATATAATAACCACTTGTCAAAATCACACACACACACACACACACACACACACACATATATATATATATATATATATATATATATATACAACACATGGACCAAATACACACATACACATGTTATTAACACAATATAATAATAATAATACTATCACATGCATAATAGTAATAAAATGATAATAATACTAACAATAATAATAATGACAATAATAAAAATAATAATAATAATACCAATAAAATAATAACACTAAAACTATTAAAAATAATAGCAATATAATAATAATAATACTATTAAAAATAATAGTAATGAAAATGAGTTTGAGTATTTTAAATAATAAAACTCACAAATTAATTATTTCACGTAAATAAAATATTTAGAATAAAATAAATGAATAATGTAAACAATTAATGATAATCTATAGTTAAAATTTAAATTTTATTAACACTGTATATCTCAAAATAATATTATTATAATAATTTAAAATATTGGGTCATTACACGACTCCTCATCTCTATGTCATATCTTTGTGACAGTGGTTAGTGTGTTCTCTAGAGCCCTGAGCTCAAACAGTATCGCGGTTATTAAAATCTTGGATGCGCGTTAAACCCCGTCGTCTATAATAAGACTTTTTAATTTTTTAATTTTTGTCTCTAATTTTTACCTAGGTAGCCTTTTTGCGAGTTTTTCTCCCTAGCAAGACTTTTATAGAAAGTATTTCTTGAGCTTGTCTAAGTTGATGGGCTTTCTAAATTCATTTTCTTCCAAGCTTAATAGGATAGCGACACCCTTCGAAAATAGTTTCCTCACCAAATATGACCCTTCCCAATTCAACTTGAACTTGCCTCATGGATTAGTCATGATTGGCTTTATGAGTTTTAGCACCAAATGTTGTTCTTTGATCTTTTCGGGCTTGATCTTCTTGTTATAAGCTCGAGCTATCTTTTTCTGATATAATGGGGAGTGATACATTGCTTTCAGTCTTTTCTCATCTAACAGTGTCAGCTACACCAGTTGACTTTCCACCCATTGATATTTTAGGATTTTGGATTCTAAAAGAACCCTTAATGATCGAATCTCCACTTCTTCTGGCAGTACCACCTCACACCCATATACTAAGGAGTATGGAGTGACATCAGTTGATGTCCTTGCAGTAGTCCTATACCTTATAATGTGAATTACTGATAATCAGACTAGTCTCAATAATTCTCCAACATCTTGGCCAGGATCCTTTGCATATTTTTATTACAGCCTTCACTGCCCCATTCGTTTGTGGCCTATACGGAGATGATCGGTGATGTTTGATATTGTATTCCTTCAATAAAATAGCCATCTCTGCCTGATATTGAATACCATTGTCAGTGACAATATGATGGGGTAACCCATATCTGCAAATTATATTCTTCTCGATGAACCTTGCTATTTTTTTGAGCCAACAATAGTATAGGACTTAGCTTTGACCCATTTGGAGAAATAATCAATTGCCACCATAATGTATCAATGACCATTTGATGCTCTCAGCCTTATCTCTCCTATAATATCAATTCCCCAAATGGCGAAGGGTCATGGAGAGGTCATTCCTTGAAGTTCCGTAGAAGGTAGATGATTGACGTTTTTATAAGTCTGACAGTTATGGCATTTCTTCACAAATTTGACATAATTGATTTTTATAGTCAACTAAAGTAACCCTGACGAGCTATCTTCTTTGGCAAGACTATCCTATTCATGTGTGGCCCATAAACTCCTTCATGTACTGCCTCCATCAACCTCAGAGCTTCATCTTTGTCAACACATCTCAAATGAACCCCAATAGGCATTCTCTTATACAACATGCCATTATAGCTGATAAATTACTGAGATAGCATTCATAGGGACATCCTCTCTTTCTTTTTGGCATCCTCTGGAAACTGTCCCATTTCTAAATACTTTTGCAAGTCATAAAACCAAGGCTTCTCAACAGCAGTATCAACTAACATTACTGTGGACATTGTCAATTTGATTAGTTCACAATAAAAGATCGATGATGAGAAAGTTTAAGTTTTGAATGCAAGGAGAACTCGAGACTTCTCTAAAATCAACTCGGAAAGCCCAAACACTAATCCAAGCCTATAAAAAACCATATCCAAACCCAAAATAAAAGTCAAAGGCTAAGCCCATCATCTTTTGACCCAAGGCCCTGACCTGGCCCGCCTCTTCACCCCAAGTATTGATGAGGCGATGCCTCATTAAAGAGGTGGCGTCTTTTCATACCCACTCTTTGTAGCATTAAATGCCATTAATGGTAGTGGTTGGAGGCTCACCTACTAAAGAGTTTATCATTTTTGGATGTAAAAGAAAGGGAAAATGCAGGAAAAAAGCCTAAGGAATGAAAAAAGGTAAGGGAAGAGGATGAGAATGGTTTTTAGGAAATTGAAAAAGGGGAGAGGGTGAGAGGCTTTAAAGGGGATGTGGGGGTAAGAGAGAGGGGGGTTTTTTAGAAAAAAAAGTTTAGGAATTCAAAAAGGGACAACTTAGAAAAACATTTGGAAGAGAAAAAAAAAAGAAAAAGAGGAAGAAAAAAGGAAAGAAAGAAAGGAAGAAGAAGGGGAAGAGACTTGGAAGCTTAGGAAACTTGACTCTTGAGAAAAGGAAGGGACCTCCTTGCATTCAAAGCTATTCATCCATCAACCAAGCTCTGAGGGCTCAGTTAGGAGCATCAGCTCATCCAAAATAGTGAGTCTCTCCATTTTTTAGCTTTTAGTTCTTCATATTCATTAAAACCTTAATTTTTTGCTCTTTTATGTGTTTAAGTTCATAGAGGAGCACATTGAATATTAATTATTAATATTTGTATATTTACATTTGTTTTTTATTTATTTGCATGATTGTTGAGTTTCTTAAGATCTAAGAAACATAGTCTGTCTCTGTCCCTGTTGAAGAGGTGATGTCTCTTCATAGAGACATCGCCCCTTCATGATAAGGCGATGGAGGCATTGCCTCTTGGTCAAGAGGCGACAAGGCGTTGCCTCTTGACCAACATTCTGCCAGTTCCTATCTTGATTTTTAGCTATTGCCTTGCATGTTTGGCATAATTTCTTTATCTAACATGTTATATTTCTTGATTGTATGCATGATTGTTATGTTTGATCAATATTGTTTCCATGTTATACTATTGTGTTATTTAATGGACTATTTGTGAGTTTATTTTTATCTCTTATTATTTTCTATATTTTTTATAAATATTATTTGTGAATGATTTATAGATATTGTTATTGTTTGTGAGGTTGAACTAACTCATATTTGTTACAGGAATTATGTTGTGATCTCTAAGTATTAGATGATTGCTTTATTAATTAATTATTAAGAGTTTTGATTTGTATAATTAATTTGTTTATTTTTAGTTTATGTATGGTTTATTCTTAGTATTTTTACATTTATTTACACCAAAAGTTGTAATCCTTAATCCCTATCCCTTTTATTTGGAATGAATGGTTGTGAATTATTTTTATTTATTTTATTTTATTTATGATTGAATATTTAGAATATAAGCATGAAATGAGACTAATGTGCAAACTTGGGATAAAATCTAAAATTGGAAAACCAATCATGATTAGCATGTCAATAAGGAGATAACTTAATAATCAAAGGTAATAAAATACAAAACACACACGGAGGCCAACCACAAGGTTGGGTGGGCATTCCAAAAGCCCATACTTACTTACTTTCTGAACCTAATATCTAATGATGGCTTCTGGGAACCTTCGTGGAATCCAGTTACTGTACAGTATATCTCGACTTTCATCTGGGTGGCAACTTCATCTCTGTTTTGGGCCCTAAGCCTACTATGCATTTCCTAATGAGCCCCGAGCTCACATAGTGTCGTGGTTGCCAACACTTGGGTGCGCAACCAAAATCACCGCTTATAGTGGTGACTCTACTGGGGATAAAGAAACTAATTCCAAGTGTTTTGTAATTTATCATCTTTGATTATTTCTTTATTTCCTTCACAAATTTTGCATTCACTACACGTTTCCACATAATACACTCCAAGTCCCAAATAAATCGACAATGATATTTGCTTTGCTGCCTGTGTTTC
Source organism: Mallotus nudiflorus (assembly GCA_947683625.1). Classification (NCBI taxonomy): domain Eukaryota; kingdom Viridiplantae; phylum Streptophyta; class Magnoliopsida; order Malpighiales; family Euphorbiaceae; genus Mallotus; species Mallotus nudiflorus. The sequence goes on along the minus strand of CANTUR010000029.1, from coordinate 7,055,055 downwards.
ATTCAAACCTGGTGGTGAGGTATTTGATTATTATCACTCACGACACGTACCTATCCGTGTCGCACGGACCCTTGAGTGGGGAGATGTAATGGATGTATATAGATATGGGAGCCAAAGGTTATTACCCAAGACTCAGCTCATGTTTGACCTATCAATTTCCATTAGGATTTTTTCCGAATGCATGTGTTTTATGTCGTATGGTAATCGTTTAAATAAGGCCTAAGAACATTTTAAATAAACCTTGACAAGATAGGCCTCTCATGCTTATTATTAACCTAGTTCAAAGGAATCTTAATAATGTGGGATTTCAATATCATTTTTGGCCCATTTAAAATGGACTTTAGAATTATTTAGAGTTACCACTTATCTATGTCATCTTGAGAGTTATCTTGCATCCGTCGATTTTATTATCCCCCATTGATAAGCAAAACCCAGAATAAAAATTCTAAGACAAGGAACTCACCATTGAACATATGTGTGGGAGAAATAAGGGTGGAGATACCATTTGTGAGCTTTTTTTGTCCTTTGATACGTGTATATATGCTTTTTTATTTTTACCAATAGGCTTGCATTTCATATATACATGTCATTTATATTTTTAACCCCCATGGTTGCAAATATAGATCCACAACAGTTTGCCAGTTTGAAACAATCTGACATTGGTCACCTGGTTAGAATCTATAGAAAGATGGCAGAATTTGATGCTGAAGCTGAAAGCTGAAATTGCCAAACAAACTAGGATGATCATGAGAGAAATTATAGGGGAAATGATGGGTACACCTAGAGGAGAACCACCTGCACCTCAGCTAGCAATGCCCAACCACCAGCACCTTAACCTCAACTTTTGATTTAGATGTAGAGGTTCCTAAAATGTAAGAGGTAGAGGATGATCAGCAGATAGTATTGACAGAACCTGTTACTCGTTAGAAAGAGGGATCGATGGAGGAATGTTAAATCTATAGCTCAAATACAGTTGATGATGAAGGAAAAAGGGAATGACGCCGTAATGAGCTATTTTGAGTTTAGCTTGGATAAAGATGATGAACCCTTACCACAGAAGTTAAAATTCCCTGACATAAAGAAGTTCACTAGCACAGATGACCCCCATCTCTATTTAAAGCAATATGTGACCCACATGAAGATAATTGAACTGACTAAAGCCTATATTGTGAAGCAATTCCCTCTATCTCTGGAAGGAGCATCCATCATATAGTATTATGCTCTAGAATCTTATGTCTAAGCTAATTGGGAGGAATTATGCAATATAGTCTCAACATTCAGATGGAGGCTTCCCTAAGAGACTTTTAGAATGTAAAACAAAAGTTCAATGAATCTTTTGCAGATTATTTGATTAGGTGGATAGCAAAATTAGCACAGATGAAGCAATGACCCGTAAAATTTTATAAGCTAGTAATAGCCACTCAAGGATATGTACTCCTTTTCTCTAAGAAGCTGAGGGATTAAGGATTCAGAACTTTGAGGAGCTGTATAGGTTTAGAGTACAGAAAGAATCAGACCTTGTGCAAGAAAAGAAGTTTTTCAGTGGAAGATCTGTAAACAGAGAAGGGCTTGTGTATGGCAGTGGATTTGGGCCAAGTAGTAATATATAGATCAACGTAGTCAGGCAGTCCTGATGGTTTTCTAATTTGGGAAGACCCCTCTCTAAATTCCTGAAAAAACTAATTGAGAATAACCTTCTACAACCCTTACCTAAATGACCTCCTTTTCGAAATGCCGACTTGAAGCTATACTGCAAGTACCACTAAAAAATTAAGCATAATACAGAAAGCTGCACTCGCCTGAAATATGAGATTCAAGATTTAATTGATTTAGGAAAAATAACCAATACGGAAACCAGAAAACCAAACACCCAAAATAACCCTTTACCCAACTACCGAAATATACCACCACTAAATCCTCGTATCCTGATGATCAACACTGGTCTAATAGAGGAACAAGTCATTAATTCCTTTATTGATATTGTACCCACACTACTAAAACCATAACCAAAAAACCTAAATCTGAGATAGCAGGCCATTGAGTCTCATATAAATGTGCTTGATATTTAGAGTTCTGATGATGAAGAGGGAGGAACAGTTGATATATGGAAGAATAATGAGAAGAAAGAAACACAATCCATTGAGAAATTAGAAGACGGGGAAGAAGAGGTGAAAAAGGCTAAAGTAGAGAAAGGGGGAAGTAGTTCAAAAGAAGGATCAGAGAAAGATAAGAAAGCTGAGGAGATTATTGAAGCTAAAAGAGATGAGAAAACTCTTGCCAATATTTGGGAGTTGCTTATGAACTCCCGAACCCATCGGGAAGCACTATTTTTGGCTCTTGATAATAAAAAGATACCTTCAACACACACTCTAAAGTAAATGGTGGACTCATTAACTAAAAGCCCTTAGGGAGTAATTGTTTTCACAAATAATGACCTACCTTTGAAAGGAAGGGATTATAGTAAAGCCTTATTCATTAAGGTCGAAGTAAAAGGCAAATTGACATGTTATGTTTTGGTCGATAATGGGTTAGCCATTAATGTATGCCCTCTGAAGATTCTACCAAAGTTGGGCCTGATAGTAGCTGATTTAAAGCCCTCCAATGTAGTCATAAAGGATTATGATGATATGAAAAGCCCAATTGAAGGAACTTTTTAGGCTTTGGTAAAGACTGGACCTATTGAAGTTTGGGTTAACCTCCATATGATAGATATTCCAGTCATTTTCGCTATTCTTCTAGGGAGACCATGGTTCCATTCTTTGGGGGGAGTACCATCTACCATTTATCAAAAGATCAAATTTTCACATGAGGAAAGGGTGGTTACTATATTGGCTAAAATAGAGGCTACAGTTGCTACATTGAAATTGACTCCTACTGAGATCCCAAATAGCTCAATTTTTAAAGTCTACATGATTTATGAATACGAGCCAAACTTGAAGATTGTCAGTATAATGAAGAGCATGTAGTTCATGCTTGGGATGGGATTAGGGAAGAATCAGCAGGGCCCACCAGAATTCTTTGAACCTAAGGTGCCGATCTTAAAGCATAGGGTAGGATATCCAAGGAAAGATGAGTCTGATGCAGAGGAAGAGGTTGTGGAGAAGTCTAAGAAGAGCAAATTAGGACTAAGCTAAAGAAGAAGATGCTCTAGGAAACATTTATAGAGGAAGGTGCCAATTACCCTTACCAAAGAGCTTTTGAGCCTTTAAGGATCGCTAAAAAGATGGTCCCCCGGGTTCAATATATGGATGGGATCAAAGAATCTGATGTTGAAGAGCCTATAGTAGAAGAGCTAGTATTGACTTCAGAATTAGAAGGGGATATTCTTGCAGTAAAGTTGAAGGATGTTGCTGACCAGGAAAAGGAATTCAACTTCGAAGCTTTTGTCCTTAATTCTATTATGGATGTTTTCTATTATGACATTGACTTTTCTCTTTCTAATTTATTTGAGATTGATGACATTTTTCTTTCTAAAGTTAATGTGATGAAGTCTGATTATACTTGTGTGATGTGTTTCATAATGGTTCTGCTGTGTGTGATGATCATTTCGTGCATATATTTGACATTAATTCAGTGTAGACTGAATCATTTAATCTAGGCACAAGCAATAACCCTAGAAATATACTTATTGCTTCTGATTTAACTCTTGATGAGAGAGAAAAATGAAAGAAACTCTTAAAAGAAGATAAAAAGTATTTTCTTAGGGCTATGAGGATATGTTTGGGATTGATAGATAGATTTCAGAACATAGGATTCCCACATATTCTCACATCACACTGATAAAAAAAAAGATTAAGGCTAGAATGGGCTCTCCTAGTTAAAGAAGAAGTAGAAAAATAGCTTAAAGCAAAGTTCCTAGAAGTGGTAGGGGATACCCAGTGGCTGGCTAACATAGCCCCATTTCCCAATAAAAATGGTAAAATCAGGATGTGTGTGGACTATAGGGATTTGAACAAGGCTTGTCCAAAGGATGAGTTTCCTCTACCACACATTGACACCTTAGTTGATAGTGTAGCTTCCAACACCATGTACTCCTTTATGGATGACTTCTGAGGATACAATCAAATTATGATGGTAGTAATTGACAAGTTGAAGACTTCTTTCATCACTGAGTGGGGTGTTTACTGTTACACAATTATGCCATTCGAGTTGAAAAATGCAGGGGCTACTTACCAAAGAATGGCTATTACGTTGTTATCCATAAAGAGATAGAAGTGTATATAGATGACATGATGGTGAAATCTCTGACCAGAGAAGGGCATTTCGAAGCCTTAGACAAGTTATTGGTAAGAGCTAAAAAGTACAACCTCAGACTGAATCCGAAGAAATGTATTTTTGGGGTGACGTCTAGAAAACTATTAGGACACATTGTTAGTCAGAAAGCATAGAGGTGGATCCAAACAAAGTCAAACCAATCAGAGAAATGCCTACACCAAAGAATAAGAAAGAAGTCAGAGGGTTTACAATAAGGCTACAGTACATAAGCAGGTTCATAGCTAAACTGACTACCATTTATAAACTAATCTTTAAGCTATTAAGTAGTATTTGATGAATCCTCCAGTTTTGCAACTGCCAAGACCAAGGATGTCACAACCAAAATAGGGGGCCATGACCAACGCTAGGGAACAAGAATTCTTTCGAATCTAAAACCTGTAGCAAGCCTTAAAATAAAAGCATGCAATAAAATAAAATAAATAAAATATTATTTAGCGAAAATTAAATCTCAAATAATAAAATAAAATTCTCAACTTCCTTTAATAACATAAAATCACATCATATATATCATAAATAGAAATCTTTTAATACAATCTTCAGAGAAACACTCTGAAGTAAAATCCTCATACATGCATAAATACAAAAATAAGTCTCGACAAAGTCAAATACAACTACTACTGCAATGTCTAGAGTACAAAGTAAAACTCAAGTAAGCGATTTACATAATAAAGTCGGAGCAGAAGAAATCTAGCAGATAGGTCTACTGCTAAGGTCTGAAAATGAAAACTCTCTTGTAAAAAAATATCAACGAAGGGGAGTCAGACCTCACTGAGTGAATTATTATAATATATATACACGCATAACTAAATATCAAATGCAGACACTCAAGAGTATATATATTAAATATATATACAGGCAAATACACACAGATGCAGCAAAAATCATTTTTATAATAATACTGAAAATTGTCAGTTATGAAGGATCAAATAGAACCCTATATGATCGCAACCTCAATACCAATAGAAAGTACTCTAGCCATATAGGCTCACTTAATTTCAAGTAAATTCACTTAATCCATATGGATAGTAGACTGGCCCCGAGACACTAAGTCGACCAATCTCAAGTAGTCTGACTGTCAGTGTGATTGACCCCAAGACACTTGGTCAATCGAGCTCCAGCAATCACACTCTCAATCACATTAATCTCAATCAAATCAATATCAATCAATCATAATCACCACAATAAATTTTCACTTAGCTCTAATTTATCGCACCGGTACATACACAGTCCTAGTGCTGCCCACTAGGAAACACGTTCTATTGATATCCTTCATTTATATTAAATCATACATTCAAAAAAATAAATAATGCATGATGACATTTAAAATAAACAAATAAACCATATATACACCAGAAATATACCTAAAATAAACTAAGTATATTTCATGTATATATACGTATAATAAGTTCAATTAAATCGCGTAATATGCTCGAAATCAACCAATAAGATATTTAAATATAATTTGAAAGTAAATCACAAAGAAAACATGCATTTATTTTAAAATATACCAAATGTATACTAAAAATATACCTAATATATACGAAAATATTCAATAAAGTAATTATTCAAAATTTACATTTAAAATATATAATTTCTAAAACATGCAACCTAAAGCAATGCATATATATCATAATAACTCACAGTTGTGCGCTCCTTGAGATGGGTCCAACGGGTTTGGTCCACTAGGCCTTGGTCTCAGCGCAATTAATAATAAAATAATAACATGAAATCAGAAAAAATTTAATTTAACCTCTAGAGACTCGATCTAGGATTATTAACATAGACAGATAATTGGAATTAGACTCGATATCACGTTTTACAAGAATTCTACTGAAAATTCAGTAGAACCTCCTCTGTAAAATGGACATCTCTCTACTTAAAAAGTAGAGCTAGTCCTGTAAGAAAATACACTTTGAAACATAATCCACAAAACTCCTCAGTCAGGTCCCCAAACTACAAATTCCCTCGACCGAGGTCCACAATTCATAACAAAATACAAAAAATATAATAAAATTTCATAAATACCAAAAATGCCCTTTAGTTTTAAAATATAGCAATTTAAACATTAAAAACACCAAAAGTAATTATTTTACCGATAATTACTTAAAAATCCTAATATTAATATAATATTATTAAAAATCGATATTTCACGATAATTTTACAAATATTAACAAAAATTTATTTTATAAATCTAAATTACTTCATTAGTCCAAAAATATATTAAAAATTACTAAAAATCCATTTATTTACAAAAATAGTATATTATATTTACTTTGAAAATAATTTTTCAAAAATAGTATTAATTAGTTAAAATTAGCAAATAATTTGCAAAAATCATTTTTATGCTACAAATAATTATTAAAACTAATTAAATTTAATATTTAACCAAAATTACTATCAAATTACCAAAATGCCCCTAACATACAAAAATACACATAAAATACTAATAATATTAAAAAATTCAAAAAAAATTATGTAATTACTCAAAATTTATTTTCTCAACATATTATTCACTAAAGTCAACAAATATACTCAATTAACCAATAATTACTAAAAATATGTATATTTAACCTAAATTTCCAAAAATAACATAAACTAAATATAATTATAAAAAAATTACAAAAAAATCACAAAAATTATAAATTAATTTCTAAAATTAATGTTAACCACTAAAAACACCAAAAATCAAAATTTCATAATTTATTTAATTAATTTATGAAAATTATAAAATAATAATAAAATAATAAAAAATTCACAAAAATCAAAATAAATTTCCAAAAATTACACAAAAATTACAAGATGTAGATTAAGCTAAGGGGAACAACTTTTGTGAAGGAATTAAGTTTGAATAAAAAAATAATTATAAAAAAAAATCAAAAACCCTAAAATGGCCGAAACTAAAAATCGATCACCATAAAAATCTAGGCCAAAACAAGTGAAACAAACCTTGAAAACACACTCACTGGTGCTTAGGGAAGGAAAAGAGATTGGCGGTGTCAAAATCGGTGACTGAAATCGACTTGAACAGAGGTGGTGATGATTTTCGGCTTCTCGGCCAAAACGAGCTGAAACGGCGCTGGAGAAGGGGAGAAATGGCGACAGAGCTAGCTGGAGGAGGAGGTGGAAGTTCGGGAGGCATGCCGATAGTTGCTAGTCGGCATAGCAGCGGTGAGGGTCATGGTGAGCTTCGGGAGAGAAGAAGGAAGGTAGGAGGGGTAGTTTTTGTAAATATTTAGGTATATATATATATATATATATAACTTTATATTATAATATAATAAACCTTATAATATATACTTAATAAACACACACTACACATTTAATATACACATGCATAAATATATATATATATATATATATATATATATATATATATATATATATATATATATAACACATAATAAAAATATAGTATATACACATAATTTAAATATTAAACCCTAATATTATTTATGCATGCATATATATATATAACTCATAAAATAAAGGTCAATAATGTAATTCATTAAAATAATAATATTAAAATATAAATGCTCTAAATTAAAGATTTAATAAAGTACTATTTCCCAAAATAATAATTTAAAGACATATATTTACGTAAAATATATTAGTTAAACGTAAAATAATAACAATAATAATTTTTCAAGATAATGAAATAATTAATTATTATTTTAAAATTATTAACACTGCATATCCTATTTTAAAATAAAATAATTTAAAAACTCGAGTTATAACAGTAAGCCCTTAATTATGTACTTAGCTATAGAGAAAGATGCAATTGATGCAATATTAGCATAAGAAGGAGAAGGGAGAGTTGAGCATGCTGTATGTTATCTGAGTAAGAAGCTTCTATCATATGAAGCCAATTACAGTCTAGTAGAAAGAACTTGCTTAGCTGTAATTTGGGCAACAAATAAGCTACAACATTACTTTTAGTCCTATAGGATTCAAGTGGTTTCTAAGCACGATCTTCTTAGATATCTCTAGTAGACTCTGTCGCTGACAGGGAAATTAGCCAGATGGTTAGTTCTTCTTACAAAATTCAACATAAATTATGTTACTAAAAAGATGATAAAAGGAAGAGTTGTGGCCCACTTCTTGGTTCAGAATTCGATAGACGACGGACAAGAATAGGACCTAGAATTTTTGGATGAACATTTAGGGACAATAGAGATCCAGACATGGAAAATGTACATTGACGGAGCAGTGAACAGTAGAGAGCAGGCATTGGTGTGATTTTAGTCTTGACAGAAGGAGAAGTAATTCCGATGGCAAAGAGGCTAGAATTTGAGGTCACTAATAATCAAGCTGAATATGAAGTCTACATTTTCATTTTGGAAGCACTCAGGAATGTAAGGATAGAAAAGAAAGAATGTCACTGAGGATGCTATTTCGACAGTTCATTAGCCATAACAGGATGTTGTACAAAAGGATGCCAATGGGAGTGCACCTGAGAAATGTTAATAAAGGTGAAGCATAAAAAATCATGGAAGCAGTTCACGAGGGTGTATGTGGGCTGCATATGAATAGGATAATCCTTGCTAAAAAGATAACCCGTCAAGGGCTAACCATGAAGGCAGATTGCGTGAAGCATGTAAAGAAATGCCACAACTGCCAAGTATATGGTGATATAAGCCACCTGCCTTCTATGGAACTTCAAGGATTGACATTTCCTTGGCCATTTACAGTCTGGGGAATTGAAATTATTAGAGAGATGAAGCTAAAAGCATCCAATGGTCATCATTACATTATAGTGGCAATCGACTATTTCTCCAAATGGGTACAAGCTGAATCATTCATAACTGTAGGGGCAAAACAGATGGCCAGGTTCATAGAGAAGAATATAATTTGCTGGTATGGGTTGCCTCATCTTGTCATTACGGATAATGGTGTTCAGTTTAGGGCAAAAACAACCACTCTATTGGAAAAATACAAAATTGAGCATCATAGATCATCCCCTTATAGACCACAGGCTAACGGAGCTGTAGAATATTAATGTGAAAAGAATAATATAAAAAGAATATTAGCCAAGATACTAGAAAATTATAAAAACTAGGCAAGTTACGTACATTTTGCATTATGGGGATATAGAACCACTGCCAAAATGTCAACAAGAGCCACTCCATATTACTAGTTGAGGTTAAAATCTAGTCATTATCTCCTAGTATCTAAAATCCTTGAGTATCAGGCGGTAGAAAGCTTATTGGCACAACGAACGTTGTTGGATGAAAAGAGAATAAAAGCCATTTATCACTCTTAGTTGTACCATAAAAGGATAGCTCGGGCTTATAATAAGAAAATTAAGCCAAGCAAGATCAAAGAGGGTGACTTGGTTTTAAAGCTCACTAGGCTAATCATAACTGATCCGCGAGGGAAGTTCAAGCCGAACTAGGAACGTCCTTACCAAGTGAAGAAATTATTTTCCAAAGGAGTTATAACTCTGTCTGACTTAGAGGGGAATGAATTCAAAGAGCCCATTAACATGGACAAGCTTAAGAAATACTTTTTGTAAAAGTCTCGCTAGGGAGAAAACCTAAAAAAAGGCTACCTAGGCAAAAGTTAAAGATAGAAAAAGGAAAAAATAAAAAGTCCTGCTGGATTGAAAATTTAAAAAAGTGGTCTAGGCAAAAGTAAAGGACATGTAAAAGGAGAGAGAGATAAAAGAGAAAATAGTTAGTTGAAAAACTTATAAGGGCAAGCCAATTAACGATAGGAGATATATAAGAAGCAAAATTGTATAGTCACATTGTACTTAAATTAAATGGAATTGATTGCCTTTTGATACAATTAAATGGAATAATTATAGAATATACATGGAATACAAGCAAAATTATATCATTCAAGGTTAGGGAACCTCACTGCTATCTATAGCCACTACAGTTTCTATAAAAGGGTTCATCAAGATTTTATTACTGAAAATGTGGCGAAGAGAGGACTGAGGGGACATATTGAACAACCTTGCCATTTGATATTGAATGGTGTGCAAATTTAAGGTTATGATTAAAGGAATGACGACCTATCGAGTATAATCTATTTAAAAGCCCAAGATAGCTTCAAATTCTTCTAGCAGGGTGCAAATCTCCACTGTATTGAACCAAAAAAATATATTTTTGAGGATCCCAAAACTGAGTAAGAACGTGGAGAAATGAGAAGTTAATCTTCCTAGCATGCAAAGATCGGAAGGCGAATAGGTGAAATGGCTCCATTCTAGCCCATGACCCACCATCCAAATTTTTTAGAATTAGTTGTAGTTGTTTCAAGCTTCTCTCAGTCATGATTCGAGGTCAAAATGTTGTTTGGAAAAGAAGAATAGAGGGAAGTGGCAAAATGAAAAGATTAGAGATTTTGAAGAAGATTTGGGGATTTTTATAGCTGCAGGACAAGCATGTAGAGGCTATCGCCTCTACGTTCAGGCGACGCCTCTGTGTTAAAAGGAAAATGATCTATCGCCTTTTCACATAGAGGTGGCACCCCTTTAAATAAGTGATGTCTCTACGACAAGCAGAACAGGTCTTGATGTTGCTGGAAATTCTCCGGGCTGTATATGCAAAGTCAGAGTAAAGCATTTTAGAGATAAAAGGCCTCTATTGATTCAAAATTTTGCTAAAAATTCTCAGTGCAAAATATGAAAGCATAGAAAAAAAAGTCAATCAATCAATCAATCCAAACAGTAAGAGGACAACAGTGTAAAACCTCAAATGTTTCTAGACAAGGACACCCCTATGCTAATAAAAAATCTGCAGAGGGTCCTCTCTACTCATCACTGTCAGACTCATCGACCTCCTCATCAGCTGGCTCATCCACAGGCTCATCAGCTAGCTCATCCACAGAAGCATCAGTGGGATCAGTCCCGTTATCCTCGCTGCTATCCTCGGACTCCTCATTGGCTACCCCCTCCTCCTCATCACCCTCGACTTGAAGAGAGGTGAGCTGGCGCTTTAAGGCAATAATTCGAGCCTAGCTGGCCTCATCTCGATCCTGTCGAAGCACAATAAGAGGTAAGAAAATCATGAAAGCATGCATACATGTAGAAATAAAGCATATTTCATGTTTACCTTCCACTGATGAGTCACCTACAACAGGAAGTCCCTGTGCGCCTCGATCACTCTATATATGTACTCTCCTTGATCTCGAGGTATCTATTCCATTGATAGTGTTAGAATTAACCATATAATAAGACTTAATTATTTAAAAGTTGATATAGAACATCTCTGATGTTGGCCTGAAAATGTGCCATGGGTTATTTATTGAGGATTGAGTGCCAATTGCTATAATAAAAAACACTTAAATGAGGAACTGCAAATGAATAATTATTGATGTAATGTGTTTGTGTTAAGGAGTTATTAGGGGTGATGCCTGTAAGCGGTAGGGTTTAGCAAGCGTCCAAGATTTTAGCAACCGTGACATTGTTTAGGCTCAAGGCTTTAAAGAACACACTAACCACTGTCACAAAAACATGGCATGGAGATGAAGAGTCGCCACCCACAGTAATAACTGGGACAATCGAAAAGGTGGTACTTCATTCCCTAAAAGAAAACTAGCACCACAACCAAGAGATTCTTGATACAAAATACTAACTTCTCTTAGTCTCATGTTCATTTAGAATAATTTTATAAAAGATTATTTCATCCTCTAATTACATGCAATTTTATTTAAACCCTATTTGACATCCATCTAACCCTAGACATCTAGTCAATAAAATTACACATAAAAAATACACTCAAGATTACGTTGTCCCTAAGTTTAAACTATGTTAATTTTATTAAAAAGTTAGCTAGATTTATATTTTTTTATTTACAAGTAAGAAAGAGACTAGAAGTGGGCCTACATTTTTATTAATTAGTGAATCTAGATCTATTTATTTTAACTTGTCTAAGGAATGGGCTTAAGTCTATTCAATTTTAAAGAAAAGTTAAATTAATAGGCCTAAGTCTAACTTGGTTTTATTTTAAGTGAAATGTGGGTCTATGTCTATTTATTTTAAAAGAAATGAATTTAAATGGGCTAAGCTAAGTCTAAACAAGTTTTGATTAACTAAGTGGGCCTAAAATCTAATTAACCTAATGGGCCAAAATTGATTTTAATTATTTAAAGTCCTAAACCATTTTTAAATCTATTTATTAAGTAGATTAGACCTAAACGTAGGCTTGGGGCCCAAAAACATAAAAAAAAAACATAACAAACATAACAAAATCAAATCAAAACACATTCACATATAATTTCTAAAAAACCTAATTTAACTACATACAAACCCTAATTAACTAAAGCCACCATTAATTTTAATTAATTTTACCCAGTGAACCTAGTTTTACTAATTAATTTTAAAGTGCAGAAAATTAAATCTTTCACAATTCCCACTACTAGGGCTATTACAAACTACTTATAAAATTAAAAATTAAACAATTATACATCCATAAATAAAAAAACTACATAGGATACCAAAATGCAAAATAAAGAAAAAAAATCCTAAGTTCTACTGAAAAATAACACAGGATCTTCTATAGCATTTCATGGACCTTTTGTTCGTCAAAACATAGGCAGTATCCTTCTCAATCCTCATGCGGACATCAAAATAAAAAACACAAAAGTAATTAGATTAGTAGTGAAATTGAATAATCAAAACAATAACAAAATCACAAAAATCACAAAAAGAAAAAAAAAGGAAAAGAATGGAATAGAAAAGAACACTGATGATTTTAGATATTGTGCAAATGCTTTGAGATAGCCCCTCAGATTGGATTATCATCGTTAAAATTGACTTGTTGATTCTTGACTGGAAAGGGCGTTCTCAGTAGTTTTTGATTTTTAGGGGTTTTTTTTTTGCGCAATCAAGTTTTTTTTTTTTACGCAGTTCTCTTTGTGAGTCTCAAAAATTTTCTTCCCAAAAAAAAGGTTTCGCCTCGCATGCATGCAGACTCTGCTTTTAAAATGCAGAGTATGCTTACGTATTGACTTCCTCCTTCGAAGGAACAGACTCATCTCATCTCATCTGATGATAGCGTCTATTTTTTTATTTTAAAAAACTTACTTGTTTAAAAACCTTATAAGATAAAAATAAAGATAAAATTGAATTTTCAACCAATCAAAACACTGAAAAAATCAATAAAAATAAGAAAAAAATACGCGAAAAATTGAAAAAATAGGACTTTTACACGTCGGCATTGTGTAATGTCAGTCGGCATTACACCAATGTCGATCGGCATCAGCAGCACTAACAGTAGTGGAGGACAACACTATGTGAATAGTGTAGTCCGATTGCCAGCTAGGAAACTAGTTGAGCTTAGACTCATTTTGAAGCTTACACTATTAGCTTCGACAATAAGTGGTTCGACCGGGTAAGAGTTCTGAAAATTTGATTTTATATTTTGATTAATATGTTTAACTTGATTTTTCTTATTTAATTTAATTTTATTTCGAGATGTGGTATTTAGATAAATTGATTTTTGAGCTAAGATCTACCTAAATATTATTTTTGTTTATTTTTTTGAAATTATTTAAAAATACGTATTTTTCGGGCTCAGTTACTATTCACACAGTGCCACGTCTGAAAATTTTCTCTTTTTTAATTGAATTCTATATATTATTTAGATTAAATTTTGTAAAGGAAGTTTAATTAAATTACGTACTGAATTTTAATTATGAATTTTTGAATGTTTATATAAAAGAATAGAATTTTTGGAGAAATTAATATAAAGGAGTAAATTTTATATTTATTTTGAAATTATTAGTAATTATTCTATTTTAAATAATTTTTGAATAATAATTGGTATTAAAATAATTTTTATAAATTAATTACTATTTTTAGCTAATTAATATTAATTCCTGGAATTATATTCGAATAATAATTTTAATTATTAATTTTGAACTTAAATGAGTTTTAATTGTTTAAATTAGATAATTTAATAATTTAATTGATTATCAGTAATTAAATGCTATTTAATTTAGAATATTTAAAAGAATGGGTTTAATTAATATTATTTACTTATATTTGAAATTTTATTATTTAATTTATAAAATAAATATTTTTGATGCTTTTATTATATAAATAAGTTGATTTTGATATTTAAACGAGATTTTCATAATTTTGAATGAATTAATGGTATTTTATTATTAGTTTATTTATTGTGGTATTTGATTGAATTTTGATAGTTTATGTCTACATATGTATTTTTGGAAGTTAGTAAATTATTTGATTTTAATTAAAATTGTTGTTAATTATTTTTTTTAAACTATTTATAGATTAATAAAAGTATGAAAAGTAATTTTTAATATTATTTCCCATTTGTTAGTTAATTTGTGATAAATTTGGAATAATATGTGAATAATATATTTATTTATTATTTTTGAGATTAAATGGGTATTTTATTATTTTTATGATGTTAAATAGTGATTTTAATAATTATTTGCAATTTATGCTAATTTAATTGTAAAATGGGAATTTTATTCCATTTATAAATCTTATTAGCAAATATTATTTAAAAGCTAGAATTTTATTATTTAATTGAAAAACAAAGGTTTTTAATATTTTTATGAGATATTTTAGTGATTTGAGAAGTTATTATATTTTTTATATAGATTTTTATGATTTTTGGGTGAATTATTTGAAATTAGAATTATTATTTTTTTCTTTTATATATTTGTGAATTGTTGAGGCTTGATTGGGCATTATGAGTAGTTTGGGGCCCAACCCAAGCAGTTGAACTTATGCGTTATAGAAGTATATTTTCTGTATAGGATCAGCTCTATTTTTATAGGGAGACATCTATTTTACAGAGGAGACTCTGCTGAATTTTCTATGGATTTCTCCTAAAACATGACAACAAGTCCGAGTCTAATTTTCAAAATTTGGTCAAGTCGTATTTAGATCGAGTCATTCTTAGAAATTCTAGAGTTATTAAATTAGGAATTTTATTCTAATAATAATAATTTTTTTTCTTTAACCGTGTCGCAAGCTAGGCCGACCGGATTGGGCTAGTCAAATCAAAACAGTGGAGCACAGTAGTACAGTGAGTTATCATTATATATATGCATGCACATAGAATAAATATTTTGTGAGCATCCATGATTTAAATAATATGAATTTAAATATGCATTATTTATTTAAATGCTTATATTTATATTTTGTATATATTTGGTATATAAACGGTATATTGTTTGATGAATGAATGCTACCATGTTTTTAATTATACATTTCATTATTTTTAACAATTATAAGTATGATTTGGAAGATAGTTGTAGAACGCGCCACCTAGTGGGCTACGCTAAGACTGTTGCACGACAATACGGTAGATTTTAGGCTGAGAATCTGATTATTTGATTATGAAATTTAATATTGAGATTAATGGTCATTGGAAAGGGTGGTTGTGAATCTTTGGTTAACCTAGTGTACTCGGGGTCAGTCATGCCGGTAGTGAGATTGCAAATCCTTGGTTGACCTAGTGTACTCGGAGCCAGTCTACTACCTTGAATTGGATAAATAAATATTTGGAGTTATGGATAAACTGGTTGGCTATTGGTTATGTGATCGAGGTTGTGGACTATTTAAGGTTCTACTTTGATCCTTCACTTAAAATTTTATTTATTAAAAGAAAAGTGATTTTTGGCATGTGTATAAAATGCATGTATATTATATTATATAAAAATAAATATATTATTATACTGATGTCTGAATGTCTATATATTTAGAGTGCATGTATATATATAATAATAATTCACTCAATGAGGTTTGATCCCTCAATATTTTTCAGGACACTTTACTTCGTCAGATCTCAGCATTAGAACCCTTTGTCGGTCTTCTTCAGCCTTGACTAGATTATGTAATTTTTATATCTGAACTTTTATTCATAGTCTAGAAGATGCAATAGTAGTACTCGAGTGTTGTAGTGTTTAGTATTATTTTTTTATAACGGAGATTTATATTGAAAGGATATTGTTTTGTTATTTTTTATTATATGATATGAGAATTTCTTTAATATGATTTAAAGTTTTTAATTCCATGGTCTTTTTAGATTGCGGTTTCCATGAGTTTCTATTTTTTAAGGCTTGCTACAAGTTCTGAATTATGGTAATTCTCGTTCCCTAGCACTGGTCATGACTTCTGGGTTGGGTCGTGATAGATACACCACTTAAAAGGGACAAGAAGATTTTGGAATGACTACTAATGCTCTCATGGTTATTCATATTTCCCACCCATTATCAAGGGTATTTTTGGGTATAGAAAAGTCCATTAAACGAGTAGTTATCATTATGACAACTGAAACGTCTTATCTTCTGACACGCGAACAAAGGTGACAATTACATAATTCAAAATTCAAAAGAATATCAAAAGGAATAGCGATTGATAATCCTACTCATCCTACAGCCAGCTATCCTCATCTATTTATTGACACTTGGGCTATGCTTCTAATCAACCGAGCATCTAAGTTCAGTGATTGTGATTGAAGCTGACACCCTTATGTCACTTCGATAATACTAAGGTTCGACACTCGGGCCGCACTTCTAGTATCTAAGTTTAGTGACTAAAACTGACACCCTCAGGTCGCTTAAAAAGTATTAAGGTTCGACACTCAAGTCGTGCTTCTAATATATCGAGCATCTAAGTCTAGTGACTGAAGCTGGCACCCTCAGGTCATTTCGATTGTAGTGAGGTTTGGCACTCGAGCTGTGCTTCTAATACACCAAGCATCTAAGTCCAGTGACTGAAGTTGGCACCTTCTAGTCGCTTCGATAGTACTGAGGTTCAACACTTGGACCGCTTCTAATGCACCAAGCATCAAAACTCCAATGACGATTGGTCTCATCAGGTCATTTCTATAATACTAATGGGTTAATCCCTTGGGACGTTTCATAAACACCAAGCATTTATAAGTCCAGCTGACATCTTCATGCTCTAATGTTTAGACACTGCAATCTTAAAACTCAGTACCGAGCATCATCCCTTTTTCGTGATTGAGGCTGGCCACCTCAGATTATCCTTCTACATTAAATGCAATTACGCATGTGGTATCTCTTTCGACAGAAGAATCGCTATTCTGAGTTGTCCACCACCATGCATTTATCATATCAAGATACATAAGACATAAATATATGAACATACTTTCGGAGGGGACTCTTGATACCCCATATATATATTCTTACTCTACTAAGGGTTTATCTTCCTATGTAGGGTTAACTTGCAAATGAAGAATGTCCAAGTCAGATAGGAGAAAGATTCCTAACTAAACACTCAGACAAGAATAAATATTGTCCAAGTAGGCATAATATCTACATTAAAAAGGAATCTTATTCCTCTCAGGTTTGAGTATCACTATCCCTATAAATAAGACCTCATATTGCTCATTCTTATTCATTCTATTCTTTTATACTCTTTGCTCTTTTTATTTCTCTAAACTCTCTCTCTCTACATTCTTTGACTTAGACATTAGAGGGTTTGTGTAGATCTTTCTCACCTCTCATCTTACCCTTTTGTTGATTCTGACAGGACTTATACCCGGAGGTTCTAGAAGCAAGTTATCACATAAATTATTAAATTAGTATAAGCTTCATATTTATTTTAATTATATTATATATAAAAATAATATTACTCTTGTATATTAACTTTTTTATTCTATAATTATATTATATTTTTTATTTTTCATGTATAATGTTTAAAACTATCATTATATGAACATTTTTAAACAATTATTTTTATGTTAGTTTTTTTTTTATAATAACTCTTAAAATGTAATATAAAATTTACATGAATTATTATCAATAATATATATTATTTATTATTAACAATTTGTTCTATTAATATTATAATAATCTTTAGTTTTAATAAAAAATTAACATAAATTATACATTTAATAACTTTTTTTAACTACGTGTATTGCACATGAAAAAAAAACTAATTTTTCTAAATGTATTTATGAAATAAATATATAATTATGTAATATACATATATAACTAAATTGTGATTGATTCAAATTATTATTTGAATTTAAAATGTCGTTTAAGTGAGATTAGTTTTGATTTCCATGGATGTTAATTTGTTTCACATATTTCATTAGAAAAAATTTCAAAAACATTTTTGACAAAATTGAAGAATTTTTACAGGGGAAAGGTCCTAACTGCACTTGCAGCGACACTGAAACATGACTACATGACCATGCATGACATAGACTATAACAGTAAAGTACTGGGGAATATCCTGGTCAAGTCATTTTTTAATCTCATTGCCTTGCCTCCAACTCCTGCACTCTCCACTCCATGTGCTAAGGAAACAAGCTCTTACTGTTCTACAAATCTCTTAAGCATCATGCATCAAGAAAATAAAAGAGTCGTTCATTGTTTTAAAACATAAGCAGGGTAATAGCATAGTAAGCATCAGCAGCAGCAAAGTCCAGTCTACATTAATTAAAGTTAACTGATTAAAAACCTCCACCATCCATAGTTTTACGTATCCCACTACCACTTTAATTGAAGTTGAAATTTTGGATCTTATCAAGCTTTTCTGCATTGGAAAATTAGTGTCACAGGTAGGAAGTACTTTAAAATGATACACGCAATGTAATACATATTTTCTTCATGGGGACAGTCGCCTATGGGGGATAATATTAGCCATTCATTTCTCATAAAATGAGGCACTTCTTTATGAAGCTTAATTGTTTAAAAGTTGATATAGAACATCTCTGACGTTGGCCTAAAAATGTGCCATGGGTTATTTGTTGAGGATTGAGTGCCAATTGCTATGATAAAAAACACTTAAATGAGGAACTGCAAATGAATAATTGTTGATGTAATGTGTTTGTGTCAAGGAGTTATTAGGGGTGATGTCTATAGACGGTGGGATTTAGTGTACGTTTAAGATTTTAGCAATCGTGATACTGTTTAGACTCAGGACCTTATACAACACACTAATCACTGTCATAAAGATATGACGTGAAGATAAAGAGTCGCTATTCAGGGTAATAACTGAGACAAATTGAAAAGGTGGTACTCAATTCCCTAAAAGAAAGCTAGCACCACAACCAGAAAATTCTGGATACGGAATACTAACTTCTTTTAGTCTCATGTTCATTTAAAATAATTTTATAAATGATTATTTCATCCTCTAATCACATGCAATTTTATTAAACCCTATTTGATATCCATCTAACCTTAGGTATCCAATCAATAAAATTACAATAAAAAATACACTCAACATCGTGTTGTTCCTAAGTCTAAACTATGTTAATTTTATTAAAAAAGTTAGCTAGATTTACATTTTATTTACAAGTGAGAAAGAGACTAAAGGTGGGCCTACATTTTTTATTAATTAGTAAACCTAGATCTATTTATTTTATTTTGCCTAAAAATGGGCTTAAGCCTATTCAATTTCAAAGGAAAATTAAATTAATGGGTCTAAGTCTAATTTGATTTTATTTTAAGTGAAATGTGGGCCTATGTCTATTTATTTTTAAAAAAAATGAATTTAAGTGAGCTGAGCTAAGTCTAAACAAGTTTTTAATTAACTAAGTGGGTCTAAAATCTAATTAACCTAATGGGTCTAAATTAATTTTAATTATTTAAAGTCTTAAACATTTTTAAGCTTATTTATTAAATGGGTTAGACCTAAACGTGGGTTTGGGGCCTAAAAACATAAAAAAGCCCAAAAACATAACAAAATCAAATCAAAACATATTCACATATGTTTTCTAAAAAAAAAACCTAATTTAATTACATACAAACCTTAATTAACTAAAGTCACCATTACTTTTAATTAATTTTACCCAGTGAACCTAATTTTATTAATTAATTTTAAAGTGCAGAAAATTAAATCTTTTACTATTCCCACTACTAGGGCTATTACAAACTACGTACAAAATTAAAATTTAACAATTATATATCCATGAATAAAAAAAACTACATAGGATACCAAAATACAAAATAAAGATAAAAATCCTAAGTTCTACTGGAAAACAATACATGTTCTTTCATGGCATTCTATGGGCAATATCCTCCTTAATCCTCATGCGGGCATCAAAAATAAAAAAATACAAAAGTAATTAGGTTAGTAGAGAAATTGAATAATCAAAACAATAACAAAATAAAAATCACAAAAAAGAAAAGAAAAGAATGGAATAGAAAAGAACACTGATGATTTTAGATGTTGTACAAATGCTTTGAGATAACCCATCAGATTGGATTATCACCGTTAAAATTGACTTGTTGTTGATTATGGACTGGAAAGGGTGTTCTCAATAGTTTTTTGAGTTTAGGGTTTTTTATTTTTATTTTTTTTTTGCTCAGTCAGGTTTTTTTTTACACAATTCTCTCTGTGAGTCTCCAAAAAAAATTTTTCTCCCTAAAAAAGTTCCTCTCTCGCACACATGCAGACTCTGCTTTTAAATGCAGAGTCTACTTACATACTGACTTCCTCCTTCGAAGTAACAAACTCATCTTATCTCATCTAATGATAGCGTCCGTTTTTTATTTCAAAAACTTACGCGTTTAAAAACCTTATCAGATAATAATAAAGATAAAATTAAATTTTCAACCAATTAAAACACTAAAAAAATTGATAAAAATAAGACTTTTACGCGTCGGCATTGTGCAAT
Source organism: Mallotus nudiflorus (assembly GCA_947683625.1). NCBI lineage: Eukaryota > Viridiplantae > Streptophyta > Magnoliopsida > Malpighiales > Euphorbiaceae > Mallotus > Mallotus nudiflorus. The sequence goes on along the minus strand of CANTUR010000029.1, from coordinate 7,034,203 downwards.
GTCGATCGACATTACACTAATGCCGACCATAATTACCAAAAGACCCCTAAAAATTGACTTTTTTATAATCCAATCCTAAAAAACATTGCAATTTAGTCCCTAAAGTCCAAAAAATCGACAATCAAGTTCAATTTTTGAATAAATTTCATCATAGGGGCTTACATCACAATTGTGCACAATTGCATCCTGAATTTGGGTGCTTATAAAGTGCCCTAGTAGCTGCCCAAAAGATGAAAAATAAGTCAAAGAATAACATCTGTAAGTAAATATAAAATAAAACATTGCATGCTTACATAAAGTGCAAGCTCAGGAAGGGGCACTCGTTGCAGCAGATGAGCTCATGTAAAGTCCACATAGTGAGACTTCCTCCTCTCATAATAGTCTACAACATCCTCTCCCTGTAGGGCATGATTGAGCTCATCTCCCTCTAACTTATGCACCTAGAAGATATGCTAGGGAGGAGCAAAAGGTGGACACCTCACTCGAGCACCTGATCGCCAATGATGTATCCTCTCCTCAAGGAACCAAACTCTACAATCAAGACCTCTGAGCAGAACCCTGTTCCTTGACAGAGGGATGGAGTGAACCATGGCCTATGTCCACCCAACTTGAGGGCCCCATAAGTTCGAGCATAGCTACAATAATAAACAAGTAAGTGAATTTGATTACTGAGTTTAGTGTTAATCACAGTTACATTTGTAGGTATATACCTCATTATAAGTGAGCATGTTCAGCCGCTCACAGTGGATATGAACATGAGCCACAGGCCTTCTCCAAGCCCTACTAGGACCCCACCTCGCCATCCCATAGAAAGGAGTGTCAATGATCCCGGTGATCCCACTATCAGCTCCAGCTCTAAAGCCCAGTCCTACGAGAGAAACAAAGGGTTGTTAGTAAGATCGAATAGCAACAGTTGGAATGGAATATGAAGGGAGAAATAGGAAGTAAGATACCAGAATGGCGTGCCAAAAATTATAGAGTCACCTCGCTCTGCGTACCAGCTCATCCATGCTCCTATAAAGATAAGCCAAGGCGCAGCTACTCCAATCATAAATCGCCATCAAGTCTAGGTCCCTCAGAGGCATTAGAAAGCTCAAGTCCATAAAACTGGCTATATCTACAAAGAGAGTAGTGCCCAATAAATAAATGATGAAAGCACACACCACTTGATCGATCTGAAGGGGTGTAGTAGCTGCCTCAACTCTCGCACGGGTGTAGAGGCTCCTGATCGATTCAAGCTTCACTGTGTGTGTCCCCTTCATGTCTAGGACCATCCCAAGCAGATGCTCGATGAAAGTAAGATGATCAAGAGATAATTGATGAAAGCTAGCATTGAAGGGAACAGAATCCCCAACATAAGCAATGCCAGTAACTGCAACAAAGGCCACTGAGTCCAGGGTGAACTCCCCAAAAGGAAGATGAAATATGTGGGTGGTGTCAGACCACCTCTCCACCAGGGCATGCAAAGGTTGGTAGTCTGTACGCCCATGCTATGCTAGGAGTGCTAAAATAAAGTCGAAGAAGCCAGTATTATGAATCCGAGTTTATACGGCCTCTGAAAGCTCATCATACCAGATGTACACACCACTAAAGTTCCCAGCACCCTTGAGGGTATGGGCATCAAGCTAAGGGAATAAAACAAGGAGTAGATTTGTCACTTTATGTAATAAAATTTCAAAATTTTATCAAACCTCTTACTGAGGCGATCGCCTCAGTGATGAAGCATCGCCTCCAGATATAGAGGCAATTACCTCAATGATGAGGCATCACCTCCAGATATAGAGGTGATCACCTCATTGCACTTGAAGAGATGAACGCCTCTTTATGAAGAAGTGATCACCTCTTCGAAAAGTTGACACCTTTTTATGATGGCAATTGGATAGAATGAGTAATCTCAATTTTCAATCCATAAAATCTAATTTCTTTCAATTAAATTGATAAATATGCATCTATAAATAGTAACCTGATGCTATTTGATGATATTTGCAGGAAAAATTAAAGAAATTGGTTACTAACCTCTCTGGTAGCCAGGCCATAAATATGGGATTGTACATCCATAAACAAAGGGATCTCGTCTCTAATACTGAGCCTAAAACTCTAAGAAGGATGCACTGTAAGTGTCACTAGATCCCACATAGGCAAATCTAGGGTCCGTGAGCATCCATGTTAGAAAATATAGAGAATAAGAGAGAAAAAGAACGAAAAGGAAAAGAGAAAAGAGAGAAAATCAAAAAGGTGAAAGTGACCCTTAGAGAAGAAAAGTGAGAATTTATATAATTAGGTGAGAGAGAAAGATTGAGAGAAAAGAAGATTAGGGAAAGAGGGTGAGGCCCATTTGATGAAATAAAGCATAGAATGGTCGATAGCTGACTGAAAAAAAAAGATGAATTGAATTTATGCATCATCGCTTGGGTGTACCCCAAGATCAATATTTGGATTTGAATGCATTCTAATTGAAGCATTATGAAGGAAAAGTGTTTGTTTAGGTTTTAATCCCCGAAGTGTGCAAAAGAATAAGCATCTGGTCGGGTTTGAATCTCCAAAGTGCACAAAAGGACAAATGTCTAGTCAGGTTTGAATCCCCAAAGTGCATGGAAGAATCAACATTTGTTCGGGTTTGAATCCTCAAAGTGCATAGAAGAACAAGCTTCTGGTCGGGTTTGAATCCCCAAAGTGCATGAAAGAATAAGTGTCTGGTCGAGTTTGAATCCCTAAAGTGTGTGAAAGAATAAGTGTCTAGTCAGGTTTAAATCCCTAAAGTGTGCATCTCAGGAGGTATCTAGTCGGATTTGAATCCCCCAAGTGCATTCTTCTTTTATTGAGTAACTCTCAGGCTAAAAAAACCCAGGTTTTTCATCAAACTATAATGAGTAACTGATAGGGCCAGGAAAACCTAAGGAACACAGTTGTGTTTCATTTATTTTTACTAGGTATAAACTGGGTCATGCTCAAGATTCACGCCAAACTATAATGAGTAACTGATCGGGATAGGAAAAGTTGAGGAATACAATTATGTTTCATCTCTTCTACTGAGTGACTTCTTGATCTAGGAAAACTTGGGAATCACACCAAATTTATACTAAATAGCTAATCGAGTTAGTTTAACCCGAGGATCACAACTACATTTCTCTTTTATTTCTACTGAGTGAAGATTGGGCCATGCTTGAGATTCATGCCCAAATTATTAATGAGTAACTGATTAGGCCAGGAAAACCTAAGGATCATGGTCACATTTCAAAGATGAATTTCAACCTCTTGGGTTTGAATACCCGAGGCTGATGGCTCGAGCAAAGCTCATAAGTCAGGTATGTTGTGCTTACTTTTTATTGTTTGATGTACATGTTGCTTTTTCAAAAAATTATTTTCAGAAAATTCAATTTTTCAAAAAATCAAGTGCGCAAACTGTGGACATTGTCAATTTGATCAGCCCACAATAAAAGTTCAATGATGAGAAAGTTCGAGTTTTGAATGCAAGGAGAACCTAAGACTTCTCTAAAATTAACTTAGAAAGCCCACAAAAACTATATCCAAGCTTAAAATAAAAGTCCAAGCCCATCATCTCTTAACCCAGGGCCCTGACCTAGCCCAGGTGAAGAGGTGTTCTCCTCAACGAAGAGGCATCGCCTCTTCACCCCAAGCATTGATGAGGCGATGCCTCATTGAAGACATAGTGCCTCTTCACACCCACTCTCTACAATATTAAATGCCATTAATGGCAATAGTTGGAGGGTCACCTGCTGAAGAGTTTGTCATTTTTGGACTTAAAAGAAAGGAAAAAAGCCTGGGGAATGAAAAAAGGTAAAGGGAGAGGATGAAAGGCTTTAAAAAGGGATGTGGGGGCAAGAGAGAAGGGGTTTTTTGGAAAAAAAGTTTGGGAATTCAAAAAGGGACCACCTAGAAAAATGTTTAGAAGAGAAAAAATAGAGAGAAAGAGGAAGAAAAAAGGAAAGAAAGAAAGGAAGAAGACGGGGAAAAGACTTGGAAGCTTAGGAAATTTGACTCTTGAGAAGAGGAAGGGACCTCCTTGCATTCAAAGCTATTCATCCATCAACCAAGCTCTGAGGGTTCAGTTAGGAGCATCGGCTCATCCAATATAGTGAGTCTCTCCATTTTTTAGCTTTTAGTTCTTCATCTTCAGTAAAACCTTGATTTGTTGCTCTTTTGTGTGTTTTCTTGAGCTATATTACTTATTTAAGTTCATAGAGGAGCATGATTGCATGAGGCATTGAATATTGATTATTAATATTTGTATATTTGTATTTGTTTCTTATTTATTTGCATGATTGCTGAGTTTCTTAAGATCTAAGAAATATAGTTTGTCTCTATCCTTGTTGAAGAGGCGACCTTCATCATGAGGCAATGGAGGCATCGCCTCCTGGTCAGGGGTGTCACCTCTTGACTAGCATTCTGTTGGTTCCTATCTTGATTTTTAGCTATTACCTTGCATGTGTGGCATAATTTCCTTATCTAATCTGTTATATTTCTTGATTGTATGCATGATTGTTATGTTTGATCAATATTGTTTCCATGTTATACTATTGTGTTATTTAATGGACTATTTGTGAGTTAATTTTTATCTCTTATTATTTTTTATATTTTTTGTAAATATTATTTATGAATGATTTATACATATTGTTATTGTTTGTGAGATAGAACTAACTCATATTTGTTACAGGAATTATGTTGTGATCTCTAATTATTAGATGATTGATTTATTAATTAATTAATTATTAAGAGTTTTGATTTTTATAATTAATTAGTTTATTTTCAGTTTATTTTTGGTTTATGTATGGTTTAATCTTAGTATTTTTATATTTATTTACACCAAAAGTTATAATCCTTAATCCCTATCCCTTTTATTTGGAATGGATAGTTGTGAATTATTTTTATTTCTTTTATTTTATTTTATTTATGATTGAATGTTGAGAATATGAGCATGAAATGGGACTAATGTGCAAACTTGGGATAAAATCTAAAATTGGAAAACCAATGGCGATTAACATGTTAATAAGAAGATAACTTAATAATCAAAGGTAATAAAATACAAAACACACATGGAGGCTAATCGTAAGGTTGGGTGGACATTCCAAAAGCCCATACCCAGTTTTCAAACCCGATCTCTGATGACAGCTTCTGGGAACCTCCGTGGAATCCAGTTGTTTTACAGTATGTCCCGACTTTCATCCAAATGGCGACTCTATCTTTGTTTTAGGCCCCAAGCCCACTCTATATTTCCTAGTAACCCCCAAGCTCATATAGTACCGTGGTCACCAACACTTGGGAGTGCGACCAAAACCACTGCCTATAATTACCCTCATCTCTTTATAGCAAGGAGTTCAAGATTTGATTAGAATCAAAGGCTTAACCGTTGTTTTCTTCTCACTCTCCCACATAGAAGCTAATGTAGCTAGAGCATCTGCCATCCGATTCTCTTCTCTTGGTAGGTGGATGAATTTGCATTGAATAAAGGATAACGAGATAGTAGTCAAATAATCCCAGTACAATCATTTTCTATCTTCTTTCACCTCTCATTCTTTAGAAGCCTATCTCATTATTAACATAAAATCTCCATAAATAATGACATCCTCTACCCTCACACTGCATAATGCCTCTAATCCAAAAATGCATTCTTCATACTCAATTTGGTTATTTGTCACTTTAAATTCAAGCCTTTTTGCCATTGGGATCATTTCTCCCTCTGACGTGATTAAGATTATACTGATATCAGCTCCTTTGCTATTATGGCTCCATTGAAGTACATTTGCTAGCCTTGCACCTCTATTGCCCTTAAATGTTCATTAGGATACTCCAATTCCTACACCTGTTCATCATGTACTGGGTTATGAGCCAAAAAGTCTACTACTGCTCTTCCTTTTACCACTTTCTTCACCACATAGTCTATGAGCAAAGTTAACCATTTAGCCAATTTTTCTATAAGGGATGGGGTCTACTAGAGGTATTTGAGGGGATCATGTTTAGAGACTATGTGTACTCTATAAGATTGGACGTAGTGTTGGAGCTTCTTCGTTGCCCAAGTCACGGCCAGACATGTCTTCTCCACAAGATTGTAACTTGTTTTGTACTATAGAAGCTTTTTACTTAAATAGTACACAATGTTCTCTATCTCCCCTCCACTTTCCTGAGCCAACATTGCACCTATTTCATCTTTCTCAATGGCAGATAAAGGATCAAGGCCTTTCTCGACTTTGGTGGTTGTAGCATAGGAGGATTCATCAGATAATTCTTGATACCTTCAAAAGCTCACTGACACTTATCATCCAAGGTCACTGGCTGATTTTTTTTAGTAGCTTGAAAATTGGTTCACATATTGTAGTCAACTTAGCTATGAATCTACTGATGTATTGTAACTGTCTGATAAACCCTCTAACTTCTTTCTCATTCTTTGGCACGGGCATTTCCCTGATCACTTTGACTTTATTTGGGTCCACTTCTACCCCTTTTTAGCTAACAATGTGTCTTAGAAATTTACCAAACATCACCCTGAAAACACACTTCTTTGGGTTCAACCTTAGATTGTACTTCTCTGCCCTTGCTAAGAACTTGTCTAGCGCTTCAAAATGTCCCTCTCTGGTCATAGACTTTACCATCATGTCATCTACATACACCTCTATCTCCCTATAAATCATGTCATGTAACAGAGTGGTGGCCATCCTCTAGTAAGTAGCTCCTGCATTCTTAAGCCTAAATGGCATGATTGTGTAATAGTAGATACCTCATTCTATGGTGAAGGACATCTTCAGCTTATCAATTACCGCCATTATGATTTGATTCTATCTTGAGAATCCATCCATAAAAGAATACATAGCGCTAGAAGCTGCACTATTGATCAGGGTGTCAATATGTGATAGTGGAAAGGCATCCTTCGAGCAAGCTTTGTTCAAGTTTCTATAATCCACACCCATCCTGACCCTTCCATCCTTCTTCAGTATAAGTAATGTTTGCCAACCATTGGGTGTCTTCTACCACTTCCACAAACTTCGCCTTCGACTATTTCTTGACTTCTTCCTTAATTAAAAGAGCCCATTCTAGCCTCAGCCTTCTCTGTTTCTGCTTAGTTGGTGACATGTGAGGATATATGGAGGTTTTATGTTCTGCGATCTCCCTGTCGATAATAGACATATCCTCGTAACCCCAAGTGAATACTTTCTGTCTTTTTATCAATATCTCTTCCATTTTTTCTCTCTCATCATGAGTTAAATCAGAAGCAAGCAGTATATTCTTAGGACTGTCATTTATGCCTAAATTAAATGATTCAGTTTGAATGAAATTAATGTCAAACATTTGTATGAAATGATCATCATAAACAGAATAACCGTTAGGAAACACATCACATAAATAAGCAAAGTTAGACTTCATTGTATTTACTTTGGTAAAGAAAAGGTCATCAATCGTAAATAAAAAAGAAAGTGAAACATCAAAATTATCATCATAAAATAAATCCATGATGGAGCTGAAAATGTAAGTTTTGAGATCCAATGCCTCGTCTTGACCAACAATATCCTTTGTCTCCAGAGTAACAATATTCTTTTCAATACCCTCCTCCTCGGTTAGAACAAGCTCTTCCACAAGAGTTTCATTAGTAGCAGCTTTCTTTACCCAGTTCATAAATTCAGAGAAGATTTTAAAACCCAGAATTACTTCTCCAACCATTAGCAAAGGTTCAAGGGTTCTAGCGTATGGATAACTAGTGCCCTTTCTCATAAAAGTTTCCTATAAATCTTTCTTCTCCATTATAATTTCCTTTTTTGAGCTGTCAAATTGTTCCCAAATGTCCAATCCCCCCTCAGAATCATCATCTCTTTTATACCTTACTCTGTACTTTAAAATTGGCACTTTGCATTCCATTAAGCCCGACGGTCCAGTCTAGTCCTTTCCTAATCCCATACCATGCATGAATTTCATGTTTCATATCATGCTTAGGACCTTCTTATCTATCTCATCCTTGTAAATCATACATATCTCAAAACTGGGGCTAATAGGGATTTCTCTAGGGGCAAGTTTCAGTGCAGCGGCAATAACTTCAGTTTTTGCCGAAATGGTAATAACCTTCCCCTCGTGCGGGAACTTGATTTTCTGATGGACTATAGATGGTACACCACCTAAAGGATGGAACCACGACCTTTCTAACAGTATTATAAAATTCAAAGGAATGTTGATCACATGCAGGTTGACCCAAGTCTCAATAGGCCCAGTTTTGACTAATGCTCTAAATGTGCTTTCGACTAGCCTTTTTGTGTCATCATAGGCCTTGATGATTACCTTAGAGGGCTTTAAATTTGTTACACTCAATCCCAACTTTGGCAGAATCTTTAGTGGGCACACATTAATGATGGAGTCGTTGTCTACCATCACACAATAAATCATTTTGCCTTTTACCTCAGCCTTGATGAATAAAGCCTTGTGATGATCCTTTCCTTCTAAAGGTAAATCGTCATTAGAGAATACAATGGCTCCTTGGGGGTTTCCATTAGCAAACTTACCATTTATTCAGGAGTACAACTAGTGGAAATCCTCTTCTGATCTAAGGCTAAGACCAGTGCTTCTTAATAATCTCTTGAATGCATCAATAATTCCCAGACACTAGCATTAACCTCTTCTTTCTTCACTTCTTCCATTCTCTCTTCTATTTCTAGACCCCTTTCTTTTTCTGATCTCAGTTCTGTAGTCTCAATCTCCTTCCCTTTTTCCTCAACTTTCTTAATTGATTGATTTCCCTCATTCTCCTCATTGTTCCATAAATCAATTGGACTCCCATCTTCATCATCAGAACTCCAAATGTCGACTATATTCATAACAAGTTCTGTGGGTAGTTCATTTTGTGTAATGACCCTTTATTTTAAATTATTAAAAATTATTTTGAGATATACAATGTTAATAATATTTTAAATTTTTATATATTATAATTATTTGTGTGTTATTTAATTTTAGTATATATATGATTATTTATTCATTTATAAATATTATTATCATTATTTATGAATAGTATTTATTTATTTATTTTAAATATTTTGTTACGTAAAGGAAATTATTTGGAAGTTAGTATTGTTATTATTATTATTATTATTATTATTATTATTATTATTATTATTATTATTATTATTATTATTATTATTATTATTATTATTATTATTATTATTATTACCATTACTATTATTATTGTTATTATTAGTGTTATTATTTCATGCATGTGTTTATGTGGTGTATTATATATATGTGTGTGTGTGTGTATATATATATATATAATAAATAAATAATATAAGGTCAGGACACTAAAAATTTCAGGACATTTTCTTTCTTCTCTTCTCTTTCTTTTTCTTTCTTTCTTTCCTGTTTTTCCTTGCTTCTTGTCATTCTGCAGAACGCCACCCAGCCCACCAGAGCCACCACCACCTACCACCATCACCTCCCTTCCCTCTCTCCTCTCCCTTTCTACTACCTTCAGCTCACCTGTCACTCATCAAAATTGCCAGAAACAGAAGCAATAGTAGGGAGCTTCGATCGTCACTAGTGTTGATTCTGGTGGCCAAAGCTCACATTTCTAGACTCTTTGGAATCCTCTAGCTCTGGGCAAACCAACTCTAAGCTCAGTTTAAGCTTAGATCCTTCCATTTGTGAGTTTTATTCAAGTTTTTATTTAGTTGAATTATAGTTTCTAATTTTTTTTAAGCTTGATTTTCTGTGTTTTACGCTAAGTGTCATTGAAAAAGTTGTAGTGTGTAGCTTAATCTATACATTCATACTTTTGTTGAATTTTTTTGAATTATTTGATTTTTTTAGGTTTTAATTTTCCAGCGAGTCACTGTTCTAGTGACCCTCGTCGGAAAATTCTTTTCTTTTTAATAAATTTTTTATGATATTTGGAGTTTAGTTTGTGAAGGAAGTTTATGGAAAGTTTGATCTGATTAATTACTACGAATTTTTGAAAGTTTATGTGAAAAAATTAATTTTTGGAAAAATTAATATAAATTAGTGAATTTTGTGTTTTAATTGAAATTATTGTTAATTAGTATGTTTTACGTGATTTTGGAGTAATGAATGGTTTTAAAATAATTTTTACAAATTATTTACTATTTTTAACTAATTAATAGTAATTTTTGAAAATATATTCAAATAATAAATTTATTTACTATTTTTGTGATTAAATGAATTTTTAACTATTTTTATTACATATTTAAACTATTTAAATAATTATTTGTGAATTTTCATATTTTATTTTGAATAATTGAAAAATGGATTTTATATTAATATTATATAATTTATTGAGATTTTGTTAACTATTTTCAAAATAATTAGCTTTAATGTTTTTTGTTATATAAACATATTATATTGTGGTTGATTATTGATGGTTATGGATTTTTAATGATTTTTATTATATGATTATTAAATATTGATTTTATTGCGAATTGTGATCATCAATTGGAAAATTGTGAAGTTCGGGGTTCCAACCCGAGGTGTTGAGTTTTTGGTGATTAGAAGTGTGTTTGCTTACAGGATCTACTCTACTTTTAGTAGAGAGATGTCTATTTTATAGAGGAGACTCTGCCAAATTTTCAGTAGAATTCTAGTAAAATGTGACATCGGGTCGATCTTGAGTTTTTGAATTATGGTCTTGTCGTGTCCTAAATCGAGTCTTTCTTTAGAATTCCTAGAAATATAAATTAGGAGTTCAATTCTAATATTGTTATTATTATATTTTTTATAGTTGTGCCGAGACCGAGACCTATTGGACCAGACCCATTGAGTCTGTCTAAAGGAATGCAAACCTGTGAGTTATTATTCTATATATGCATTACATATAGGATACATGATTATGAGCATCCATGTTTTTATTATATATTTAAAACATGAATAATTTTATTAAATGATTTAGTATATTTTTGGTATATTTTGATATATATGCGACGTATATGTTTGGTATATTCTTAATATATATTTGGTATACTTATGGTATATTTTGGTATATATGTGGCATATACATTTGAAATATTTTTAGTATATATTTGGTATATTCTTTATAAAATGGATGCTATTATGTTTTAATTGTGCATTTATTATTTTCCAACAATTATATGACTTAATTGAAGGATATCAGTAGAACGTGCTACCTAATGGGCTGCACTAGAATTGTGTATGTACCGGTGCATTAGACTTAGGATTTGACATTATAAGATTTATTTGATGAGAGATTTGATTGATTGATTATTGAAAATGGTAATAAGTGAGTAGTGTGATTACAGGAGCTTGGTTGAGCTAGTGTCTCAGGGTAAATCACACTAATAGTGAGACTGTGGGAGCTCAGTTGACTTAGTGTCTCGAGGCCAGTCTACTGTCCAAAAATGGAATAAGAGAATTACTTTGGAATTAAGTAAGCCTGCATGGTTAGAGAGTTTTACGATTGAGGTTGTGTATATTTTTAGGGTTCTATTTGATCCTTCACTTAAATAAACTTTTTCTGCATTTATTATTATATAAAATCAGATTTTAGCATCTGTGTGAAATGCTTGTATATGTATAATATTATAGTGATGCTTAACTGTAAATGAGTTTAGGTTCCATGTATATATATTATAATAATTCACTTAGTGAAATTTGACTCCCCTCAATATTTTTTTTTTAGGATCTTCTTCCTCTTTAGACCTCCCCAGTAGTACTTTACGCTGGTCTTCTTCAGCCTCAGCTAGACTATGTAAACTTTATATCTAAACTCTTATTGTACTCTAGAAACTGTAATAGTGGTGTTGTTGTGATAAATGTGTGTTGTTTTGATTTGAGATTTTGTATTAGAATATAGTATGAAATATTTTTATTATTATAAGAATTGCTTTTATATTAAATAAATTTTAATTCTGGTGCATTTTTATAGTATTATATCATGCGTTTTTATTTTTTTAAGGCTTGCTATAGCTTCTGGATTCGAAAAAATTTCCGTTCCCTAGCGCCGGTTATAACTCTGTCACGACCTAAAACAGGGGCCATGACTGGCGCTAGGGAACGGGAAATCTTTCGAATCCAAAACCCGTAGCAAGCCTAAAAATAAAATAAAACATGCAATAATAATAATAACAATATCAAATGCAGCGGAAATGAAAATCATAAATATAATAATAACATTTTCATCAACTGGATTTAAATCAAATCTCAACTCATCACATATATATATAAAATCTTTATACAAATCCAGTTCAAATATAATACAACATCTCTTTAATTATTTAACGACTACTGCAGTGTCTAGACAAAATAAAACTCAAGACTCAAGTAAGCAGTTTACACAAAGAAGCCGGGACAGAAGAAATCCGGCGTATCGGCCTGCTACTGAGGTCTGAAGATGTTGACTATCCTGAAAAATTGTCAACGGAGGGGAGTCAGACCTCACTGAGTGAATTACTATAATATATATACATGCATACTAAATGACAATGCATACAATCAATAGTATATATATCTAATATGTATATATACAGACAAATATACACAAATGCTGTAAAATCATTTTATATATTTTTATTGAAAATCATCTTTTATGAAGGATCACATAGAATCCTAGAATATCGCAACCTCAGAAATAGTGTTAGACAACACTCTAGCCATGAAGGCTCACTGAATCCAAGTATATCCACTTAATCCATTTAGATAGTAGACTGGCCCCGAGACACTAAGTCAATCGAGCTCCAGCAGTCTGACTGCCAGTGTGATTGGCCCCGAGACACTTGGTCAACCGAGCTCCAGCAATCACACCTCCAAACCATATCTCACATATATCAATAATCACATTCAATCAATATCCACAAATAAGTTAGTATTATAGCCTAAATACTATAGGCATACCGGTACGTACTCGGTTCTAGTGCTGCCCACTAGGTAGCACGTTCTATTGATATCCTTCATCATTAATAATATAAAACATTCATTCACAAAAAATAAATGATGCATGAAGTCAATAAAATATCAACATAAACCATATATATACTAGAAATATACCAAAAGTAAACCAGGTATATTTCGAGTATATATACGTCGAATAATTCCAATACAATTACAAAATAAACTAAAATATACCAAAATATACATAAAAGCATTTTTAAGAATAATTTAGTTATACAACATGCATATAGTTGAAAATATACCAAAAATAAACCTAAGTAATACTTAAATCATTTATGCATATTTTATTAAAATAAAGCATACTTTTCTAAAACATGCATCCTAAAGCATATATATATAGTATAGTAACTCATAAATTAGTGCGCTCCACGAGATGGGTCCGACGGGCCTGGTCCACTAGCCCTCGGTCTCGGTGCAACTAAACAAGCAATAACGACAGACATTAGAATAAACCTAACAGAAATCCTAGAATTCGATCTAGAGTATTAAATACAGAAACAGAATTAGGGTTCGACTGGATATCACGTTTTACGAGAATTCTACCAAAAATTCGACAGAACCTCCCCTGTAAAACGGACATCTCTCTACTCAAAAGAGTAGAGCCGACCCTGCAAAGAAACACACTTCGAAAAACAAACACCACATCTCATTCACAACTCCTCGGTCGGACTCCAGACTACAATCTATCGACCGGGGTCCATAAACACAGAACAATTCAGGAAATACCAAAAATACCCTTAAAACCTAAAAATACATTTTATAGGTAGAAATTACATAATTAACCTTTAAACACTGTAAAAACCAATAAAAACTCATTTTATTAGGAAAACCGTATATTATATATATAATTGAAAATAATTCACGAAAAATAGTTTTAATTAGTTAAAAATACTAAATAATTTGTATAAATCATTTTTATACCTTAAATAACTATTAAAACCAATTAAATTACATTTTTAGTCAATTTAGGGTAAAATTACCAAAATACCCCTATATATATAAATATACTACAATTACTTCAAAAATTCACCAAAAATTATAAAATTATCCAAAATTAATTTTCTCAACATATTTATCAATAATATTAATAATTAAACTCAATTAACCAATTAAATTCAATTAAAAACATAATTAACCCTAATTTCCCAAATTACATAAACTCAAATAATTCAAAATAAATACTTAGAAATTCATAAAAATTACAAATAAATTCCTATAATTCATTTCAACACCTAATTTAACCATAAAACACAATTTCATAATTTAAATAATTAATTTCCGAAAATTAGAAAATAATATTAAAATATTCAAAAATACCCAAAAATCCAAAAATTCCAAAAAAATTCATACATGTAGATTAAGCTACTAGAATCAACATTTTTTAAGGGATTTTTCATGAACCAATCAATTTAAAGCTCAAAAAAATCAAAAACCCTAATATGGTCGAAATTGAAAATTCAAAACCTAAGCAATTCTAGACCATTTAAGCTCAAACCAAAGCTAGAATCACACTCACCGGAGCTCAAGGAGAAGAAAAAGACTGGCGGTGTCGAAAACGGTGGCCGAAATCGTCATGATCGACGGTGAAGAGAAGTTCGGCTTCTTCGGCCAAAACCGACTTCCAGATGCCGGAAATGGCTACCACAGGCTGCGGAAGAGGCTGGGGAAGGTGGTGGCACACCGGACGGCACTCCCATGGCAAGGGAACCGCACGGCAGTGATCGGAACGGCGAGGGAAGCAAATCGGGGAAGAAGGAGGCACTCGGGGGCAAAATGGTAATTTTTCAAAAAACTTGATTTTTGATATATAATGTGTATATATATATACTTTATACTATATAATAAAATATTATTAAATTAAACACATTAAATATACACCACACACACAAAATTTAATATTTTAATAATTTATACTAAATAAAAATAATTACATAATAAAACTAATAAATAATTAATAAAATATTAGGGTAATACTAAACCCTAATTAAATAAATAATTATATGTATACACGGTGTTTAATATTTTAAAATATGTATGAGTTCATGCAAGTCCAAAAATATATTTAAAATAATTAATAATAAATTATTTACGTGAAAATTTCCCCGAAAATGCAAGTTCCGAGAAAATTTTACGTAAAGTACTGTAAATAATACACAATAATTAAAATAGGTTTTAAATACATAACAACTCACAAAAATATCATATAATATATACAAAATTATTAACACTGTATATCCCGGTACATTGTAAATATTTAAAAAAATACGGGATATTACAGTCTTCCCCCCTTACAAGAATTCGTCCCCGAATTCCAAAAAGAAAAGATTACAGAATCAGGAAGGAAAGAGATACGGGTAAGAAGCTCGCATCTCAGCTTCAGTCTCCCAAGTATGCTCCTCGACTCTATCGCTACGCCACAGAACCTTGACCATCGGAATCTGCTTTGAATGCAACTGTCGAATTTGATAATCTACGATCGCCACAGGTTCTTCCACAAACGTCAAATCTTCACTTACTTCCACACTGTCTGGTTGCAACACGTGTGAAGGGTCTGAGATATACTTCCTCAACATCGAGATATGAAATACTGGATGCACTTGTGACATATTCGGAGGTAAATCCAACCGATATACTACAGTGCCAACTCTCTCCAGAATCTCAAATGGTCCAATATACCTCGGTGCCAAATTACCCTTCCTGCCAAATCTCATCACACCCTTCATCGGAGATACCTTCAGAAAAATGAAATCTCTGACCTGAAACTCCACATCTCTGCACCTAGAATCCGCATAACTCTTCTGTCTGCTAACTGCGGTCTCTAATCTGCGTTTAATCATGGCGACTTTCTCTGCAGCATCCTGAACCATCTCAGGTCCAGTCAAAGCTCTCTCACCAATCTCATCCCAACTCAACGGGGATCTACACTTCCTTCCATACAACGCCTCATACGGTGCCATGCCAATACTGCTATGGTAGCTGTTATTATATACAAACTCTACGAGTGGCAAATGATCATCCCAGCTACCTCCCAAATCCAAAACACACATCCTCAACATATCTTCCAGTGTCTAGATCATCCTCTCATACTGACCATCTGTCTGAGGATGAAAAGCAGTACTGAAATCCAACCTAGTGCCCATCACTTCCTACAACTTCTGCCAAAAATGAAAAGTAAACACCGAACCTCTATCTGACACAATGGACACAGGTACTCCATGAAGGCATACGATATGCTTCACGTACAACTTCGCCAATCTAGCAACTGAATATATGGCTTTCACAGGCAAGAAATGTGCAGACTTCGTCAACCTGTCTACAATCACCCAGATGGAATCGTATCCATCCTTCGAACGAGGTAAACCTACCACAAAATCCATAGCTATCCTTTCCCACTTCCACTCAGGAATAGGAAGAGGCTGAAGCTTCCCAGAAGGCTTCTGATGTTCGGCTTTCACTTGCTGACATTTCAGACACTTAGCAACATAATCAGCAACATCCTTCTTTAATCCGTCCCACCAGTAAAAATCCCTGATACTGTGGTACATCTTAGTAACACCTGGATGTACGTTGTAGGCTGTAGAATGTGCTTCCTCTAAAATCTCCTCTCTCAAATCATCCACATCAGGAACACACAATCTACCACTGATCCACAACACACCATCATCATCGAGTGTGAAATCAGTGAACTTCCCTGCTCTGACATTCTCTGCAAGCTCTTCTAGAATAGGATCTCGGCTCTGAGCTGCTTTAATCCTATCCCTCAGTACAGATCGCACTTTAAATTGAGCTAGCATTCCACTTAATCTACTAATTTTCATCATCAGACCTTGATCCACCAACAGATGCAATTCCTGGATCAATGGCCTCCTCTCAACACTGATGTGAGCAAGACTGCCTGAGGACTTTCTACTCAAAGCATCTGCTACAACATTAGCTTTACCCGGATGATATAAGATCTCGCAATCATAATCCTTCAACAATTCCAACCATCTCCTCTGCCTCAAATTCAGATCTCGCTGCTGGAAAATGTACTTAAGGCTCTTGTGATCAGTAAATATCTCACAAGTCACCCCATACAAATAATGTCTCCAAATCTTCAAAGCAAAGATCACTGCAGCCATCTCAAGGTCATGTGTAGGATAGTTCTGCTCATGCTTCTTCAACTGCCTCGAAGCATAGGCTATCACCCTTCCATTCTGTATCAACACACAACCAAGACCAATTCTAGAGGCATCACAGTAAACTGTGAACTTATCCACACTATTAGGCAAAGCTAATACTGGCGCTATGGTCAACTTCTCCTTCAACAACTGAAAACTATTCTCACAAGCTTCTGACCACTCGAATCTAACATTCTTCTGAGTCAAGCGAGTCATAGGGGCTGCAATCCTGGAAAAATCCTGCACAAACCGCCTATAATACCCGGCTAAACCCAGAAAACTTCGAATCTCTATAACAGAACTAGGTCTAAGCCACTCAGACACTGCCTCAATCTTCTATGGATCAACCTGAATACCTTCTTTAGACACTACATGTCCAAGAAAAGAAACACTCTCCATCCAAAAATCACACTTTGAGAATTTAGCATAAAGCTGATGATCTCTCAGTGTTTGCAGTACAATCCTCAAGTGATATACATGCTCTTCCATACTCCTCGAATATACCAGTATATCATCAATGAAGACTACCATAAACTGATCCATATACGGTCTGAATACCCTATTCATCAGGTCCATAAAAGCTGTTGGTGCATTAGTCAAACCAAAAGACATCACCAGAAACTTATAATGACCATATCTAGTACGGAATGCTGTCTTAGGAATATCAGATTCACTGATCCACAGCTGATGATAACCCGACCTCAAGTCAATCTTAGAAAAGAACTGTGCACCCTGTAGCTGATCAAACAAATCATCTATCCTCAGGAGAGGATACTTGTTCTTCACTGCCACCTTATTCAACTCTCTGTAGTCAATGCACAGTCTCAGGGTACCATCCTTCTTCTTCACAAACAGGATCGGTGCACCCCAAGGAGAAACACTAGGTCTAATGAAACCTTTATCCAATAACTCTTGCAACTGCTCCTTCAACTCTTTCAACTCTGCAGGAGCGATTCGATAGGGTGGCATAGATATAGGAGTAGTACCTGGTACCACATCTATACAGAACTCAATCTCTCTGTGAGGTGGTAAACCTGGCAACTCCTCGGGAAAAACATCAGGAAACTCACAAGCAACAGGAACATCTGTGAGTAACAACTTCTCCACTGAAGTATCCCTGACCAATGCCAAATATCCCTGACAACCTTTCTTCAATAACTTCCTAGTCGTAATAGCAGAAATAAGATTCTGAGGTGCTGAACTCCTATCATCAACAAACTTAAAATCTTCTTCATCAGGAATTCTGAATGTCACCTCTTTATTCTTGCAATCTACCATGGCATAGTACTGAGATAACCAATCCATTCCCAAAATAACATCAAACTCCATCACATCCAACAATATCAAATCAGCGGGTAATTCTCTATCTCCCACGAGAATTGGACAACCAGAAAGAACAATATCAGTGTCCAAGGAATCACTCAGAGGAGTGGCAACAGACAAAGGAAAAGCCATCCTCGAAGCTTGCCAATAAGATTTAGAAGCAAAAACAGGAGAAACAAATGAATGCGTGGCACCCGGATCAAACAAAATCCATGCATCCAGGTAACAAATAGAAACAATACCTGCCACGACTGCATTAGATGCCTGAGCATCCTGCTGAGTGAGATGAAAGACTCTGGCCTGACCTCGACCTCCCTGTTGACTAGTAGAAGCCTGGCCAACACCTCTGGCACCTCCTCTAGTACCTATACCATGACTCTGCTATGGGACAAACTGAGTGGCACTCTGATGCTGAGCTGGTGGTAACTGAAATGGAACGGGTGTAGCACTAGCAATTGACTGCTGTGGGAATTGTGAAATCTACGGCTATTGATACCCGGAATAAGGACACGATCTGGCAAAATATCTTGTCTGCCTGCATCTGAAGCATGTCAGTGGTGTCAGATAACACGGTCCCTGATGGACTCTACCACAAGTCTGACAAACACTGGTCGCTGATCCAGAACTACGACCACTACTACTGCTCGAAGCACCTGACCCGAATCTGAACGATCTACGCTGGCCTCCACAACCATGTCTACTGCTGTCTCTGACTCTCTGCTGAGTCGGACCTCACTGCTGACTACTCGATCCAACATGAAAACTCAAATACGGAGTAGCCTGCAATCCACTCGACTAAACTCCTAGCTGGTAATAATCAGGCATCACTCCCTGCCTAACTAGTCTCAGCTCAATCTCCTTGGCCAACTCAATCACAGACTCCAGAGTAAGGCCTGCTGTAGGCATACCAGCAAAAGCAGAACCCAAACCAGTAACGTAGGTAGTGACTGCAAAATACTGATCTCGCATCAGATCCTCTGCATATCTACCCAGACGAAGAAACTCTCGGGTGTACTCCTCTACAGATCGATCTCCACGAGAAATACTGGTCAAACGGAGATGATAGCTCAAACGAAGCGGCTCTGGACAAAATCTCCTCATAAATCGCTCTCGAAACTGAGTCCACATCATCGTCATCATATAAGGCTGGATCATCTGAATGAACCAATCTAAGGCTGGTCCCTTGACAGATAACTCAACGATCATGATCCGCTGGTACTCGGTATGAGCAGTCCGAGTCCTAGTCTCAATCGCATGCAGAAAATCTAACGGATAAGAAGTACCATCGAAAGCAATCCTGCCAACTCGGGCATAGAACAAAGTTACCTCAGGGTCAGACATACCCTGCTGATAGGTAGGCTGAACAGGCTGAACAACTGGAGGAACAGGAACATCAAACTCAGGCTCAACAGGCTCCTCGTCCTGTAACTCTCTCTGCCTACGGTGACCTGTCGCTCCTCGAGGTCTACCTCTGCCACGACCTCTACGTCTAACTGGCTGCTCATGAGGTAAAACCTTATCCTAAAAAGACTCATCATCCTCAGCCTCAACGATCGATGGAGCAACATGCGCTCGCCTCCTCATTCTGAAAAGACAAATAGAAAGATTCAAACAAAACAGACAACGGAGGAATAACGCAGAAAACTAAAGCAAGGAATACTTATCAAGACATACTCGAACCTAATACACTGCAGTAGTTCAATAGAAAACACAACTTCAAAACTAGGGCCACAACTCACATAACTAAGCCCTGACACAGAACTCCGCTCTAATACCAACTTTGTCATGACCCAAAACAGGGGCCATGACCGGCGCTAGGGAACGGGAAATCTTTCGAATCCGGAACCCATAGCAAGCCTAAAAATAAAATAAAACATGCAATAATAATAATAACAATATCAAATGCAACGAAAATGAAAATCATAAATATAATAATAACATTTCCATCAACTGGATTTAAATCAAATCTCAACTCATCACATATATATATATAAAATCTTTATACAAATCCAATTCAAATATAATACAACATCTCTTTAATTATTTAACGACTACTGCAGTATCTAGACAAAATAAAACTCAAGACTCAAGTAAGCAGTTTACACAAAGAAGCCGGGACAGAAGAAATCCGGCGTATCGGCCTGCTACTGAGGTCTGAAGATGTTGACTCTCCTGAAAAATTATCAACGGAGGGGAGTCAGACCTCACTGAGTGAATTACTATAATATATATACATGCATACTAAATGACAATGCATACAATCAATAGTATATATATCTAATATGTATATATACAAACAAATATACACAAATGCTGTAAAATCATTTTATATATTTTTATTGAAAATCATCTTTTATGAAGGATCACATAGAATCCTAGAATATCGCAACCTCAGAAATAGTGTTAGACAACACTCTAGCCATGAAGGCTCACTGAATCCAAGTATATCCACTTAATCCATTTAGATAGTAGACTGGCCCCGAGACACTAAGTCAATCGAGCTCCAGCAGTCTGACTGCCAGTGTGATTGGCCCCGAGACACTTGGTCAACCGAGCTCCAGCAATCACAACTCCAAACCATATCTCACATATATCAATAATCACATTCAATCAATATCCACAAATAAGTTAGTATTATAGCCTAAATACTATAGGCGTACCGGTACGTATTCGGTCCTAGTGCTGCCCACTAGGTAGCATGTTCTATTGATATCCTTCATCATTAATAATATAAAACATTCATTCACAAAAAATAAATGATGCATGAAGTCAATAAAATATCAACATAAACCATATATATACTAGAAATATACCAAAAGTAAACCAGGTATATTTCGAGTATATATATGTCGAATAATTCCAATACAATTACAAAATAAACTAAAATATACCAAAATATACATAAAAGCATTTTTAAGAATAATTTAGTTATACAACATGCATATAGTTGAAAATATACCAAAAATAAACCTAAGTAATACTTAAATCATTTATGCATATTTTATTAAAATAAAGCATACTTTTCTAAAACATGCATCCTAAAGCATATATATATAGTATAGTAACTCACAAATTAGTGCGCTCCACGAGATGGATCCGACGGGCCTGGTCCACTAGCCCTCGGTCTCGGCGCAACTAAACAAGCAATAACGACAGACATTAGAATAAACCTAACAGAAATCCTAGAATTCGATCTAGAGTATTAAATACAGAAACAGAATTAGGGTTCGACTGGACATCACCTTTTACGAGAATTCTACCAAAAATTCGACAGAACCTCCCCTGTAAAACGGACATCTCTCTACTCAAAAGAGTAGAGCCGACCCTGCAAAGAAACACACTTCGAAAAACAAACACCACATCTCATTCACAATCCCTCGGTCGGACTCCAGACTACAATCTACCGACCGGGGTCCACAAACACAGAACAATTCAGGAAATACCAAAAATACCCTTAAAACCTAAAAATACATTTTATAGGTAGAAATTACATAATTAACCTTTAAACACTGTAAAAACCAATAAAAACTCATTTTATTAGGAAAACCGTATATTATATATATAATTGAAAATAATTCACGAAAAATAGTTTTAATTAGTTAAAAATACTAAATAATTTATAGAAATCATTTTTATGCCTTAAATAACTATTAAAACCAATTAAATTACATTTTTAGCCAATTTAGGATAAAATTACCAAAATACCCCTATATATATAAATATACTATAATTACTTCAAAAATTCACCAAAAAAAATAAAATTATCCAAAATTAATTTTCTCAACATATTTATTAATAATATTAATAATTAAACTCAATTAACCAATTAAATTCAATTAAAAACATAATTAACCCTAATTTCCCAAATTACATAAACTCAAATAATTCAAAATAAATACTTAGAAATTCATAAAAATTACAAATAAATTCCTATAATTCATTTCAACACCTAATTTAACCATAAAACACAATTTCATAATTTAAATAATTAATTTCCGAAAATTAGAAAATAATATTAAAATATTCAAAAATACCCAAAAATCCAAAAAATCTCCAAAAATTCCAAAAAAATTCATACATGTATATTAAGCTACTAGTATCAACATTTTTGAAGGGATTTTTCATGAACCAATCAATTCGAAGCTCAAAAAAATCAAAAACCCTAATATGGCCGAAATTGAAAATTCAAAACCTAAGCAATTCTAGACCATTTAAGCTCAAACCAAAGCTAGAATCACACTCACCGGAGATCAAGGAGAAGAAAAAGACTGGCGGTGTCGAAAACGGTGGCCGAAATCGTCGTGATCGACGGTGAAGAGAAGTTCGGCTTCTCCGGCCAAAACCGACTTCCAGACGCCGGAAACGGCTACCACAGGCTGCGGAAGAGGCTGGGGAAGGTGGTGGCACACCGGACGGCACTCCCACGGCAAGGGAACGGCACGGCAGCGATCGGAACGGCGAGGGAAGCAAATCGGGGAAGAAGGAGGCACTCGAGGGCAAAATGGTAATTTTCCAAAAAACTTGATTTTTGATATATAATGTGTATATATATATAATTTATACTATATAATAAAATATTATTAAATTACACACATTAAATATACACCACACACATAAAATTTAATATTTTAATAATTTATACTAAATAAAAATAATTAAATAATAAAACTAATAAATAATTAATAAAATATTAGGGTAATACTAAACCCTAATTAAATAAATAATTATATGTATACACGGTGTTTAATATTTTAAAATATGTATGAGTTCATGCAAGTCCGAAAATATATTTAAAATAATTAATAATAAATTATTTACGTGAAAATTTCCCCGAAAATGCAAGTCCCGGGAAAATTTTACGTAAAGTACTGTAAATAATATACAATAATTAAAATAGATTTTAAATACATAACAACTCACAAAATATCATATAATATATACAAAATTATTAACACTGTATATCCCGGTACAGTGTAAAAATATTTAAAAAAAATACGGGATATTACAAACTCCCAATTTGGGTCATGACATTTTGTTTCAAGTCATTGGGTTCATAATTTGGTGAGTTTAGGGTGGCATCAATGAAAGAGTTTAAGTCTTGCTCTTCCATCAATCCCGTGTTGATCATAATGATAGTTGCGTTTGGTGGTGGTATGTTACGATAATTAGGCAGAGGGTTAATTTGATTGTTTAGTTTTTAACTATCAAGATCGGTGATTTTTCCTGCATCAATCAGGTCTTGGTTCTCATTTCTCAATCGTGTGCACCCGTTAATGTGATTGTCAATGTTCTGATGGAATTTGTAATATATTTTAGGGTCAGCATTTCGTATGGGTGATCTCTGGGGTAAGGTCGTAGAAGTGTTATAACCTGAGTTTTTAAATTATTTTAATATAAAATAGGATATGCAGTGTTAATAATTTTAAAATAGTAATTGATTATTTCATTATCTTGAAAAATTATTATCGTTATAATTTTACGTTTAATTAATATATTTTACATAAATACATGTCTTTAAATTATTATTTCGGGAAATAGTATTTTATTAATCTTTAATTTAGAGTATTAATATTTTAATATTATTATTTTAATGAATTACATTATGGACTTTTATTTTATGATTTATATATATATACATGCATATATATATTATTAGGGTTTAATATTTATATTATGTGTATATATTATACTTTTATTATATGTGTTATATATATGTATATATTTTTATGCATGTCTGTATTAAATTATGTGGTGTGTGTTTATTGATTATATATTATAAAGTTTATTATGTTATAATATAAAGTTATATTAACATATATATATATATATATATATATATACCCAAAATTACAAAACTTACCCTTCTCATTCCTCTCCCCCCCCCCCCCCCCGAACCTCACCATCACCATCACCGTCACTGCAACTCCGGACAGCTATCGTTGGTGTGCCTCCCGGACCTCCACCTCCTCCTCCAGCCAGCTTCGCCACCATTTCTTCCCTTCTCCGGCGCTGTTGAAGTTTATTTTGACCGAGAAGCCAAAAATCCTCACCACCGCCGTTCAAGTCGATTCCGGCCACTATTTTCAACGACGCCGGTACCATTCTCTTCCTTTCTTGCCAATGAGTGTGTTTTTAAGCTTCGTTTCACTTGGTTTGGCTTACATTTTGGTGGTGATCAATTTCTTCATTTCGGCCATTTTTGCTTTTCAATTTTTTTGAACTTGATTCCTTGTGATTCATGAGAAATTCCTTCACAAACGTTGTTCCCCTTAGCTTAATCTACATCCTAGAATTTTTGTGTAATTTTTAAAATTTATTTTGATTTTTGTTAATTTTTATTATTTTATTATTATTTTATAATTTTCGTAAATTAATTAAATAAATTATGAGATTGTGATTTTTGGTGTTTTTGGTGGTTGATATTAATTTTAGAATTTAATTTATAATTTTTGTGATTTTTGTGTAATTTTTATAATTATTTTTAGTTTATGTTATTTTGAAAATATAGGTTAAATATATATTTAATTAGAAATAATTGGTTAATTAAGTGTATTTGTGGCTTTTAGTGAATAATATGTTGAGAAAATAATTTTTGAGTAATTATATAATTTTTATTGAATTTTTGAATATTATTAGTATTTTATGTGAATTTTTATATACTAGGGGTATTTTGGCAATTTGATGATAATTTTGGTTAAATATTAAATTTAATTGGTTTTAATAATTATTTGAGGTATAAAAAATGATTTTTACAAATTATTTACTAATTTTAACTAATTAATACTATTTTTAATTATTTTTCAAATTAAATATAATATATTATTTTTGTAAATAAATAGATTTTTAGTAATTTTTAATAGGTTTTTGGACTAATTAAGTAATTTGGATTTATAAAATGAATTTTTATTAGTATTTGTAAATTTATTGAGAAATATTGATTTTTAATAATATTATATTAATATTAGGGTTTTTAATTAATTATCGGTGAAATAATTACTTTTAGTGTTTAAATATTTAAATTGCTATATTTTTGTACTTAAAGGGCATTTTTGATATTTATTGAATTTTAATATACCTTATTGTATTTTGTTGTGAATTGTGGACCTTGGTCAGGGGAATTTGTAGTTTGGGGTCCCGACCGAGGAGTTGTGTGAATTCAGTTTTGAAGTGTACTTTTCTTGCAGGATCGGCTCTACTTTTTAAGTAGAGAGATGTCTATTTTACAGAGGAGGTTCTGCCAAATTTTTGATAGAATTCTCATAAAATATGATATCGAGTCTAATTCCTATTATCTATCTATATTTAGAATTCTAGATCGAGTCTCTATAAGTTAAGTTAAAATAATTCTGATTTCGTGTTATTATATTATTATTAGTTGTGCCGAGATCGAGGCCTAGTGGACCAGGCCCGTCGGATCCATCTCGAGGAGCGCACAACTGTGAGTTATTATGATATATATGCATTGCTTTAGGTTGCATGTTTTAGAAATTATATGTTTTAAATGTAAATTTTACATAATTGCTTTATTAAATGCTTAGGTATATTTTTAGTATATTATTGGTATATTTTAAAATAAATGCATGTTTTCTTTGTGATTTATGTTCCAAGTTTGTTTAAATATCTTATTGGTTGATTTTGAGCATATTACATTATTTAACTGAATTTATTATATGTATATATACCTGACATATACTTATTTTATTTTAGGTATATTTCTGGTATATATATGGTTTATTTGTTTATTTTAGATATCATTATGCACTATTTATTTTTCTGAATGTATGTTTTAATATAAATGAAGGATATCGATAGAACGTGCTTCCTAGTGGGAGCATTAGGACCGTGTATGTACCGGTGCGTTAGATTAGGGCTAAGTGAAAATTATTGTGGTGATTGTGATTAATTGATATTGATTTGATTGAGAATGATGTGATTGAGGGTGTGATTGTTGGAGCTCGGTTAACCAAGTGTCTCGAGGCCAATCACACTGACAGTCAGACTGTTGGAGCTCGATCGATTTAGTGTCTCGGGGTCAGTCTACTATCCATATGGAATAAGTGAATTTAATTGGAATTAAGTGAGCCTATATGGCTAGAGTACTTTCTATTGGTATTGAGGTTGCGATCATATAGGGTTCTATTTGATCCTTCATAAACTGATGATTTTCAGTATTAAAATGATTTTCCTTGCATCTGTGTGTATTTGCCTGTATATATATTTATTATAGATACCTTTGAGTGTCTGCATTTGACATTTAGCTATGCGTGTCTATATATTATAATAATTCACTCAGTGAGGTCTAACTCCCCTCCATTGATGTTTTTACAGGAGAGTCCTCATCTTCAGACCTCAGCAGTAGACCTGTCCGTCGGATCTCTTCTGCTCTGGCTTTATTATGTAAATCATTTACTTGAGTTCTATTATGTACTCTAAACACTACAGTAGTAGTTGTATTTGATTATGTCGAAAGTTGTTTCATATATTTATGTACGTTCGAGATTTTAATTCAGAGTGTTACTCTGAAGTATTGTATTAAAAGATTTTATTTATGATATGCGATGTGATTTTATGTTATTAAAGGAAGTTGAGAATTTATTTTATTATTTAAGATTTAATTTCTGCTGAGTAAATATTTTATTTTTTTTATTTTATTGCATGATTTTTCTTCTAAGGCTTGCTACAGGTTCCAGATTCGAAAGAATTCTCATTCCCTAGTGCCGGTCATGGCCCCCTATTTTGGGTCGTGATAAGAAGGTTATTTTCAGCTTCTCAAGGACCTTTGACATAGGCCTCCCGAGGTTAGAGAATCGCTGAGGTCGTCGGACAGCACTAGCTTGCAGATTACTACTTGGTTGTCTGATAACATTTATCTGTATGTTACAGCTTAAACTAGCTTCATCTCTACCCCCAGACCTTCCGTCGAAGAATCTCTTTTGTTGGTCAAATCTTATTCTTTTTGGACCTCAAACCTATATAGTTCTTCAAATTTTTGGATCCCGAGGTCTTTCAACTTTTAGACAACACTAGAACACATCCCTCTAGTGTTATTACTAGTTAGTCTGATTCAGCAGGTCTCTACTTCATTTGAGCTAGTTTCCCTCTCCACTGGGTCAGGTACTCAGTGAAGGACTCATTAACCCTTTGCCTAGTATTTTGCAAATCTTTCCAAGACACCTCCAGTTTCACATTAAGGTTGTACTGCTTTACAAATGCAGTGCAAAGTTCTTCCTAATCAGATTGGACATAAGGTTTTAAAGTATAATACCATCGGATCAATGTACCTTCCAGTGACGTAGGGAACTATTTGACTATTTGGGTCATAGTCAATTAAGCTGCTTTCATATAGGTCACATATTGCTTGAGATGCAAGTGCAGGTCCTTAATCCTTGAAAACTTCCTCATATTAAGGAATTTGAATTTTTATGGTAGTGGATCATCTTCCCTTCCTAGGCTTAAATCAGTGTAGTCCAAAGGGGCATCCAAACCTTGTTCTTTTATCGTCATCTACATTTGGCCCATTACTTTGGTTATATTCTTAGCCCACTTAGTTTTTTCCACATCCTCAATCAGGTTCACTCCCCTTTGGTTTGGCAGGTTTGCTAATACCGTGACTATAAGCACCCAATTTCGGGATGATTTGAGTTTGGATGCAACAGAGGATCCGATGATGAAAATTGACTATGAAATTATATTTATTAGGTTTAATTTATGAGTTTTGAAATAAATTATAAATTATTTTTATTTTATTTTATTAATTTATTTATTTTTTAGGACTTGTCTTTAAATTTCATTTTGAATTATTTCTATAAAAAAAATTTCAAAAAAAAAAAAAGTAGCATCGGAAATCTACATTTTCAATTGCAAATCGGTTGGAAATCTATATTTCCAATCAGAAATCTACATATTTGATTGGAAATATAGATTTTCAATCAGAAATCCACACTTCCGACTAGCACTCCGCAATTTTTATTTATTATTTTGTTTTATTTTACTTTTATACTTATTTTTTATTGGTTGTTATTTTTATTTTATTTGATAAAGATATTAATAAATTTGTTTTTTATTAGATAAATAACAAAAAAATTATTTTATTTGATTTTTGTCTTGAACCTAACGTATGGTTACAGGACTATATTTGTCAGTTTCTTTTCACAAGGGGGAGGCTCCGAGGGTTTTATTAATTTTTCATATACTTCCGCTGATTCTTAGTTGTGAGCCACAATACAACCACTTGGATTTTTTATGTGCTTTTCTTTAATTATTTGCCAAAAAATCAGATCAAATAAACTAAAATCACAGACAAACACAATAAAACACACAGGCTTTTATCAATGGTGGTCATCCTCCTGAGAGAAATCAATACTGCATCTTATTCTCAAATCTTCTTCTTTTATTTTGATTTTGATTTTATTTTTATATTTAATTTTGTTTATTATTTTTTTAATCATTGATTAACTTTTTTTTATTATTCTCTTGATGGATGGGGAGACATGAATTTATTATGGAGAACAAAACCTATAAAGAACCTGTAAAGATCCATGGAATGTCATGGATTGAATTTTGTATTTGAATATAGTTTTTAAGGTTTCTAGGTATTTTATTTATTTATTTTTATTTTATTAATATTTTATTTTGTATTTTTATTTATTTGGCTTTTTGGGTTGTATTTAATTTATTTTTTAATTTGTAGTAGATCATTGTAATAGCCCCAATAATGGGAATAGTGGAATCCTGTATATATATTATGTGTTTTATTTTAATTAATTAGTTAGTAAAATTAGGGTTTCAATTGGGTAAATTAATTAAAATCAATAACATAGAAATCAAAATTAGGGTTTTTAAAATAATTAGATTTAAATGAATAAAATTAGGATTGCTTGTTATTTATTTTATTTATTAAAATTTTGTTAATTAATTGTTTAAGGCCACTTTAACTAAATTAGATTTTTTTTAATTCATTTCTTTATTGGATTTTATTCTGTACATAAGTTTAATTTTAGGCTTAGGTAATTCTTTTTTGGCCCATCTTTTAATTAGTCCATCTTATTTATTGGGTTACTAATTTAATTAGGATTAGGTTTAATTAATTAAAATTTATTTTAGGCCCATAATTAATTAAATTTTAGGTTAGAGATAACTCAGATCCATTTAGTTAATTTAGACATAGGCCCACCTAAAATAATTAAAATTACTTAGACTTAGCTCATTAAATTTAAGCTTTTTCCATAACTTATAGATTTAATATTACTCTATAATTAAAACATATAGAACTAAGCCCATTAATTTAAATATTTTATAATTTGTAGATTTAGGCCCACTCTTAAAGTTAAAATAAGTAGACATATGATCATTAATTAAAATTGAATAGAAATTAGACTCATTAGTCTTCAGAATCACTTATAAATTAAATCATATAGATTTACCCCATTTAAATCAATGTAAATTAGACTATCTTAGGGATTATAAACTTAAATAAATGCATTATTTACATGTTTTTCATGACTAGTTTGCCTAAAGTTAATTGTTTGAATAAAAGTTTACATGAAATTGCATGTAAATAGTGGATAAGATAGTAATTCATAAAGTAATTTTAAATGAACATAAGACTGAAAGAAGTTAGTATTTCGTATCCAGAATCTCTTGGTTATGGTGCTAGCTTTCTTTTAGAGAATCGAGTACCACCACTTTCGATTTTGTCCCAGTTATTACCATGGGTGGCATCTCCTCATCTCCACGTCATGTCTTTGTGACAGTGGTTAAGTGTGTTCTCTAGAGCTCTAAGCTCAAACAATGTGATAGTTGCTAAAATCTTTGATGCACACTAAACCCCATAATTTACAGTGACATCATCTTCTTCCCTTTCTCTTATCGGGATTTCCTCATCAAGATCAATCGGATTGGCTGGTTGTGCATTGGGTGGCGGTGCCGGTTGATTTTCTCTAATGAGTTTGGTTATCTCCCATATCATTTCCCTCATTATAAATCGGGTTTCATTGAACACCTCTTCCTTCAACTGTGCCTTAAATGCCTCAAGATCAAAGTTTCGTACCATTTCTGTTTCTGGATATCTAATTAGTTGACCGAAGAAGGAGCGAATCCAAGCAAATGAGCTTGGAGGATCTATAACCGCAAGGCTATAGGTTAAAATAATATATGATGTGTATGCATGATGTGCAGGTATGTTTTAATATTTAAAGCAAGAAAGAAGGAAAATAAGTGTTCAAGAAAAAATATAAACACACTTAATTTACAAATATCAATAAAACAAAACATAAAACCTAAAAAATGATAACCCGCACCCTTCTTTCTTCCACACATGTGTTAATTAGTGAGTTTCTCATCCTATGATTTTTGGTCTGGGTTTTAATTATCAATGGGGGATAATAAAATTGACGTATGCAGGATATCCCTTGAAATGATTCAAACAAGTAATGGGTCCTTTTAATAAAGCCCGAGTCTATCTTTTAATAGGCCAAGGTCCCTAACATCATAAGTTTACTTTGTCAAGGCCCATTTGAAATGGGTTATGAATAGGCATAAAAGGCCCATCTTGACATAGTTTGTTTATAACGGGCCTGGATTAGGCATAAGGGTCCATTTTACTTTAGATCATTTGTTAATGAGCTTAGGATTTATTTTAAGGATCCATTATATGGAAAAATACACATATTTAAGAGAATTCCTAAGGAAAATTGCTAGGCCATTACATCTGCTTGAGTTTCAGGTATTAGGCTTCAGCTCCCATAACGATATATGTCCATATACATCTCCCCACTCAAGGGTCAAACAATGTGGATTGGTACGTGTCGTGAGTGATAATAATCAAATGCTCTACCACCAGGTTTAAGTGAAACGTAGGTAGCAAAATAATGACTATCATCGAGTTGATTAGGGACTTAAAGTGCTCAATGTGTGCAAAAAGTGTAGTGAATGCAATACGAATGCAAAAGGAATAAAGGGATAATTAAAGATGATAAATTAAAAAACATGGGAATCAGCTTCTTTATCCCTAGTGGAGTCGCCACTATTGGTGGCTGGGTTTAGCACACGCCCAAGTGTTGGTGACCACGGTATTGTATGGGCTTAAGGCCCACTAGGAAATACATATTAGGTCTTTAAAGCCTAAATGGAGATAGAGTCATCACCCAAATAAAATTCGAGATACATTGTACAATAACTGGATCACACGGAAGTTCTCAAAACCCATAATCAGATAATGGATTCAGAAACTGGGTATGGGCTTTTAAATGCCCACCCGACCTTGTGATGGCCCTCCGTTTGTGTTTTATATTTTATTACCTTTAATTATCTGGTTATTTTTTTATTTACATGCAATTTGGAATTACCTTCAATCAATTATTCAATTTTACATTTAAGTTTGAGTTTGCACATTAACTCAATTTCATGCCTTAAAGTCCCGAAATTCATCAAAACAATAAATTTGAATTCAAAGGGGGAAGGGATTAAGGATTACAATATTTTTTACATAAATAAAAGCATAATAAGCCAGAAATATACTAAAAATATACCAAAGATAAACCAAGACTAAACTAATCCTTAGACCCATGAAAGCCTATTAAGAACTAGTTAAGGGATAAATTCTTAACAATTCAAGGAGATCAGTCTCAAGGATCCTACAATCACCAAAACATTAGTTCCGAAATATATAAAATTTCTCAAGAGAAAACATTCAAACCAATTTATAAAATAAGTTCATGCAAACAGAGGTTAAGGACTTAACAAATTAACTTAAAAGATATGGTATAGACAATCATGTACAAATAAGGGGAGTATAAGGGCCTAAATAGACTTGGAAATCAAAATAATGCATATATATTACAAAAATCTTGGGACAAAGATGTGGGTCACCCTATAAAAAGGCGATCACCTCATGGCAAAAAGGCGATGCCCTTTCATAGAGGCGATGCCCTTTCATAGAGGCGTTGCCTGATCAACAGACGACAACAGGTAGACTTCTATTCTAAGCAAATGGTATGCCAATAAACAGTCAGAAACTTTCTATTCTACCACTACATTCAACACCCTAGTATATCATATTAATAACATGGTATAATAGGTAGCATAAACTCAAAATATACACTAAATAAACTAACAAATTAAGTCATATTCAAGTCTAATATCAAAGTGCTAAGGAGATAAATAGGATTTACTTAAATATGAGCTTTAACAAAGTAGTTAGCTCTCAGAGGTTGCTTTGGATATTAAACTTTACTTGGATGTGAGCTACACTTGAAGACAAGCTTCTTTCACCTTCTTCTTCTTAAGGAAATGGACTATTGAACTTGAACTCCTCCCCTTTCACTAGGCAATGCCTCTGTCAAGGGGCATCTCCTCTTTGCCATGAGGTAATATCCTCTATGACTCAGAAAGGGCAACCCACGCCTTTATCCTAAGATTTTTATAATATGTATGCATGATTTTGATTTCCAAGCTTGTTTAGGTCCTTATACTTTGCTTATTTGTACATGACTATTTGTACCATGTCTTTTAAGTTAATTTGTTAAGTCCTTAACCTCCATTTGCATGAACTTATTTTATGAATTGATGATATACTGGTATATTCTAGGAGTATGGAAGAGCATGTATATCACTTGAGGATTATACTACAAACATTGAGAGATCATCAGCTTTATGCTAAATTCTCGAAGTGTGATTTTTGGATGGAGAGTGTTTCTTTTCTTGGACATGTAGTGTCTAAAGAAGGTATTCAGGTTGATCCACAGAAGATTGAGGTAGTGTCTGAGTGGCCTAGACCTACTTCTGTTACTGAGATTCAAAGTTTTCTGGGTTTAGCCGAGTATTATAGGCAGTTTGTGTAGGATTTTTCCAGAATAGCAGCCCCTATGACTCGCTTGACTCAGAAGAATGTTAGATTCAAGTGGTCAGAGGCTTGTGAGAATAGTTTCCAATTGTTAAAGGAGAAGTTGATCACAGCGCCAGTGTTAGCTTTGCCTAATAGTGTGGATAAGTTCACAGTTTACTGTGATGCCTCTAGAATTGGTCTTGGTTGTGTGTTAATGCAGAATGGAAGGGTGATAGCCTATGCTTCTAAGCAGTTGAAGAAGCATGAGCAGAACTATCCTACACATGATCTTGAGATGGCTGCAGTGATCTTTGCTTTGAAGATTTGGACACATTATTTGTACGGGGTGACTTGTGAGATATTTACTGATCACAAGAGCCTTAAGTACATTTTCCAGTAGAGAGATTTGAATTTGAGGCAGAGAAGATGGTTGGAACTGTTAAAGGATTATGATTGCAAGATCTTATATCATCCGGGTAAAGCTAATGTGGTAGCAGATGCCTTGAGTAGGAAGTCCTCAGGTAGTCTTGCTCACATCGGTGTTGAGAGGAGACCATTGATCCAGGAGTTGCATCTGTTGGTGGATCAAGGTCTGATGATGAAGCTTAGTAGATCATGTGGACTGCTAGCTCAGTTTAAAGTGCGATCTGTACTGAGGGATAGAATTAAAGCAGCTCAGAGTCGAGATCCTATTCTAGAAGAGCTTGCAGAGAATGTCAGAGCAAGGAAGTTCACTGATTTCACACTCGATAATGATGGTGTGTTATGGATCAGTGGTAGATTGTGTGTTCCTGATGTGGATGATTTGAGAGAGGAGATTCTAGAGGAAGCACATTCTATAGCCTACTGCGTTCATCCGGGCATTACTAAGATGTACCACAGTATCAGAGATTTATATTGATGGGACGGATTGAAGAAGGATGTCGTTGATTATGTTGCTAAGTGTTTAACGTGTCAGCAAGTAAAAGTCGAACATCAAAAGCCTTTTGGGAAGCTTCAGCCTCTTCCTATTCCCGAGTGGAAGTGGGAAAGAATAGCTATTGATTTTGTAGTAGGTTTACCTCGTTCGAAGGATGGATGCGATTCCATCTGGGTGATTGTAGACAGATTGACGAAGTCTGCACAATTCATCCCTGTGAGAGCCACATATTCAGTTGCTAGATTGGCGAAGTTGTATGTGAAGCATATCGTATGCCTTCATGGAGTACCTGTGTCCATTGTGTCAGACAGAGGTTCGGTGTTTATTTCTCATTTTTGGCAGAAGTTGTAGGAAGCGATGGGCACTAGGTTGAATTTCAGTACTGCTTTTCATCCTCAGACAGATGGTCAGTCTGAGAGGACGATCCAGACACTAGAAGATATGTTGAGGATGTGTGTCTTGGATTTGGGAGGTAGCTGGGATGATCATTTGCCACTTGTTGAGTTTGCATATAATAACAGCTACCATAGCAGTATTGGTATGGCACCGTACAAGGCATTGTATGGAAGGAAGTGTAGATCCCCGTTGAGTTGGGATGAGATTGGTAAGAGAGCTTTGACTGGACCTGAGATGGTTCAGGATGCTGCAGAGAAGGTCGCCGTGATTAAGTGAAGATTAGAGACCGCAGTTAGCAGACAGAAGAGTTATGCGGATCCTAGGCGCAGAGATGTGGAGTTCCAGGTTGGAGATTTCATTTTTCTGAAGGTATCTCCGATGAAGGGTGTGATGAGATTTGGTAGGAAGGGTAAGTTAGCACCGAGATATATTGGACCGTTTGAGATTCTGGAGAGAGTTGGCACTGTTGCATATCGGTTGGATTTGCCTCCGAGTATGTCACGGGTGCATCCAGTATTTCATATCTCGATGTTGAGGAAGTATATCTCAGACCCTTCACACGTGTTGCAACCCGACAATGTAGAAGTAAGTGAAGATTTGACGTTTGTGGAAGAACCTGTGGCGATCGTTGACTATCAAGTTCGACAATTGCATTCGAAGCAGATTCCGATGGTCAAGGTTCTATGGCGTAGCAACAGAGTCGAGGAGCATACATGGGAGACTGAAGCTGAGATGCGAGCTTCTTACCCGTATCTCTTTCCTTCCTGATCCTGTAATCTTTTCTTTTTGGAATTCGAGGACGAATTCTTGTAAGGGGGGAAGACTGTAATATCCCATGTTTTTAAATATTTTTTTTTACATTGTACCGGGATATGCAGAGTTAATAATTTTTGTATATATTACGATATTTTTACGAGATTGATATGTATTTAAAACCTATTTTAATTATTGTGTATTATTTTAAGTGCTTTATGTAAAAAAATTTCGAGACTTTTATTTTCGGGGAAATTTTCACGTAAATAATTTATTATTAATTATTTTAAATATATTTTCGGACTTGCATGAACTCATACGTATTTTTAAAATACTAAATAAAGCCTATGTGTACTTATTTATTTAATTAGGGTTTAATATTACCCTAATATTTTATTAATTATTTATTAGTTTTATTGTTATTTAATTATTTTTATTTAGTATAAATTATTAAAATATTAAATTATATGTGTGTGGTGTATATTTAATGTGTGTAATTTAATATTATTTTAATATATAGTATAAAGTATATATATATACATATAATACATTAAAAAATCAAACTTTTGGAAAAATTATCATTTTGCCCCCGATCTCTCTTTCTTCCCCGATCTTCACCCTCACTGCCGTCCGACGCCTGCAACTGTCGATTTCTTGCCGTTGGTGTGCTGTCCGGTTTGCCACCACCTTCCCCAGCCTTCCTCGCCTCCTGTAGCAGCTGATTCCGGCGCCTGGAAGCCATTTTTAGCCAGAGAAGCCGAAAGTCGAGCAACCGTCGATCACGACGATTCCGGGCACCATTTTTGACACCACCGGTCTCTTTCTTCTCCTTGAGCTCTGGTGAGTGTGATTCTAGCTTTGGTTTGAGCTGAAATGGTCTTGATTTGCTTAGGTTTCAAATTTTTGATTTCGGCCATATTAGGGTTTTTGATTTTTTTGAGCTTTGAATTGATTGATTCATGAAAACTTCCTTCACAAATATTGATCCTAGTAGCTTAATCTACATGTATGAGTTTTTATGGAATTTTTGGAGATTATTTGGATTTTTGGGTATTTTTTAATATTTTAATATTATTTTCTAATTTTCGGAAATTAATTATTTAAATTATGAAATTGTGTTTTATGGTTAAATCAGGTGTTAATTTATTTGGAATTTTTATGAATTTCTATGTATTTATTTTGAATTATTGAAGTTTATGTAATTTTGGGAAATTAGGTTAAATATGTTTTTATTTGAAATTAATTGGTAAATTGAGTTTAATTATTAATATTATTGATAAATATGTTGAGAAAATTAATTTTGGATAATTGTATAATTTTTGGTGAATTTTTGAAGTAATTTTGGTATATTTATATATATAGGGGTATTTTGGTAATTTTACACAAATTGGCTAAAAATGTAATTTAATTGGTTTTAATAGTTATTTAAGGTATAAAAATGATTTCTATAAATTATTTAGTATTTTTAACTAATTAAAACTATTTTTCGTGAATTATTTTTAATTATATATATAATATACGGTTTTACTAATAAAATGAGTTTTTATCAGTTTTTATTGTGTTTAAAGGTTAATTATGTAATTTCTACCTATAAAATGTATTTCTATGTTATAAGGGTATTTTTGGTATTTCCAAAATTGTTCTGTGTTTGTGGACTCCGGTCGGTAGATTGTAGTCTGGAGTCCGACCGAGGGGTTGTGGTTGAGTGTTGAACTTATTTTTCGAAGTGTGTTTCTTTGCAGGGTCAGCTCTACTTTTTGAGTAGAGAGATGTCCGTTTTACAGGAGAGGTTCTGTCGAATTTTTGATAGAATTCTCGTAAAACGTGATGTCCGGTCGATCCCTAATCCTGTTTCTGTAATTAATATTCTAGATTGAATTCTAGGGTTTCTGATAGGGTTATTTTGATTTTTGTTGTTATTGTTTGTTTAGTTGCGCCGAGACTGAGGCCTAGTGGACCAGGCCCGTCGGATCCATCTCGTGGAGCGCACTAAGTTGTGAGTTACTATACTATATATATATGCTTTAGGATGCATGATTTAGAAATATATGTTTTATTTTAATTAAAATGCATAAATAATGTGATTTGTATTTAAGAATATTTTGGTTTATTTTTAGTTTATTTTTGGTATATATTAAATTATATGCATGTTTTGTAAATAAAATATATTTAAAATGTTTCTAAATATATTTCTAGCTTATTTTACAATTTGATTGGATTTATTTGACGTATATATACTCGAAATATACCTGATTTACTTTTGGTATATTTTCGGTATATATATGGTTTATATTGTTATTTTATTTAAATTCATGCATCATTTATTTTTGAATGAATGTTTTATATTTATTAACGAAGGATATCGATAGAACATGCTACCTAGTAGGCAGCACTAGGACCGAGTACGTACCGGTACGCTTATAGCAAATAGGCTATACTACTAACTATTTATGGGTATTGATTGAATATGATTATTTGATGTGTGAGATATGGTTTGGAGGTGTGATTGCTGGAGCTCGGTTGACCAAGTGTCTCGGGGCCAATCACACTGGCAGTCAGACTGCTGGAGCTCGGTCGACTTAGTGTCTCGGGGCCAGTCTACTGTCTAAATGGATTAAGTGGATATATTTTGGAATAAGTGAGCCTGTATGGCTAGAGTGTTGTCTAACACTGTTTTGAGGTTGCGATATTATAGGGTTCTATTTGATCCTTCATAACCAGTGGTTTTCAGACAAAATATATAAAAATGATTTTTATTGCATCTATGTGTATCTGTTTGTATACATACATATTATATATATATTATTGACTGTGTGCATTGGCATTTAGTATGCATGTATATATATTATAGTAATTCACTCAGTGAGGTCTGACTCCCCTCCGTTGATAATTTTTTTCAGGAGAGTCAACATCTTCAGACCTCAGTAGCAGGCCCATACGCCGGATTTCTTCCGCCCCAGCTTCTTTGTGTAAACTGCTTACTTGAGTCTTATTTTTATATAATCTAGACACTGCAGTAGTTGTAAATTAATTATGGGATTTTATGTATTATATTTATGTGAGATATTGTATTAGGTGAATTGGATTTATATTTAAAGATTTATATATATATGAGATGAGATTTAATTTAAATCCAGTTGGTGAAATACTATTGTGATATTTATGATTTTCATTTCCGCTGCATTTGATATTGTTATTATTATTATTATTGTATGTTTATTTTATTTTTAGGCTTGCTATAGGTTCCGGATTCGAAAGAATTCCCGTTCCCTAGCGCCGGTCATGGCCCCTATTTTGGGTCGTGACACAAGGTCGGGTGGGCATTCAAAAGCCCATACCCAGTTTCTGAACCCGTTCTCCGATGACAGCTTCTGGGAACCTCTATGGGATCTAATTGATGTACAGTGTATCCCAGCTTTTATCTAGGCAGCGACTCTATCTCCATTTAGGCCGTAAAGACCTAACATGTATTTCCTAATGGGCCTTGAGCCCACACAATGTCGTGATGACCAACACTTGGGCGCGTGCTAAATCCTGCCACCTATATATAGGTTCAATTACTATTCTATTAATGAAAGTTCCTTTTATGGTAGTTCTATACTGTATTAGTTCATACAAGGAAATTTAAATATGTTACTCAATAACATGTTTAGTGCAAAAGTCAACTATTTGTCATATATGCTTAATTTGTTAACTGCAATAGTCATTCATAGACACAACTTGAAAGCTTGACATACCAAAACACCATTAACTATCTGCAAACATTTTAACAACTTTAGTTTGCCACATAACCACATAATGTCACTTAATACATGTTATAAACTACAATCATCAACTAAAAGGCAAAGTACTAGAAGTCAAAGGAGTTTCCATATTGTAGACAGCGGGGTTTAGCGCGCGTCCAAGATTTTAGCAACCATGACACTGTTTAGGCTCAGAGTCTTAGAGAACACACTAACCACTGTCACAAAGACATGGTATGGAGATGAGGAGTCACCACCCAGGTTAATAAATGGGACAAATCAAAAAGGTGGTACTTGATTCTCTAAAAAAAAGCTAGCACCACAACCAGGAGATTCTAGATACAGAATACTAACTTCTCTTAGTCTCATGTTCATTTAGAATAATTTTATAAATGATTATTTCATCCTCTAATTACATGCAATTTTATTAAACCCTAATTAACATCCATCTAACCCAAAAGGCAACAGGTCAATAAAATTACAAGTAAAAATGCATCAAAAAGGCAATGTTCCTATGTCTAAACTATGTTAATTTTATTTTATAAGTTAGCTAAATCTACATATTTTATTTACAAGTGAAATGGATTTTAAAGGTGGGCCTACATTTTTATTAATTAGTAAACCTAGATCTATTTATTTTAGTTTGTTTAAGAAATGAGTTTAAGTCTATTTAATTTTAAAGGAAAATTAAATTAGTGGGCCTAAGTCTAAATTAGTTTTATTTTAAATGACATGTGGGCCTAAGTCTATTTATTTTAAAAGAAATGAAATTAAGTGGGCTGAGCTAAGTCTAAACAAGTTTTAATTAACTAAGTGGACCTAAAATCTAATTAACCTAATGGGCCTACATTGATTTTAATTATTTAAAGTCTTAAATCATTTTTAAGCCTATTCATTTAAATGGGTTAGACCTAAATGCGGGCTTAGGGCCCAAAAACATAAAAACATAAAAAAAACATCACAAAATCAAATCAAAATACATTCACACATGATTTCTAAAAACCTAATTTAATTACATATAAACCCAAATTAACTAAAGCCACCATTAATTTTAATTAATTTTATCCAATGAACCTAGTTTTACTAATTAATTTTAAAGTGCAGAAAATTAAATCTTTTACTATTCCCACTACTGGGGCTATTACAAACTACGTACAAAATTTAAAAAATTACATATCATGAATTAAAATAACTACACAGAACACATAAATGCAAAATAAAGATTAAAATCCTAAAAACTATTAAAAAATAGTACAGGTTCATCCATGGCATTCCATGGATCTTTTGTTCAATTAAACATAAGTGGTATCCTCCTCCTCAATCCACATATGGACATCAAAATAAAAAAAAACAAAAATAAGCAGATTAGCAATGGAATCAAATAATCAAAACAATAACAAAATAAAAGAAAAATCATAAATAGAAAATAATAGAAAAGAGTAAAAAAATGAAATAGAAAATAACACTAAAGATTTAGATATTGTGCAAATGCCCTTTTTTTAACCCCTCAGATTGGATTATCACCATTGTTTTTTGACTTGTTGTTTGATTCTGGACAAAGGCTTAAAAAAAACAGTGATGGACTATTATTGTTAAAATAATTGTATAGAAAAGAGCTTTGACAAAAATTGAAGTTTTCTGGTGCACCCTGCGTTCTCAGTGATGTCTCAGTTTTTTAGGGTTTGTGCGCAGTCAAGTTTCTGTGTGTGAATTATTTTTTTTCCTCGGTCTCCCTCTATGAGTAAAATATCCCCCCTCACGCACACAGACTCTTTTCATTTTAAAGTAGAGTCTACGCGTACTAACTTTTCCAATTTGCAAGAACGCTCATCTCTTAAAAAATAACCTGATAAGAATTTTGATTTTTGAAAACTATTTACGCGTTTAAAACCTTATCAGATAATAATAAAGATAAAAAAAATGAATTTTCAACCAATCAAAATGCTGAAAAAATAAATAAAAATACACAAAAAATCGAAAAAAATAGGACTTTTACGCTTCGGCATTGTGTAATGCCGATCGGCATTACACAATACGCATTCTCAGTGATGTCTTAGTTTTTTAGGGTTTGTGCGCAGTCAAGTTTCTATGTGTGAATTGTTTTTTTTTTCCTCGGTCTCCCTTTATGAGTAAAATATCCCCCTCATGCACGCAGACTTTTTTCTTTTTAAAGCAGAGTCTGTGCGTACTGACTTTCCCAGTTTACAAGAACGCTCATCTCTTAAAAAATAACTTGATAAGAATTTTGATTTTTGAAAACTATTTACGTGTTTAAAACCTTATCAGATAATAATAAAGATAAAAAAAATGAATTTTCAAACAATCAAAACGCTGAAAAAATCAATAAAAATACACGAAAAATAAAAAAAAATTGGACTTTTACGCGTCAGCATTGCCTAATGCCGATCGACATTACACAATGCCGATCCTAAATTTTTTTTACTTTTAATTACCAAAAGACCCCTAAAAATTTGACTTATTTACAATCAAATCCTAAAAAAATATTGCAATTTAGTCTCTAAAGTCCAGAAATCGACAACCAAGCTCAATTTTTGAATAAATTTCATCATAGGGGCTTACGTCGCAATTGTGCATAATTGCATCCCAAAATTGGGTGCTTACACATATAAAATAATATATCAGTAACAAGAGCACTAATAGACATCATTTACAAGTTGTATAATTTGCAATCCCAACTGCAAGTCCCATTCTAACACCCACTATATACACCTCATGCGCCTTCTTAAAGTTGTCCACTGTGGTTTGAACATCTGTGATCTTTTTAGTTAATTCCTTATATTTATTGCATTTTTATAATATGATTTCCATTAGCTCTTCATTATGCACCTTCAAATTTTCATTCTCTGTTGATAGCCTTTCAATTTTCTCCTTCAAAAAATTACTGTCAACCCTTTGTGATTCCATTTCTGACCTTTTCTGTATCATTTCTTTCTTCATGGACTCATACTCCTCCTGTCTAAGTTTGCAAATTGCATTTGCCTCCCCAGCCTGAACCAACGCATAATTCCTCTTATCCTTCAACTCTTTCTTTGCTACATAAGTTGGTAATCACTGAGCTCCCCATCATACCATTTGAAGTAATCACATTCTTAAAACTACACCATATACAAATAAGTCTTCAATTGCATAAAATATTAACACCATATCCTACTTCAAAACTTCAAACATCAAAAAAATAGTAACAAAATACCCATCATACCCTAATTCCATTAAATTTTCATTTATTTACTAATTACAGTAAAACCCTAATATCATGCATTCCTACGAGTACCAAATCCCTAAATATCATAACATAGTAACCCTAATTCAAAATAAATTCTTTATTCAACTCAAAATAACTTAAAAATAATTCAACAAAGTGAAATTAACTAACATTGATGCAAGCACAACAATAAAAACACCTTTGGGATTTATGTCAGTCTGCGATGTCTGCAAGCAAGCTACATTACGATATTTACACACAGAATCCCTTTCATACTCCATCCTATATTCCATCAATCCGACCTTCTTCTCACTTTCTTTGGACTAATTTATTTCTATCAAAGAACGACTGCAACAACAAGTGAAAAAAGAAGACATTTGCTTTCAATGTAGTTCAAATGCATATTTGCTTCTTCTTCAATCTGAGAAACACATAATACAGAGATGGAATTCTACCTTTTCTGGTTTTAGGCATGCAATGTCGAAGTTAAGGTGGCAAGTTTTTCTTATGTGTATTGTGATGTGTCATTTTTAACATCAAATTCAAAATTATTTCATATTCTATTATGGTAAGGACTAAATTTAAGTATAACTAAAAGTACAGATTAAATCTATATAAATAAAAGTGAAGAGGGAAATTCATAAAAAAAAATAAAAGTGCAATAGTAATTATGGGTTATTTCTGAAAAAAATTATAATTTTATTAACAAAATGTCTAACAAATAATTTTTAAAAAAAGAGTTGAATCCGACGCCAATCGAATAGGCAGGCAACCTTCTGATTTGGAGTCAGACGCGCTACCATTGCGCCACGGATCCTCCTGAGGGATTTTTATTTAGTGATGATTGTTAACGTTATAATCCATAGCAAAAGATTTCCCGCCACATGTAACCGCCCTAACTGATACAGCTGGCTTCAATACCACTGCAAAACCGCGCAAACCCCAGAGGAGCACCACACTCTTCACACACACAGTCTCTCTGTTTCTTCAGAAGAGAAAAATCGAACCCTAACAATGGAAGAAATGGACGCCAAGATTGAGATAAAACGATCGGACAATAACCGCACATTCTCCTCCGATTTCGCCGAGTCATCACTTCATGAGCTCAATCTCAAGACTCCCTTCTTCAGATCGCGCTCTCGCAGAAGAAGAAGCGACACATGGCTCATTTCCATCTTCGTTATCTTCCACCTGATCGCCTTCATCGCCACCATGATCGTCAACGACTGCGCCGCTAACTCTCACGGCGATTGCGCTATCAGAGCCCTCGGCAGGATGTCATTTCAGCCGCTCTCTGAAAATCCCTTCCTCGGTCCCTCTGCTTCCACGTCAGTGTCGTTTTCCCTAATTATACCCAAACAATGCCTAGATGAATTGATCTAACTAGTTCTAATTGCATGCGTGCATTATTAATTAAGATTCCTGTGGTATTGATTGCAGTCTAGATAAGGTAGGGGCTCTTCGCAAGACCTTGTTGATACATGAGCATCAAATATGGCATCTTTTCTCATGTCCATGGTTGCATGCTGGGCTCATTCACCTTATCATCAACCTAATGGGTGTTATCTTCCTGGGAATTTACTTGGAGCAGGAGTTTGGACCGTGTAAGGATATGTTATTTGTGTGTTTTTCTGTTGGTAAGGAAGCTGTTAAATTAAGGTCTCAATTTGTTGTTTTTTGAATTTTGCTGTTTGTTTCTGTGATACAGTAAGGGTTGGGATAATATACGTGCTTTCTGGGTTTTTTGGCACCTTGGTCACTGCTCTTTTTGTTCGAGATAGCCCAGTAGTTAGTTCCTGTGGTGCTCAGCTTGGATTACTTGGCGCTACACTTTCTGCACTTATAAGGAACTGGAAATTCTACACTAATAGGGTCCTGCATTTTTTTTAATTATTATTATCATATTTTTCTTCTTATTTGACTTGGAGACTAGCTTATTGGTTAGTCCCTCGTTTTTGCTTGATTGCAGGTTGCAACTGTGCTTATACTTTTTGTTGTCTTTGCTTGTAATTTCATGCTTGGGCTGCTACCGTTTGTAGACAATTATTCAAACATTGGAGGTTTTATATCAGGATTTCTACTTGGATTTGTTCTTCTATTCGCCCCGCAGCTCAGGCAAGTGGCAAAAAAGAAATCAGGCCTTTATGAATATGACTTAAAAAATTTCTTTAAGTTGAAGCTAGACAGGCCTGCGTTGAGGGGTGTTTCTCTTCTTCTTTTTGCTTTCCTGTGAGTTCTTCTACTTCTATGTGTATATATGTTTTCCGTTGCCTGTAATTGTGGTCTTCTGCGATCACTAAAGGAGGTTCTATTTGTGCAGACTCATTGGGTTTTTTGTGGCAGCCTTCCGGGGCATCAATATAAGCCAAAATTGCAGGTGGTGTGGGTACTTTGACTGCATTCCATCCAAAGTTTGGAATTGCAATGATGTGACAACTTCTTGTGAGGTATAGTTTTCATTCTGCAACTTCAATTCCTCTTCAATTAACCCATAAGGGAAAAAACTCAAATCTTGAAACTTGGAATCCAAGACTTGCTAGCAGTCTGA
The DNA here is from genome assembly GCA_947683625.1 of Mallotus nudiflorus. Taxonomy (NCBI): domain Eukaryota; kingdom Viridiplantae; phylum Streptophyta; class Magnoliopsida; order Malpighiales; family Euphorbiaceae; genus Mallotus; species Mallotus nudiflorus. The sequence continues at coordinate 6,989,408 of CANTUR010000029.1, read as the reverse complement.
GGGTGATGTCAAAATACAGAATAAATGACTGAACTGGGAACTTTGAGTTACACCCACACATGGAAATGCCATTCTATGCTTAGATTTTGCTTCCATAAACATGGGTTTTCTGGTAATGATAAGAGCCACGAAGAAATTAAATAGGTAAACAATAATATTGATCGATAATATCTGCTTAGCTAAAGATGTCTTGGAATAGGTAGCGGTGGTAATGCTGGTTGTCACTAATCAATCAATTCAACTACAACTGTCAATTTATCTGGTTGATAAACCTTTCCGTTTTGTAATCAAATGCTAATGAAACGTTAATTGCAGACCATGTCAAGTGATACAGAGTTGACTTTGACCTGCATGGCTAATGGAAAATTCAAGGTTTTACCATTCACCAACATTTCAGTAGCAAGGACAAGGGACTTGTGCACTCTGATTTGCTCCTGAAAATTGCAATTTTGTAGCGACTTCTGAGAACTGTAAACAAGCAAATATAGAAGTTCTGCTGATGGCCATTTAGATGGATTCTGTAGAAGGCAGTACATGAAATTGTGCATCATGGTGTACGTGCTTGAAAATTTAGCAAAAAACAAGAAACATTGACACGAGAATTGTATTAGCACCTTCAATGATACTACTTTCAGTTGATGAACTGTAGTCCTATTTCTTCATAAACATGAGTGCTCAATCATATGCAACAATCAATTGAAAGGAACAATACTAACACTTAGAAATTTTTTTCATGAAATCGAGTTACTATGTTCATTCATTGAGTCTCTACGTTGCTTGCTACCTCCTCATTACAGCGCAATTGTTAGAACTTTTGGAGTACAAATGAGGTGAAAATTTTTGGCTTTTGCCTCGAGGCAAAACTGAAGAGGTAGACTGACGTTTTCCCATCTTGCGCACATCAGTCACTTGAAAGTTCTTCTTTGGCACCTTCTGTAAGCCTGATTCAAAGATGCCAATAGTGGGGGATATTCTTCAAGAGTCTAGTACTTGAAATCATCAAGATTATGATACGGCCATTAGTTTCAAATCAGTTTGTAAGTAGGGTTAATTGTACCCAACCACATTTCATGCCAACAGACTTGTGGGTTAACTTGTGAAATCATATTTAGTTCAGAAAAATTATGATATGCGCATTGAATTTTCTTCTTTTAACACATTGCAAACTCTTTTTTGTTTTTTTGAAATTTTTAGAGTTAAAATTTTTGTGTTTTTGATGTGATCAAAGTAGCGCCCATGGCCTAATGGATAAGGCGCCTGACTTCTAATCAGGCGATTGTGGGTTCGAGTCCCACTGGGCGTGATTTTATTAAGATTTATTTATTTTTAAAATTTTCCACATTTAACTGGGCCCCCAAAAATTTCTAACAAATCCCACCCACCAACTATTGTATGTATGACCATTTTCTTTTTTTGTACACCACTCTTTTCTCTTTTGTCTTTTCATTCTCCATAAATTCATCCTTATTATAATTCTGTAAAATTCCGCAAAAATTATTACAATATGAGCTTGAGGTCTACAATGGCCTTCCCAACCAGCCGCAATGCTTTTATTATAGGATTTTGAGTACAATATTGAATACAACTTTTGCAACTTAACATAAAAAGCATCTAATAATGTGGCCCTATTTCACCCTACACATACCCCAAAAAGAGAAAAAACAAACATTCAATTGGCTGTATACATATATATAACATTAGCACTTCTTTTGCTGCTCAAAACACAAGCACCCTCTTCTTCTTCTTCACCCCTTCTAATTTAGTGCCAACCCTAGCCAAGAAAAAGCTAGCAGACCCTTTCACCCTTTTTTTCTCCATCAAGAAATTACATAAACATTTTTTCCAATACAATGAGCAGCCCCCAACTTTGGATCAAGTTTCTATGTTGCACATTCAAGTTGTTTTATATATATATATATATATATATATATATATATTTGGACCACCACCACCTAGTAAGCGAGTCTTAAAACTCTCAAATTAAATAGCCCACAAAAAGAACAATTCCTGAATATACATTGTAATGTAGTTTTTGGTGGTTTTGAATTGAATGAATGCTTTTATTTTAAGTTTAGTGGCGTGTGTGCTAGCTGCTGCTGACAACTAAAGCTAGTCTTTTTTATCCCTTTTTCATTTGGTGTGATTAAACGGCTGGATAGTTACTATTGCCTAATGAAGGTTTTATGATTAAATTATTAAGTTGGTAACTAAAATCTTGAATTATAATTAAGTGTGTCCATTTATCAAACACAGTGGCTTGAAAAGAGACTTGGTGTCACTCTCTTTGAGCTTTAGGATTTGCATGGTTGAATTGAAGTAGGAATTTTGTAGATTTGATTTGTCAAGTTTCTTATTGATATAATCTTGGACCACTTAAAAACATGCAGCTATGTGTCTATATCTAAGACACACACATGCATGCAAAGCAGGTAGCTCTAGGCTTCATTAGTTTTCTACTTGTCAAGAACAATAAGGGAAGTGAAAGATTCATAATTTGCTATTCCAAGATTAGTTAGATGCAAAATTTACTAATTGACCATGCACCCTCTGGTTGAGTTGGTTTAACTCTCCATGCCCTGATGGTCAGGATCACCAAACATGTCACCTGTCAAAATTTTATTTTGCTATCCATCACCATATTTATTATGCACCATTAGGGTTACAACCGCTGGTTTTCCAACATGTGGCTTGTTGCCATTGGCACATGGTGTGGAAGCAAGGCAAACTCATACCAGAAACATATAAAATTCTCTTATTATCTTATGTTCCAAAAATAAAGAAGAAACATTTATTCTATTATTTGATAATTTATTAGAGAAAAGTGAAATCTACCCCACCACACCCCTCCACCCTCAGAAGTTCTCACTAGATACCCCATTAATAAAAAGCCTACAAGCACTACCTCTATGCTAAAGTTACTATAAATGCTTAGTTGATGGATTGAAGTTGTTTGATGATTGATGATTTTTAGAAGAGGCTCCCTCTTTTAGGGGAGGAGGAAGGGGATAAAGGGCACCAATAGTGGGAAGGAATCCTGAAGTGGGTTTTTTCCTCCTATTTGAGGTTGAACTAAAAGCAGATAAAAAGCCCTTTAATTTGTATCCCTCTCACCATCAATTGCTAGTCAAACTGAGGCAATGTGCCATAGGGTTCAAGTATGATCATTTTGCCCTTTTCTTCACATTTCACCATATCTAGTTAGTCCCCTTTCTTTTCTTTTTTTTCTTTAAAAAAAAAATCCCCATTGGTTTACCTCACAAGGGTAAGAGATCCCACATTCCATATATTTCTTCTTCAGATATCACATTGATTTAATCAATTTTAGGGACTCATTTTATTAATTGCATTTCAAGCAAAAAAAAAAAACAGATGTTAAAGATTTCATATTGTTATATTATAAAAATTATAAGAGACCTATAAATGTTAAATTTTAACTATTTAATTCAGTATCAATAAAAAAAATGGTTTAATGATTTTTTTTTTCAAAAGTATTATGCAATATAAAATTTGAACGTTAGAATTAATTCCTATCTGATTTAACAAGGAAAAATTATCTCCAGTTGTACAATTTATAACTTTCCGATTAGTCAAACAAACTAATTAATCAGCTAATTTTAGTCATTTTAAATCAAATTAGATTTTTCCATTCCATTAGATTCTATATTTCAATTCCTTGAATTATAATAACAACATATTTCCATTTTTCTCAGTGCTATTACTAGTTGCTAACACTTTTAACTAAAGAACTTAAAGATTTATTTTTTTTTTTATTTTTTTGTCATTTTAAATGGAATGAGTAATCTTAAAAAGCAAAAAGTGTCATCTACATAAATAACTAAGTGATGGATGCAACTATGCATTGGTACTTTACTTGAGCTATATTTATATTAGTGGATTTTTTCCCCTCTATTGAAAGACTTGCATTAGCAACAAAAATAGCAATTATGTAGTCTTTTCATTTAGTTCTTTTTTTCCTTCTCAATAGTAGCAGAAGAGAGAGTCCTACAATCAATAATGTCTCAAAAAAAATATATATATATATATATATTTAAACTAAGAAGAAGGCAATTTATGCCGATGGAGAGCACGTCTTGAACCCATTGAACACCAAGCTCTTTAGTCATGTCAATATAATGTTTCGTTGTGGCCCATCTCCCTCTTCACCTAAAGAAAAGTTGTCCACACGTAAATCTTACATAAACTTGGGATATATTCTCAAATCAAACTATTTTAGCCATTGATTAAGGGAGATTTTGTGCTCAAATGATTGAGTAGATAATGTTCATAACCAATATATATTTATATTGGTATTATATTATGTGTATTTTGTTGAGAATTTATCACAAAAGTGGAGAATCCATTTGCTAAAAATAAAACGAAAATCCCATCTATTACATAAACAATTCATTTCATCAAATGCCTACTTACATACATAAAAGATAGTTTACTTTAGATTTGGTGGAGAAGTGAATATTAACAACCTAATAATATAATAAATTATAAATTATATTATATTATATTGTTGGCACTCTCATTATTATATTTTTTAGTTATTAGGCCAACAATGTGAAACAACTACCAAAAGTATATTTTTTGAAGAGTGTCAATAACATTTTATTATTATTATTACAATACAAAAATATTGTAAATTGTGAGATATGTATTCAGGTGGGTAAGAAAGAAAATGTGAGGCAAACAACTGTAGTCTACAATCAAATAGAGAAAAAGAGGGCCCAATGGAGCTGCTAGATGTAGATTACAATCAATTCTTAGCCACAATATTGGATGCAAATTGATTTATTTCTAAGGAAAAAAATTTATTGTTTTTTTTTTTTTTTTTTTTTGGGTTTCCTATTTTTAACCTATTTAATCAATTGAACCCAAAATCTTCTATTCAAGATTTTTAGTACTCAAAAAAAAGATCATTAGGTGGCCCAAAACAGTTCAAAGACCCTAACTTTGGAAGAAGGTTGAGCATATGATTATTATCATCCAGTTGTGCAGTTTTTAAGTTGCCACCTGTCCTATAGATGTCTAGTTTAATGTAGGTGACACTTTTTACCTTAGCTTTTATTTGTACAATAACATCACCTTTTTTTTTTTCCCCTTAAAGCAGTGATTTTATATATTATTCTTTGTTAGTGATAATTGGAGCACTTCTTTTGAAGGATGACAATGATGCCCTTTTACTTTTTTTCCCCCTTTGTGTGCATAGTATGTATAATTTTTTTTGTTTGCCAAACACATATTCAACCCTCTGAATTTGTAATAAAAATTTGATTGATTTTCTATATTTAAATGATCTTATAAACACTTTAATTTATAAAATTTAACTTTATAAATATTTCAATTTTTAAATTTTATATTCTTTAAATATCTCTATGTTTTGCTCCACTCTTTTTGACTAAAAATTTTTTCTTTTAATCCTCATCATTTTTATAAATTATTATAAATTATCATTTTCATTTTTTCATTTTTTAACATTTTTTTATTATTTTACAACGTAATAATTATTAATTTATTTACATTTATTTATTCTAATTATATTAAAATTAAAATGATAAATATATTTTTAATTTATTAATATTCATATATTTAATTTTAAAATTAAAAAAATATTTTATTTACATGTATAAACTTGGATAATGTATATTTAAAAGTAAAATAAAAACTTACATCTTTATAAATAATTTCATTGATTATTTAGTTCATTTTTAATTTTTTTAATTTAAACTATAAATTTTATAATATTTATAAATATAATGTAGTCTTCAAATATTATTAATTTCATTTTTTGTATTTGTAGTTATAATTTAAAAATTATTAATAAAATTATTAGATTATAAATAATTTAATATGAGATATACGAGTTTCACATAAGTAAATAACAAAATAAATAATTATTCGGTCAAATGATAGTTGATAACTTAATGAATATCAAAATATTTTAAAAAATTTTTGAGTTACTAATTATTACTTGAAATAAAATATTCTTAGAATAAAATATTTATGAATAAAAATTATAGATTAATAATTATTAATTTTTAGGTTATTAACTTAATTAAGAAAAATTAACAATTTAAAAATATTTTTATTCATAGTAATTAATTAAATTTGAGTTATAAATTGTCAATATAACCTTATAATATTCACTTATTTTAATTAAAATTTAAAATATTTTATTTATACATATTTTTTTAATAATGTCAATTTAATTTTAAAATTAAATTTACATTTACATAATCAACTTTGTCAATTATTTTATAATTAATTTAAAATTTTTAAAATTTATATTGCAGAATTCATAATATTTTATAAATTTATTATTGTGCAATATGAATTTTGTTATAATTTTATAAATATTAAGATATTTTTAAGTTATTTTAATTTTATTTTAAAATAACTTATTTATTTGTAAAAATGTTGTAAATAATATTTTTATTATTTTCGTAGATTATAAAGTTAATTGAACTAGAAAGTATATGTTAAATAATTTTTTTTATACAATAAATAATTTGACTTTTTTTAAATTTTAAATATAAATTTAAAGACTAAAAAGAAATTTATCAACAAAAGGTAAATTGAGTCAATTTCTTAATTGTAGCGCATGTCATCAAACTCAGTAAGAAGGTGTCTATACGGTTACATTTTATAAGTTGGGATGTTTATAAAATTAAATTTTAAGTATAAGAAGCACATGAAATTTTCACAATAAATTTAGAGGTTAAGCATGTTTTTGAACTTTTATTCTTTTAAATTTAAATTGCAGTGTATATAATTATATTAATTAATTATTAAAAGATTTTATTATTTTTATAATTACGTTGCAATTAAACTGAGTTAATTATAGTTAAATCAACGTTGAATACTGAGATAAAAAATTATTAAATGTTATTGCAGAATCTAAAAAGTACAATTTCATAGCACACAAAATCTTTTTCATAGGCATTGTTGATATGGCAATAGATGGAGGAAGTAAATAGTAGCTAACGAGCTAAGCTATAGCTATAGCTACCCTTCTTCTTCTTCTTCTTCTTAAACTTCTATAGAGTATTTATGAGTTTTTTTGATGGTTCAAGTATTTAATTATTGAGTGCATAAAGTCCAAAAGGTTCTTTCTGCCTTTTAGATTTGTTCTTCTTCCTCTTCATCTTCTTCTTCCTTCGCCATCATTATTGCTAGTAGCGTTTAACACTTGCAATGCCTAATTAATGGACTGCCCAATTAATTAGAGCAATTAAATTCAAGTTGATACTTGAAAGTGTTCTCTTTAGATAATGAGACAAAAAAGTTGCTTTTTTTTTTTTTTTTTTTTTTTTTTTTTTGTAAATTGAGGCCTTGAATTGGTCTTAAAAGCCCTCTTGGGTCTACTTCCATATGATATGAAGAGAGAATCAAGAATTTGAAGAACAAAATAGCAATAAAAAGAATCAAAGTTAATGTAGGAATTCAGAGGAATAAGATTGAATTTGGAGTCACATTCACTCAATTCCTTAGTCCATACCATAAAGCCAAAAATGGAGAAGGTGGTGACCCATTTGGGTTTAATTTGCAAAAATAATTAATAGCAATAATAAAAATCAATTAAAGAGTCTTTAAACACAAAGTATAGGCTTTTAGCTATCCCTTTCATCTTTCATTAAACATCACAGAAGAATGAAAAGAAATGTTGGTGGTCCCCCACAGTAACTCCCAATTAAATTGGGAATTAATTTGATAAGCAACTTGCCAAGGACCGGGCAAATCAACCCTCACTTCTTGAACTGATAGGATATTCTTTTTATACTTCTTTATTTATTTATTATTATTTTTTTTTCATCAAGAGGTTAATTTTGAAAATATTTTTCGACTAGGTTTTATCTTGAGTAATTTTTTAACATAACATCAAGTTCTTCTATATTAATTAATTTTTATTAATATAAATGATGAAAATTTAATCTTCATTTTTTTTAAGTTGAAATATTATGAATGAAGAAATATGTGTTTAGTTTCTTATAAAATCTATCGGTTTATACTTCTAAATAATTAAAACTTATTCGACTATAAGATACTGAAAATATTAAATATAAAAAAGTAAAATTGATAACCGTTTTTTCACATTTTATTTTAATTTTCAAAATATGTTATACATAATAAAATATACTGTTTCGATTTCATCTATAAAACTTGAGCTTTTAAGTTTAGTGATTATTGAATTGGGAGGATAATATACATTTTTTTCTTTAATTTTTATTTTTATTATTTATGATCACTTTGAATTGAAAATCGAATTAAAACTATATGCAATAATTAATAAGAGCATGCCATTTCTTTAATTCTTTGTATCATTTTCAAAAATAAGAGGCCATATAGGACCATCCAGTTGTATCCTTCAAAGATCATTAAGAAAGAAAATGAAACATTCCCCAATAAGGGTTTTGTTGGGGTAAAATATTTATGATGGAATGAAAGGGATCCCATCATGCCAAATGAGCTTACTTTCTTTTTCCCTCTCATGGACCCTACGTTTAAGGGCTGACCTTAATTTATAGGGCAAGCACTCTTTGTATCTTTTTTTTGCATATAAAAAGGTCCCCCACCACAAGCTAGTGTGAATTTCTTTTTTTTACTTATTTTTAAAGTTAGTTGGGATAAAAATTTTGTAATGTATATTATTTATGCAAGAAAGTCCATATGTATGCCAAAGATAACCAAGCAAACACCATCCCCACTCATAAGATCCTAAAATCAAGAGTTACCTCTTCTCACTTGGCAACATATTAAAGTTTAGTAAGTGGTACTATTTCTTGCTTGGCAAAAATGGGTAGCACTTACATTTTGAGCTAGGCTTAGAATTTTTTTGAAAATCCTGAGTTTTTTCTTCATCTCTTTTATGTTATTCCAATCATGTACATTAATTATTGCCCATATAGTGATCTTTCATGGTAAGAGCAATCAATTAAGGCAAGCATTTAAAAAAATAGATTTCTTTTAAAAATAATACATGTTAAAATTTTTAATCAGATGAATCGTGTAACTTTTGATTTTTTGTTTTTTAACTATACTATTGAGGTAGTATTTGAAATATTGAGATCAAATTGATGCCGACAAGTCAAAATGGAATTTTACAATTAAGTTATGAACGGCAACTAGATTGATGCTACCTCATCATCCATTAGACAAGACTAAGCTTTCATGGGGAAATGAAGGGGAGTTTGTTACTCTTCAAAAACTTAAATGAAAAGGGCCCTCTATGTAACTTTTTTTTTTGTTTTGGTCAAAGGACACCCAAATATATATATCTATATATACACACTGCTACAATTATTCCTATATTAATTGGTGGAAGAGCAACGGATGTCTAATTAAGCTTAGAGAGAGTGCCCTCTTAAATGAAAAGATGGGGGGGGTGCCCTTACCCGTTGCCCTTAAAATATGGTTTCTTCTTCATTTTCCAATGAAAATCTTGGAAGACCAACATACTTGTACTCTTTTAAAATGTCTCCATCTCCAAAAACCCACGAGCACTCTCCTAAACTAAAACAAAAAATTTTCTTGAATTGAAACATAAACTCAATATAAATAAAGATTTCATGGTCCCCCACCTCCCCAACTCAAAAGAGACATTCATGTACATATAAATATTTATGGACAATTAAATAATATAAGGTAAAATAAGCTTATAATATAATAAAATGTAATAGTATATATATTAAGGGGCAAAAGGAAAAATATTTCTCTATATAACTTTGAAACATTCTTGGCCTTGATTACTAAACTAGGACCAATTAATCATTAGAAACCCTTTGGTCAAATGGATGAAAAAAAAAAAAAGAATTAATTAAAATCATCAAAGAATCACAAAGACTTAGTAGGTCGTGAAAATCTTTGCTTTATGATCTGCCGTTTCATGGGTCCTAAGTGTATGGCTTGGATTAAGGTTATTAATATGAAGAAGTATGATTGTTTTGAGGTTGAGGGGGCTAAAGGGCATGAAAAAGAATCATCCAATTTGTCCCAAGAGAAATTTTTTTTTTTGTTTGGAAAAAAAATGATGAATTATTATTATTTTTTTGTTGGGTATAGTATAAAAATCATATAAAGCCTAAAAAGACTTAATTTTTGCATAGTAGAAGGTTGCAAAAACAAGTATATGCAAGGAACCTCATCATTCCAATTCCTATTCTTTTGAAAAAATCAACAAAAAAAACAAAGAAAGAAAGAGAAAATATCTCTCTATATATCTAGGAGAAATAAAACCCACAAGTTTCAATAGAATGGAAGAGAAGCAAAGGAGCAAAGTCAGTTGCTCGAGGAAGAAAATAGGGAAGAAGAAGCCAAAGAAAGCACTCAAATCAAAAGAGAAAATTATGAAATTAAACCCATTTAAAATTATTATATGAAGTTTTTTTTTATTCTGATACATTATAATGGTTAAATTTATAGCACATATTAAATATTTTTTTAATAATGTATACTAAATACTTAGAATTTATAAACAATGAATTAGAAGAATTTCTACAAGTAGAATTTATATATGCTACTAGAATCTGAGTCAAATATGTAGTCAAACTCATTACAACCCAATAACCTCATTCTATCATCATACACCATAATGCTAACTAATTATATTATTATCTCTTTCTTTAACATAGATATGTACATTTTATATTACACAAACATTTCTACATTTATATTATAATACTATTCAAGAGAAGAGAGTAGTGTATAGTTTGTTTATTAATGTGGAACATGATAGAGTAAAGAAAGCAAGAAAGAAACACAAAAGGAAGAAATTGGATGGGAGCTAATATCATATCTTATAAACTAATTAATCTTTTTTTCATAATTGTTGTCGTTTTTGTAATTTTATTTGAGTCAAATTCATTTAATAATGAATTTTGATGGTTTTGAAAAAAAATTAATTAATTTTTTTTTATTTTGTTAATCTTTCATTTTATTGTCATCATTATTCTACATATCTCTCTTTCTCACTCACTCTCACTTTCCTCTGCTTTATTACTTGTAATTTCTTGATATGCTCTTTAAAAACAAATTTTCTTTTTTGCAATTTGGTTAATTTTTATTTATTTTATTTTATTTTATTTTTTCTCTTCCTTTCTGCCCATTAAACAATGAAAATGGCATATTACCAATCATCCTTTCCCCTCTATAGGAAACACCCATCATTGCTCCCAACAATCCTTTTCAACCATTAAACCTGAGCTGAGATGAGCTGAGCTGAGCTGAGCTTCTTCTTCTAAGATATTCCTTTTCTTCTTCTATTCAATTTCTTTATTTTCTTCTTCTTCTTCTTTCAATTTAAATATCCATCATCTTTATAACCCTTTTCTCTCCTCCTTTCTTCTCTTCTTCTCTAATTGAAGTTGGTTCCTCTATCTCTACCAGTAATGGATCCCTCTTCTACCAATTCTGTTAATGGGTTTTACTCCTTTTTAACCAGAGGGATTGATGATCTTGAACGGGTCTATCTTTCTAATAGCTTCATGTCAATCCAATTTCTTCAAAGGGCCCTTTCTTTATTAAGATCTTTCCACTCTCAGTTGACTTTACTTGTTCAAAAACTCCATTTGCCTGTTGGTGATAAGTGGCTTGATGAGTATATGGATGAAAGTTCTAAGCTTTGGGAAGCATGTCATGTTCTTAAATCAGGAATTTCTGGCATGGAAAATTACTACTCTGCTGGATTTAATATCACTTCTTTTCTTGACAGTCATCGTCGTCTTACTTCTCAGCTTTCTAGACAGGTTCCAGTCTTGATTCTTGATTGTTGTTTGTTGTTTGCTTCTTTCTTTTCTTGAATTTAAAGAAAACATGAAACTAACAATGAATTCTTGAAACAGGTAATAAGAGCAATTTCTGGGTGTAGAAGGGAAGCATTAGGATTGGAAGAAGAGAACAGAGCTTTAATGGAAACAAGAATTCAACCATTATCATTAAGGTTCGATGAGAAGGTGTCAATCGAATCAAAACTGAATGGTTTCAATGGATTTAGAGGGGTTCTCTATGCAATGAGAAACGTGAGTTCGTTGCTACTGATGATCTTGCTATATGGGCTAGTGTATTGTTGGCCAGAATCAAGTTTTGTTAGAGGTGGGTACGAAGGGTGCCTGTTTTTTGGATCAGCTTTTATGATCTCAACAGGAAGATTGCAGCAAAGGGTAGCAGAGGAGATAAACCAGATAAATGGGAGGCCAGGGATATTGTTGTATGAATTCAGAAGATCAAAGATGGCCATGGAAGAGCTAAGAGGGGAACTGGAGAGGAGGTGTGGAGGACAAGTGGTGGACTGGGAAACAGAGGTGGAGATAAGGGAAAGAGTAGAGAATTTGAGAGGGTGTTTTGGAGTGTTGAGATCTGGAGCTGAGAATATTGTTGGCCAGCTTGATGATTTCTTTGATGAGATTGTTGAAGGAAGGAAGAAGCTTTTGGACTTTTGCAGTCATAGATAAATTATTAAAAAAAAAAAAGGGACAGAAATAGAATTGCTTGAAAATGAAAATCCTTCAAAAAACAAAAATCAAAATCAAAATCAAGGTAGTAGAGGAAGCAGTTGTTGGGGTTGTTGTACCTTTAACCTTTTCTCATCCCCTATTTTTTTTCTTTTTCTTTTTTGTTAATTTTCAATTCTTATTTTTCTTTTGTTTTTTACCCTCCCCTCTTATGGCCACTGTTCATTACAGCTTACTTACTAAAGTTAAAGCTTTTCTGTGAAAACCCTGAAGAGGGAAATTGTAAGAAAGAAACTGAGATTTCTGGGTTGGAGAACACTTTTCTTTTTTGGAAAAATTTTTAAAAAAATTTGAGGGACGCTTAAATGTTAGCATGCAGGTGCCAAGCTGTTCCTATATGGACATGAACATCAAAACACCAACTTCTTGGTTTCATTTATTAAATTATAATGGACAAAAGGAATGGAAGCTTCTTGTTTTTTTTTTTTTTTTAAGGGGTTGAAGTTGCTATCTATCTATCTTTGCAATTTTTTTTTCCAAAAAATATTTTAATTTATTCATGAGTTAAAATTTTTAATTCAAAAGTGGTTTCCCTCCTGTTACATTTGCACGCATGTGGAAGAGAGACTGTGCAAGTGTGTGCTGCTATTTAGTTGTTAACAGCAGTAAATGGCAAATCGATACATTATTGAAAGAATTAATGATGGAGGAGGGTGGCTTAGGGCTGTGCAGTGCAGCGCAGCTAGCTAAGGGAAGACTGTAAAGATTCCTGGTTTTAGCTTTAATTTTGTAAAGCAGCCAATCTCCTTTGATTTGCTATGCTTTTATTATGAGGAAAGAAGTTGAAGAAGTAGAAAAGCTTTTGTCTGATTGAGTTTCACTTTGACAGCAATGAAATGGAGGTTGATGATGAAAGTACTATTCTATCATCCCTGACATGTCTCTTTTCTGCTTCCTTCTCTTTCTCCCTGCTAATTATATTATGTTGCCAATTTCTCAACCCCTTTTTTAGGTGTTGAAAAAAAAGAGAGCAGAAAATAAGGAAGAAAGGGGTCACTTGTAAACCATATATCTTTCATGCTTTTTGTCCCTTGCCAGAAATTCATGACTTGCCTCCCTTGAAGGGATCCATGTGAAAATGGGGATTAATTAGTGTCTGTATAATAATAATAATAATAATGGGAATAAAGCAGAAAACATAACGACAAAATCCTAAGTCTTAGATGAAAATATATGAAGCTTTGATAGCTAGCTAGCTAGCTGCTGCCAGAAGCAGAATTTTTTTCCTTTTACTTTGGCAGCAATTGTGTTCCAAATAAAGCTGTAGGTGGCAGTAGCAGCTCACTGTGAATTATGATTGCCCTTTAAACCACCGGACCAAGACTATAATTATCATCAGCAATCATGTTCTTCCATACTCCAACAAGATTTGAAAAGTGAAATTACAATGCTTAAAAGAAAAATAGACACCAACTAAAGTCCAAACACCAAACTCCATCCCAGCAACCTCCTTGCTTTTGACCTTTATTATAATAATAAAAAAAAGCTTTGCATGGTTAACTAATTTGAGAAAAAAGAAAAAAATCATAAGTAGTCAATTGTTCATGCTCAAAGAGAGCAGGTTTGATTAACAGCAAATATGCAATATTCAGGCAGCCGAAAAAACACATACTGAGAAGTTACAACAGCTCCATGATGAAGCAGATCACCTTAAAACCTGCATCATGATCATTATAAAGGGAATACAAATACAACTGTTCTCCCTAAGCAGACATTCACGAGTTTTGCATGTTTTAACTCGTTCGAAAGATTGTGCGTCCTATTTAACCATACATTTAAATATGAATGTCAACGAAAAAATATATAATGGGAAACAATAGCAAGAGCTTCCATACAAAATCTAGATGAGTCTTCATTAAATTATAAAATACTACTTGTGATCTTTACAAAATCAGAAAAATACAGTTTGAAAATTGATATTATCATATTTGCTCAACATATCAAGGATATTCACCTACATTTGTAATTTATAAGACATGAATGAAAAATATAGTGTGGAAAAATGGACAGATTACCATGAAGAGGAAGCCACAGAAGCTAAAAAACCAACACGGATGGAAGCAAGTTGCCTCTTTTTACGTAGTCAAAAGTCAAATCCTGGCATTGCAAACTGGGAAGCAAATGTCTCAACCCGGTTTCGGAGCTCAACGATGTCTCTATTGTTTTGAAGACCCTTGACAAAATCTTTCTGAAATTTCCCATGTTCCTTTTGTACCGCACATGTAATTTGAGCTGCCTTGAGAAGAAAGTCAGCAATTGTCTCAAAATCACCCTCTAAACAGCCTCTTGATGTCATCGCAGGAGTTCCTGTAAGAGCATGCATAAAAATCAGAAAATCCAACAAGTAATAAATATAGTTTGCCAACAGGCTGACATTTAGGTGGGCGAATTCAACCAAGAATAATTCAAAACTGTGAAGCTCAGATCAATCCAACTATCGAAGGATAACTTTGACTGTGATAGCATCAATATAAACTAATGTCCAAACCTTTGCTAGCAATAGAATTATATTGGAGAACAAAGAATTAATATTGAGGTTTGGAACTTACAATACCAATAAAGTGTCCCAAATTAATTGCTTAGTGATAAATCATAAGATAAGACTAGACTCAAACTTACCAATTCTCACTCCACCAGCACAGATAGCACCATTCTCACCAAATATAGCACTTTTATTCAGAGTGATGTAGCACATTTCACATACTTTCTCATAGTTCTTTCCTAGAAAAATGAACAGGAATAGTCATTAGGAAAGTATAACGCAAATTGATGCACAAAATGAACTCATACAAAACTTCAAAAATAAAATGGACAAGGAAATGAGTAAACAAATAGTTCGTCATACTATGCATACTTCTTAAGAGAAAATTTACATCACAATGAAAAGTAGATGGGAATAAAGTCATAAATAAGGTGTGCATTCACAATACTATCAATTTGGACCCTACTAAATCATCATAAACATCCAAGCATCATGTCAAGTGCAACCTTTGCTGCTTTAAAGCTACCACTTTAACAATAGACTCATACTGATTGTTAACAAGTCCACGAGCCTCGAGAGTGTTGGTCCATGCACACACATGTAGACTTATAAATGGGGTTGAGCCCATGTAACACAAAACCAATTTGTTTGTGTTAAGGTCCAATCTACACCACATATAAGCCACTTTATTGCTTTGCACTTTTCCAATGTCAGATGTATTCTCCAAAACTGATAAAGCAAAAGGCTCAGATGGTGACCATAAAAATGCCAGAAGAAAGTAGAACTAGCATCAATCAGAACAATGGTTTAGATGATTGCGTGGAAGAATACAACTTGCACTAGTTTTTATTGGTAAAAACTAGACCCTCAATTTGTTTTACTTATATGAAAGCATTCAGTCTTACTATAATGGTGCATTCAAGATCAGTTATCACCATGTAGACCCCAACTAGAATCAGCCTTATCTCAAAAGGTAAACAGAAATTTGATGTAAAACTGGAGTTAGATTATTATCCAATTGCCAAATCAACTATTTCTAGTAAATTTTCAAAAAAAAAACTATTTCTAGTATGAAGAAGTTACAGAAAGAAACTGCTATAGTTTAATAGAATATTAAAAAAAATTATTTCCATTTCTAAATTTCCAATTCCTTGTTTGTACAGTGGATGCACAATAATTCTGGAGTCCTCCATAACTGGAGGTTCATATATTTCTCCACAAATAAAATCCTCACAGCATTATGAATCGTTAAAGCTGGAAATGAGCTGACATGTGACAGCTTAAATTATCTCGAGTATGTGGCTAGAATCCTTTGACAAAAGAACAAGATTAAACCAAAAGGAACATGACAATCTGACTAAATGTGATCATGCCAAAAAGAACATGACAATCTGATTGAATGTCAAGTGGTCAATTTATTCATAACTAATTACTCCAGTACATTTTTGACAAGTGATACTGCACTTTTATTTTCGAATACCTATGGACGATTAGAAATATTAAAAAAAAAGTATTTCATTTTCATAACAATTTTTCAATTATATTTCATTTGATGTAACCAGAGAAATTTCATCAGCAGATAAAATCGAATTGATAATTGTATTATAACAGCAAAATGAAGTGGTTAAATAAATATGATTATAGAAAAAGACAGAAAAATTAAAGACATGAAAAGAAAAAGTTTAGCTTAATCCATGAAAAATATGTTCTCAATCAGATGTTAATTATTTTTCAGCAAATCCAACCAATAGTAGTTCTGTACTAAATCCATGATAGCGATCCACATTGTATAAGTACGAAACACGAGCCCAAATACAAATAACTATACTCATATTGCATATAATACCTGACAAGCCACGAGTAGTTAGATCCCAAAGCAACAAATGGTTGTCAGTGCCCCCAGTGACCAATCTGCATTTTCTTCTCAACAAGGCAGACGCCAATGCCCTGGCATTTTTCTTCACCTGTTGCATATATGCTTTGTACTCTGCAGTAGCTACTTGTTTCAGGGCTATAGCAAGAGCAGCAATGTGATTGTTGTGAGGGCCACCTTGTGATGATGGATGAACTGCAAAGTTTATCCTTTCTTCAAAATCATAATAGCCACTACCATCATTCTGACTAAGATGAATTCCTTGCTTCCTTGATTTGGGGCCTTTCCGGTAAAAAATAATTCCTCCTCTAGGACCTCGAAGACTTTTGTGAGTTGTGGAGGTAACAATATCACAATAATCAAATGGACTTGTACACTCCTGTAAAAGATGAGAAAAATAATTGTGAGAAAACCACAATTAGTTACAATACCATTCAAATGGAACCTTCAAAATGACAACAAAATAATTTTGTTGTGCAATAGTGATAACAATAGATACCTAATCGTTCATGTAACTTCCAATTTTACAAAAAAAATATAAAAAACGAGCAAACACGAACATTAGATTACAGCCACAGCGGCCCCATTTCCTGTCCATAAAATTGTAGTTTAAATATATGGCATGTAAATGCATCCTGAAAGTTGTTAAATTTGGAGATATACATAGGTGTAACCACACACATATACTCAAGATCTTATTGCTACTGTATTCTAGCATCAAATTTAAAACCAATATCTACAGATTAATTACAATGCAACAATCAGGAAGTAAAATAAGTTGTGGTCTGCTAAATAACTGCCACATTTCTTTCACTGAATGCTCCCAAAACACTGGAGCACAAAAATCTTTGTGCAAGAGCAACATTGCCTATTCAAAGAAATTAAAAAAATTGAAGCATAAAAAAATGAGCATCATGGTCATAGAAGCATAGAATAAGGTTTAAATATCACAGACAAAAATGAAATAAAGCATAATCAGAGTAGAATAATCACAAACCTTAGCTGCCACAAGGCCACTAATGTGAGCCATGTCACACATCAGCACTGCTCCAATCTTATCAGCAACTTGTCTAAACCTGGAATAATCCCAATCCCTCGGGTAGGAGCTTCCACCACAAATAAGTATCTTAGGTCTAAAATCCATTGCCTTCTCCTCCATCTTATCATAGTCAATATACCCAGTTTGAGGATTTACTTTATAAGCCAAACTCTCAAAGAAAATTGACGAAGCAGACACCTTTTTACCTCCAGGAATATAATATCCATGACTCAGATGCCCACCAGAAGGCGAATCCAAACCCATAATCCTATCCCCAGGTAACAACAGGCCAGTGTAAACGGCAAAATTGGCAGAGGTACACGAATACGGCTGCACATTAACACTCCACTTATCAGAATCAAGCCCAAATGCCACTAATGCCCGATAAATACACAACGATTCTATCTGATCAATAAACTGATTGCCCGTATAATATCTAGCTCCAGGCAATCCCTCAGAGTATTTGTTAGTCAAGTGGCTACCAAGAGCTTCCATAACAGCACGGCAAACAAAATTCTCGGAAGCTACAAGTTCGATTCCTTTAACTTGCCTTTGCCTCTCTTTCTCCATAATTTCATGAATCTCCGGGTCAGCAGAAGGAAGCGGCTGATTCCCCCAAGCTCGAACCATGGCTCGTCTAGAATCAAGCCCTGGTTGTTGGACGGCAGCTCGCTTAGGAGGGTTTGGCGAGCAAGACGATGAGGAAGAAGATTGACCATCTCTCTGCCTTTTTAGACACATCGGGTGTCCTAAAATGCTGAAATTTTCTTCTTCTTCAGTTAAATTATCACCACCATCATCATCGTCAACAAGAACATCGCTTTTCTCAGTCAAGCTAAAATTTTCTTCTTTTTGGTCAAGTAACTGCAATGGAATTGGACTCGATGATGACGGTGTGTGCGAGTGAAACCCTAGTGATAAACCCGATTGAGCTTGCGTCAAATCCATATCACAAATTGAAACGCAACCAAATTAAAAACCAAAAAAAATGTGTGTAAAATTCAAGGAAAAGCATAGCAACAACAGAAACAGCGACAACAGCGTTTGAAAAAACTACAACGAAAATATCGAATTCTTGGAGAAGAAGAAGAAGGAGCAGCTTCCATGTACTATAGTTATTGCAGAGTCTCAATTCAAAACCTAACCCTTAATGATGGAGGAGGAGGAGGAGAAGAAAATGAATATGCGACGATGAGAGGCGGTGGGGGGATGAACCTGGATGGAATACCGTGTTTTGAGGCGGGTGATGACCGGGGATAACCGGTAGCGTGGAAGTTAGTTGCAGGCTAGAATTACAGGTGGTTGTTTTCTATTTCTAAGAGTAAGAGGCTTCCATCGACTGGGACGGGATTACGGTCAGATTCATTTTTTAATTTCTTGTTTTGTTTGACCGATCAATATATAGATGAATTATTATTAAATTAAATTTATCACGCAAGCGTGGCCGTGGTAATATGCAGCCCAAATTATGGGCTCAGAGACCACTGTGGCCCAGCCCAATCTAACGCAGATGGCTGATAAAATTACTACCGTAGAGATCTCAGCTTTCAGCGATGGAGTCCTCGTCGCTTTCGTATTGGGAGTATTTGGTGTTGTTAATTGTGCGTCCGATTCTCGCAATTTCGTTCGTGTTTGTGGTGATATCTCTGGGTATTTGCTTGATTTTATTTTAATTTGCATTTGATTGTGATTTTATGATTTTAATAATAATAATAATAAGAAAAATTGCAGGGTGGTTTTTGGCATGGAAACTGTTGCTGGTACATGTACCTTTAGTGCAAGAGATATGTGGGTTGCGTAAAAAGCCCCAGAAACCTAAACATCTGCCTCGTCGATTTTCTAGATATTATAGCTCCATTCAGAATCAGAATTCTTCCGGGTAATTTTCCAATTCTTCTGGCTATTTTCTTCATTATTTTTCTGTAATTATGGTTATGACTTATGGGTGGCTCTGTAATTGTTGCTGGCCATTATTGAGCTTTTGAAGTTTTGTTTATCTGTGACTGATACAGTACTCTGAAGCTTAAGTGATGCCAATAGAAACTTGAGGAGTTGTTGATGTGCATAGGAATTGAGGTTTACCATAAGTTTTTAACTGCTTATCATCTCTGTATCTTCATGTAATTGGTATCTGATGGTGGCAATTATGTGTCAATTCAATGCAGATTAAAAGCACCAACATCAGCAGGTTGAATTTGAATTCTCAGGAAAGGGGTGACGAAGGACTGAAATCCATTTTAGATCCCAAGAACTCAAGCTTCTTGTGTTAAGTATAATATAAACTGTTTCCAACCCCAAGTTCCATGAAATATGATTTTTAATTTATTTCAAGTCTCGAATACTACTTTCTTGTGGATGTTTGTTTATACAATAGTTAATATACATATTCTGAAGTGTAATGACATTGTTCATCAAGGAAGCAGTGATGAAGTGTGTTGTTATTGCTCTTGTTTGCCTCGCCAACAGTGAAATTCAGATCAGTAACAAACATAAATTAACTAGCTGCCACTGCAGTTGCTTAATAATGATTGGAAATGCAAAAAAAAAATATATATATGACCAGACATGCACGGAATAATACTTTTGCCTTTAAAGAGCAAAACCACTCCCCCAAACTATAGTTGATCAAACAATAACATAAATCATTCTCTTGCATTTTATGATGAGCACAAGGACATTCATTACTTGTATTCCCTAAAAAGAGCAGAGTCCGATTCATGCTGCGCTGTTGACCAGTGCAGATCTTAAAAAAAACAAAAGGAAATTGAGAAGATGTTACATATACAAAATCCTACCTGCAATCAAAACTGATTCCTGAGCTATGCAGATTCCATAAGTAAGTCTAAATGTGCACAAATTAGAACAGATGAACCAATTTGTCAACACTATATGTTCTTTTTGTTGAACCAAATACTTCCTCCTCTTCAGGAAACAAAATGTCTGTTGTTGTTTGTAAGACATCAAAAATGGATTCTATGGCTAGGAGACAACAATTTTTTCCTCACTAATGATGAAAAGGTATAAAATAATTCCACATCAAAACTGGAAAGCTGGAAACCTCATTTTAGATTAATGTGATTTGCAGCAAAATACTACCGGTCATCCACTCCAGCTGCTGTTGCAGGTTGCTCAGTACCAACATGAGCCTTCTTCCTACCAGGCCCCGAAGAAACTTTCACCATTGCTGGTCTCAAAAGCCGATTTCCAAGAAGAAATCCACGGCGGAATTCTTGAGTTATAATGCCTTCCTTGTGTTCTTGTGACTCTTCACGTGCAATGGCCTCATGCAACTGCAACCATAAACAATGGACTCAAGTTTTTACGAGATGGTTCAATAAGAAGATGCTGACAGTTTACATGGCGATTACTGTCACTTAAAATCACAGAGCACACTATATCGTAGCACAACATATTTGTCATCTCTTAATCTATTCCAGTCTGCTAAGCGTATACATAGTAAGCATTTCAAGAATAATTGAATCGCATTCTCAGGGACAGGATGCTAAAAACAAAAAGCATTTCAAGAATAATTGAATCGCATTCTCAGGGACAGGATGCTAAAAACAAAAGTAAAGCACACATGAAAATGAACTCCAGGAATAGATTTCACCAGCATGAATAAACAGAAATATTAAGGCACGATTGAGCAACAATAGGCATAAAAAAAAAAGCAAGTGATCTCTCTTCAGGTCATAATACATACTGAAGGGTCAAAAGGCTTTCCAACAGTAGGTACTACAGCCACCTGCAAGCTCCTCATGATCTCCACAAACTGCTTGTAAATACCCTGGTAACTTGCATCAATTTTCATTTCCATTTCTGTTTCTGGTTTGATTTGTTGTTTAGCTCTTTCAAAGCTGTCAACCATAGGCAAAAGGCTCTCAATCACTTCACCACGGGCATCACTCCGGATGTTAAGTCTTTCCTTGTCTGACCTTTTTCTAAAATTATCAAAATCCGCTTGCAGGCGGATGAATTTCTCCTTGCCTAACGTAATTTCTGATGATAATTCTGAAACTTTCTTTGCTAATTCATTATTTTTATTTTCAATGATGTTTATCCTAGCTTCAATCTCTGATACAATCCTCTGATCTCCAAAAATAATGGCCTCCTTATAAAGGCTAAGAAGCTTCGTCAAAGTGGGTGAATTCTCCCCATCTGCTTCTTCTTGGGACTCTTTCACATGATTCTGATGACTCCCCTCCTCTTCACCATTGTCCTAGATTATCCCAAAAAAAACAATTTTTTTATTATGAATGTTGTCAATCATAAAGAAAATGAGCAAGCAAAATGAATGGATGCGAATTGGTCTGATTAATTAAAGTATATTATTATAGCATGATTACTTCGAATTCAACATCGATTTAAAATGCCTAAAACTAATAGAACGCAATCCAACAAGAAATAAATAAATAGAAGTAGTAATAAAATGGTGGAAGTTGAAAGAATTACATACGGTAGGAGGAGAGTAGTCGGCGGCGGCCGCCATGAAAGAAGAAGGGCGGCGGTTATGGGTAAAGGGAGAGGAATTAGAAAGGCGAAGTTTAGGATAATGGAATTGGAGAGGTTTATTGAGAGAAACTAATTGTATGGTGGTTTTGGATGCTAGGGTTTTGGAGGATTTTGAAGAGTAGCGAGAGAGGCGAGGAGGAGGAGCTAAGAGGGAGTGGGTGGAGAATGAAACAGCAGCCATGGAAAATTTGTGAAACACAATACAAGGAAAGGAATTGAAGTGTATGGTGTGGCTGTGGCTGTGTAGTAGTAGGGATATTATTTTAGTTAGATTGGCTGGGTTGGGTTGGGTAGGTTGAATTTTTCTTTAACCATGGAACTATTGGAATACAGAATAGGGAGAATTAACATTAATATATTAAAAAAAGACATTAATATATTCAAAATTGAATACAAAGTGTGAAAACATTCATTCTTCCCCGTTGGTACTGGTTTGATTGGTATGCCATTCTTGACTGAGGAGACCACTCGAACAAGTTTCATATTTCTAACATTTTTCATTTATTTTTGTATCATTTGATTTTAGGAGGGAGGGTTCATTGATACATGGTTATGAATTAAATCCATTTTAATTTTATGAAAAAAATTATCATTTAATTCTGGATTATTTGACATAAATCTCAGCATAAGTAAACATAACAAATTGAAGCTCATACGGTCTTAAAAATATCAACACAAATTAATGTAAATGACACTGCAGGAAAACAAAGACATCCTATGTTCTACAACAAATACACTGTTAATTTGATCCTAGCCAAAATTGGATATGCTATATTTTCTTACTAAATTTTATATATCGAAGAACTGATTGTCTGATTGATGATGTTGGTATCTGTTGTTAGAATAGCGAATTGATGCTATTTAGAGCATACCCTTCCCCATCTATAATTTGTCCTGTCCTGAATACTGCTTTGCTATTACCGATCCTGGTGTATTAGTTCATTATTGTTCCCTCTTCACGTTAAACCAACCTAGCTATACTGGGATGATAATTTTGGTAGCAAGATCAAAATATTACCCGTGAGACAGATGGCAACGAAACAATAGTTTCGCACTCCAAAGTCAAACCTTGTGAGTGAAGCATATAGAGCATATGGCGGTGGTTCAGAGGTGATGGATGAATGGGCTCATTCTTTTATTCTCGGATCTCGACTCTAAAGATAATTCGATCATTGTCATTGTTTGTACACCATTCCACAAACAATTGATTCTAAAACCAAGACAAACATGCAATATTTCCCATAATCACAAACGCAAACTATTTCTTCATTTTCAGGTCTAGCTCAGTTCAGCTGTTGCCATGAGATTGCATCAAGCAGCAGCAAAAGATACGATGCAATCTCAAACACTATGTACATGGCACGCAAACATTTAATTCTCAAATTAAAAAGACACGTACTGAGTTTACAATGATCGGAATTCAAACACTACTGACTACAGCAAACACGCACTGGTTACCACTGCCAAGGTCTAATAAGAAGTCAGCTTCCTGCCTGCTTATCGTACCTACAAGCATCAACAAATAAAAAAATATGTCAAGAGCTTAGCCCAAGTTTAAAAATACCAGACAGCCAAATTTGCTCTTGATCTCCAACATTATTGGTTTTTTGAGGACAAATAAAATATTTAACCATGGCCAAAACAATAGTCACTCAGCATAGATAAGCACCTGGGAATACAAATTATGCCATTTAACGCCTCAACAATTAAAAAAAAAAAAAGTACGTACGGCCTATATATATGACATCAAGAACTCAAATAGCAAGGCCATATAGATAAACAGAAACAAACACAACAGACAGGTTTATTTACGAATAAAATGTTGATATTTGTTTGAATAGATTTTTAATACTGCTATATATATATATATATATATATATGATTAGGGATGTAACCGAGCCAAGCCAATTCACAAGTTCCTCGGAATTGATTCAGGAAAAACTCGAAATTAACTCGATTATAGCTACGCAAGTAGGCTAGCTCCTAAATATGTGACTTAGGCTCGCAAGCTTAATCGAATCTAATCGAGCTTGTGTATATTTCCATTTTACCCTTTTAGGAGCTAATATGATTATAAATATATTTTATCCAACCAAGTCGAGTTCGAGATCAAGTTCAAACTCGAGTCGAGTTTAAATATTTTAAAATATATATTTTTAAAAATTTAAAAGTTTATTAACTGAGTCAAACTTGAGTATATAAATAATTTAATTAAGTTGAGCTCGAACTTCAAAAAAAAAGTTCGAGTCAATTTCGAGCTACGAATTTGAAACTGAATCAAGCTCAAGTTTGACAGTGAGTCGACTCGACTTGACTCAGTTACACCCTATTTAGGATAAGAAGCAGTATCAGTGTAAGTTGCTCATGACAGTTGTCTGTCTGCCCAACACTGTTAACTGGCTGTGTCCCAACTATATCGGGCAAAACAAATACAAACCTAGAGAAGAATTAGTATAATTTTAAAAAATGCAAAATAAATACAATCATATCGGAGCAAAATAGATAACATTTTGGATAAGAATACAAATCTACAATTAGCTGAGAATGAGGTAAACTATATTATAGACAATTAATCATTAAGGAGACATGCTATCAAGACTAGCAATCAATTTTCAGAAATTATTTCCTTTTGAAACAAAAAGGTATGCAGTATAATGAAATCCAGTCAGAGAAAAGCATACCTGTACAGTTACTTGTCTTCATAAGGAGCAAGCTTCAACAACTGAGGCTCTCTGACATTGAACATCAATTCTATTGAGTAGTTCTGTGTAAGATGATGTTAACCCAAGGTCCAGTGGATTGTTTTCATTGTACCCCTTTCTAACATAATCTTCCATGTAGCCAACATCCTCAAAACCACTTTCAACAGGCTGGTTCATATGAATGATCTTACCAAATAACTGAAATGAACTAATACCAACTTTAGTTGAGTTGCAGCCTCGGTTTCCAACATGTTCTGAACCATAAGAATGCATGCTACTCTGACTATCTGGTGAAAAGTTGTCAGACTGTGAGCTACCAATGTTCAGCTCAGTAGACACGGTTTTAAACTTCGGTGCCATCTTGTTGCCAAAAACATTTCTGCACATTTGAGAAGTATTCTCACTAAAGAAGTTGGGTAAACTGTATACAGAAAAAGGATTTTGCCTGGCTCCCTGCATGCCAGCAGGAAAAAAGTGATAATTCAACGACTGGTTCATGTTCCCCATTGTTGAATTAGTTAGTCCTGACATAGGAAAAAATAGGTCTCCCTCTCCATCCATCAGGAACCCTGAATTCTCAGGAAATCTAAATTTCTTTGCTGGAGGGCAACCAGCATGAAGTGATGGTGATGGTGCGACAAGTTCAACTTGCCAAGGGCTCACTTTCTTTGCATTCTGCAAAACTTCAGGTTCATCCCATGTAACCTGCATTTTAGGGAGCAGGATACAGCAAAACATAAGGATTCGTATACTACTGATACCTCATCTTGATAACACTCATAATTTTCTATGCTTATTGTGTAGTATGATACTAAGACTACAAAACTGGAATAAAAAGATAAACATATCGACAATGATGAAGTCAAAGACACAGCACTTATGATGGTGTAGATATCATTTGAGCAACAATTACCAAAACAAAAAAATAATAAGATAAACCTGTTGCGCAGATGAAGGGTTAGTAAGACCCAGTCCTATAACTGAACAACATTTCAAAAGAAAAAAAAGCCTAATTAAAATCAGGTCAAGTTCATAACTTGACTTGCAACCAGAAGCACATAATGTACAAAGTAACTTTAAAATAATGCAACTTAGTCAGATTGTGCATCTTGAAAGTTACAGGAAAAACAGACCAAAAGGATACAGATAGAAGATTTTATAAATACATGTGAATAACAATTAAAAACACATTGGTATACCGACTTGCTTATATATGAATTACCTGTTCCATGAACAACACTGATTGAACCTCAAATTGTAGTCTCCAGATGTTAGGCATATAAACTAACCCAAAGCAAAGGGGAAATAAGATTAAGAATAAACTAAAAGTCTCTTGCCATGTGCTACAACCTAAAAGCCTCATGCAACCTTATATCAGACAATACCAGACTTCAAAAGGAAAAGTGCTTGCTCTTTTATCCACAGTAAGATTTGACAAAACCTAAATCATAGTGTACAGATCAGATGTTCTTTAACTTCATAGAATATTGAACATGATATAGAAGGTCCAAAATTTGGCACAGCATACTACATTCTAGCCTTATGTACCCTATCCTGCATTACCCTGAAAGCTCATAAATTAAAATTACAGGAATATCAGTATGGTATATCCAAGTATTAAAGCCACAAGAAACTGGTAATTTGATGCCTTAACACATACAAATTTACAAGAATTCTAATAGCGCGAAACCCTTCAATTTGTTATCCTTAATCAAATAAAATTCAATTTTTGGAAAACCTTGATGTGCTGAAAATCAGTTCTTTCTTATTTGCGTTTTTCAGAAACACAAATATCGTTTTCACAAAAAAATTAAATTAGCCTGCCAAATGCATTCATTTGAAATATTCTACCAAATGCAATTATATCTGCAATCCATTTCCATTAACATACTCTGTAATTGAACCATGAGAAAATGTTTATACACTTTTCTAACGTTAACATCAAAATCCAACAGCAAATATTGAATTCCATGAACCAACATATATATCAAGCACATACCTGAAGCATGCGCCAAGGAGAGCCACGCCACGGTCCACAATCAGGCACAAAAGCAGAAGCAATTGTCCCCTGAAACCAAGTCATCCTAGAGGAATCCTCAGTCTCCATTGCCATCTTAGCTCTCATCCCACCCATCCAAGTCACATTAAGCGCATTCTCCACCACATCAGCCCTCACTACAAAGTCCGAATACCATCCTGCCCTTGGATAATACACAACTTCAAATGGTAATCCCTGAGCTGCCCTTTCCACTGCCTCCATAACAGCCTCAGGGGGCACTCTCCCTCTCCCACTCCTGGAAAACCCCTCCTCCTTCACCTGCATTTTCACATCTCCTGCACCATTTCCACCGCCACAACCAATCTGTTCACGCCACCTGGCGCAATCACCACCACCATTGTTGGACCTCACAGCTCTGCGAACTCCAATAAACATCTTTCCCGCCAAATTCCTCATAAAAACAACGGAATCACCAGCAATCAGCTTCTTGTGATTAACAAACTTACTCCATCCGGTAGTCAACAAATGCCTACGTGGCGTTCCTCGATAAATATGCCTAAAATCCCACGTAACTCCATGAATATCGGTGACAGTTAGGGTTTGCACCGGCGGTTCCGCGTAGTAATTTAACGGCGGGAAAATAGAATCAGCGCAGAATCTCGGAACGGAGAAACCACCGCCGTTATTGGCATCTGACGGCGTTAAAATCTTAGCAAAGGCGACAATCTTATCATTATCATTATCGTCATCCTCCACAGCATCATGTTCCAAAGAAGGAAGAGAAGATTGGAAGGAATGATCAACAGGTACAAGAAGCAGCTTCGTGTAGACCTCATCAGTGACAGGATCAGCGAGGAAATGAACGGAGGAGATTTGGCAAGCGATTAAAGGTTTGGACAAAGCGAGAGGCGAAACAAGAGAAGAAAAAACAGAAATAGAAGAATCAGAGAATTGTTCGAGGTGTCCTTGAGGGAAATAGTAAACCCTAGAATTAACAGTAGGGATTTGAACAGATGAACCAGCGCAAGCACGCCAAATCCGACGGTCGACAGGGCGGAGGAGGTCGGCGGAGGGTTGAGGGGGTGGCATTTGGAGGGAGAAAGTGAGTTAGGGTTTAGTTTATGTTTTCAAGGGGAGAGAGCAACGTAGTAGCAGTGGTAGCGTAGAGAATGGAATGGAGACGGTTTTTGAACATATCAAATGATATGTGTTTCTGTGTGATTGTTAGAATAAGTGAGAGAGAAAGAGAATGCCGTCTAGGGGTCGGAGAACGGGCAAAGAAGCAAAAAGCGGAGTAGTTTATTTTTTGATTGGTTAGAATCGGAAATTTTATTACGGTTTTAGCCACGACACTACTCTACGGGTTTACCTCCTGCTATGCTTAACTAACTAACTTTGGAATCTCATCTACTTCACTCCCCTTTTTCACCCTCGTGTTCTTCACGCTCCCTCTTTTTCCTTATTTCATTTGCAATTTTTTTTCTAAAAGTATTTATTATAATTATTTTTTTATGTGCACTCTATAGTTACTAGTATTTTCACACAGTAAATTTCACTTTATTTATAATTACTGTTGGATGATATAAAATACTCACATCTTATGAAGTTAAACACAAAGTAAAAATAAAATATTTACAAAAATAAAATAACCATATAATATCTTTATATTGTAAAATTTTTTTAGCTATCCAGCTACAATTAGGAGTATACATGGGTTAGAAACTGAACCAATAATCTTTGTCAACACAAAAATCATGGCTGAACTAAATGTTTTATTCGGTTTCCAGTTAACCGATATTGATATAAAATAAATAAAAGAACCCAAATAATCAAACAATTACAATTGTTTTCGTGGTTCGCGCGCCCTAGGTTGTTGCTGGAAACTGCGTTTTGATCCTCACCAACATCATTTCTTAGTTTTCTTTACATTTTGTTAACAAAATCTTAATCTTAAAAAGGGATTCAAGTCGAACCGTCGACGCCCAACCATTGAGACGAGCACATTATTTAGATTATCTTCCCTACCTACAATAGTCGATTGTTGAACTGAATTTTAACTCTTTAAATTTAATTATTTCAATTACTATGTACATGAACTTAAGAATATATATTATTTTAAATTTGTTCAATTTTTTTCTTTTGTTAAGTTTAAAATTTAAGTTTGGTGGTTTAAGCCAGCCTTTAATTTTTCTTAAGAAATACATAAAGAGTAATCAAGAATCATTGATTATACGTAACAAATAAATAATTTCTAGAAACAGTTAAAAAGGCTAAATTTCTTGGAAGTGATGATAAAAGTGCCAAGTGCAACAATATTTTTCAGATCTTGTCAAATGGAATTATAATCTATAAGTATAAATCATCGCAACAAGTAAACAAAAAATGCACCAAGTAATTTGACACCAAAATATAAATAAAATTCATCAGATATAAAAATGCAAATCCGAGAAGAAAAAACAAACATTGAAAAACAAGGCAACTGAAACAAGGCAATCAACTGACGAAACAATAGGACACTCGACCAAGAAAAGAAAATCATCCGGCCATACAGCAAATAAATGCATGTTTCCACACAGACTCTGATAATCACACACATAATAACTTCTTTTATTCCAAGAAAAACCAGTACTAGTAATTCATAGACCCAGATGCAACAGAAGAAGTCACTCCTCTTCAGATTCAGACTCTGCATTCTCAAGCCACTCAACGAAAGGCTTCACATTCTTCCAAACTGGATAGTTTTTGTTGCTGCCGCTAACGCCCTTATGGTACCACCCTAGAATAAACTCCTCTTCCAGCACATCGCTGTCATACAACACTTTCAGAACCAGTGATATTTCTTTGGCTGCCTCTGGGCTCAACTTAGCAAAGAAAGATTCAATAGCATGAAGCAAAATGGTCTGCGATCCCTCATCTTGAGTCGCTGCTGCAAGATAGTTTTTCTTTTTCATCACCTCTTTAGAAAACCCTTTCTCAATCCCCTCAAAGAGAGCAGTAAAAAGAGCATTCATGACTTCTTGAGATGTCCCAGAAAGTGAACTCAAAAAGGATTTCAGCTGGCTTGGAGGAGACCCCTTTTTCAGATATGCCTTTATTTGATCAACAAGCCCTTCTCGGGTGCCGTTGCTCTTGGAGCCATTCTCATGAACCTTAACCTCACGTTCTGGAGATTTCTTTGCTGACTTTGCCTTCTCTTCATCAGTGGTTAGCATTACCATATCTGCAGTAACAGTATTCAACTGCTCTTGGATGCGCTGTTTAGCTGCCTCCAGCGAGGTATCTGTTTGCCACTGAACATCATCATCATCATCTTCATCGTCATCAGCTGCACCATGGTCATTTTCATCAGGCAGGCTGTGAGTTGGGGAGCGATCCTCATCTGACCCACTGCCTTTCTTCTTCGATGATGCACTTTTTGAGGCATCCTTGGAACCAGCAGTTACAACTTTCTTCTTTATGGTTTCCTTTTTGTGCTTCTTCAGCTCCTCATCAGCAGCTTCACCCTCTTTAAGCCGTTCCTTCTCTGCCCTCCTCATTGCTTTCTTGTCCTTGGATCCCTTCTTAACCTCAGGTGGGTTCTTGAGAATAAATGTCGTGAGTTTGTCCCGCATATCAACATCAGAGACAAAACCACAGGCAGCGCACTTCAGATGGATCATCTGCGTCTTAGAAATAACAATCTCAGTTTCAGGGTTCTTACATCCATAGCATTGAACATATTTCTTGATGAAGTTCTCAAGTAGCCCAGCAAGCTTTGCAGTATCATGAGCTCCATTAACAAGTGAAGTTCCAGTCTTCTCGTCAAATTTGGATTGAGCTCCAAGCTCATTCCCAAAGTATTTTGTGGTGTAAGAAGCAGGTCTAGCCAAGGCCTTTGCAATATCAACCATGTTAACCACGTTAGTTTTAATGCCATTTCCCCTACCCTCAATCTTGGTTATCATTTTGGGCATCTTATACCTATAGAAGGCGTCATCACTGTTGGAAGCACCAATATTTTGTAACGCCATCTTGTTGTTACTGATGAAAAGACCAGTACAAGTTAATTAAAAGGGACAATCTCTTCGATAATTTGAAATTTTCTTTTAGAAGACAGACTCCTTGCAGATGCAAAAGGTCGCATAAACCAGCAACCTATATAGTCTTCAATATGATTCTCAAATGACCCAAGATGCATGCAGGCAAGTTTAGCTGAGGAACCTCTGTTCTTTTTTCTAGAAGTAGGACAGTACTCGCCAAGTAATCCAATTGATGACAAAAAGAGAGAGGCCCGTTCAGACATAAAAAAAGTTTCAAACTTAACGAGATCCACTTTTGATGAACTGCAGACAACGCAGACAGAACTGCCAATTTCCTGAAAGCAGATAAGAAGTTATTTAAGTATAAACAATTAAAGCAACACCGGAAGCATATAACCATTATATATATATATATATATATATATAAAAACTCCATTAATTATGTAGTCTACTGAACAATACTATGGGTAATCAGTCAAAGATAATGCACAGGTATACAGATATCACAAAAGCAATACCAGAATAAATACAGGAGATAATAGAGAAAAACCACCATAAAAGCAAAGCACAAACAGTCTTCTCATATATGAACCAGCCAGCGAAAATATATGATATTTGCATAAAAGTGAATAGAAATCGAACAATCTTTGTTCCCAAAATATACATTAGTCTGTGAGCACTAAGATGCATGTATGATGAGACATAAAACATTTATATCAATGAAAGACAAATAAGCTCTGCAGTTTTCCCATTTCAATATTAGCCTAACTTCTTCAGAGAAAAAAATAATACTGATAAAGAGCAAAATTTCTGGTTTTATAGGATATAGAAGCTTTTGAAATAATCTTTTGCCGTAATTTTTTTTATTAGAAAATAGTAAAATCAAGCTAACAATAAAATCATCGTTCAGTTCAAATCTGATAAATAATTTACAACTACTAGATAAACAAAGATTGAATCAACCACCACTACAGGATCTAGATGCCAATAATTTTGAATCGGAGATCTAGTAAAATATTTGTTTTTTCTTTTAGGTTCAGATTATATCCAATAAATAAAATTTCAAAAAAAAAAAATCAATCTGATTCCAACAGAACTGCACCAGACAAACAAACAATAGCTTAACATCATCAAGCAAAAAAGAAAAATAAAAAATTATCAACCTAATATTTCATCGATAATCAAAGCAATCAATTGCTACATCAAACAATAAAAAATCAAATCAATAAAAATTCAAAACAAGAAAATCGATTCTCAGATCTACATCGATTCCGCCACGAAATCTCAAAATCCCAGCTCCGATCGAGCCAAAACCGGTTTTCATCAAACGATAAAATTCAACAAAACTTAAACATAAGCAACAACAAAACAAAAGGGAAAAGAAACTAAAACAACAACAAGAACAAAAAAGTAAAATCGAATACGAAAACAAAACCCTAGAATTTCGATCGGTGAGAAGAAGGCGAGAAAAGACTTACCTCAAGATGTGGAGAAGAAGAAGAAGGAGAGATTTGGATGCGTTAATCGCTACGCGATAAGAGAATATAGATATAAGGATGCGAGGATGGCCTGGCCTCGTGTATGCATATATATATATATATATAAGCCAAAGGTAGAGTCTGGAGTCAGTTTTTAGGGCAAACTCAGCCTCTTAATTTTTTATATATTTTTTTCTCCAAGCTATCTTTTCATTTTTATTTTCTTTATGGTTTTGTTCTGTAGCCAAACTAAATAGAAAAATCATTTATATATAAATAAATATTAGATTTTTTCTTTACCTTTTGCTTATTTGATTCTTTTTTTTTTTTACCAATTTTGTTTCTCTAATAGCACAATTTTAATATAATTTTATCCAAAAGTAATTTATTTTAATTGAGTTTAACATATATTCTTTTATTTTTTTTATATTTATTCCTTTAAATAATTTTTTAATTTCAATTGAATTTATTTTTATCTTAATAAAATTATATAATTAATTTTTCCAAATTTACTTTTATATTTTATTTTAATTATATATCAAAAATTAAATTATATGTTTATTATAATTGAATTGTAAATTAAATAATTTCAATTTCAATTTCAATTTTATTTATTATTTGAATTGAATTATATATATATATATATCCTAACCTGCAAAGTAATTAAATCTAAAATTTGATAAATGTCTCTTTTTATAACTCAATCTTCACTTCCAGATGCTTATGTGCTTAATTATTAAAATTTACAATATTTTTTTATAAAAATATTAAAAATCCTTTTTCTCTTTTTTCTTAAAAAATAATAAAAATATTTATTTAAAAATAAGCATGTGTTATATTATATGTAAAGTACTCTTGTCACGTTTAAAATATTACTCTTACTTTTCATAAAAAATTATATCTTTATTTTAACTAAAACATCCTTCTTTTATTTTGGTTCAAAAAAAAAAAATTCTTCTTTTATTCAAGTAAAAACATTTTTTTCCTTCTCTATTTAACGATTTTTTTTTTTACTTTTAAGCTATATTTATTATTTTAACGAAAACATCTTTTTTTTTATTTAACTAAAAATATTTTTTCTATATTTAAGGTAAAAAATTTACTTTTCAGCTATTTTTATTTTATATTATTTATTTGATTATTATTGTTACTGTACATATTAAAAATATATATTTACTCTTGTTGTGTCCTCCCTTTATAGATTAGTGGTTCAATACTTACTACCATAATTTTATATATATATATACTTTTAATGAAAAATAATTAAATAAAATTACTACCATAATTTTTTAAGTTCTAGTTTTATATTTAATTAATATGTAATTTTTTATTTATTAAAATTATTTAATTAATTATAACAAAAAATATATTATTTACATTACGAATGAAAGAACAGATTGACGATTAACTATAATTTAATTAAATATAAAATAGTTAAAATTTCTGTTTAAATTTTAGTTGACAAGTGACGATCTGTAATCTAGTCTATAATATATTTTAAAAATAAGTATTAGATATAAAAATTAACCTATAAATTCTTATCAAACTATTGCCTTTTGGGAGGTTAATTTTATCATTTATTGATTTTAATTAATCACACAAATCTCTTAAGCTAAATTAAATTAATTTAGGTAATTTTAAAGTTAAAAATAAAGAGTATTTGCTATTTAAAATTCTATTTATTTTATGAATATAAAAAATAAAAACCCTTTATTAAAATATTAAATAGTCATCAAAATTCCTATTCGTTAATTTTTAAGGATGAAATTAATATATTATAATAATAACAAATATATAAAATTAGAAAGAAAACGGATGGTAAAACTAAATCCAATAGGAATTTAATCATGAATATTTCTAAATTAAACGCGATTAACACTTCTTTAAAAAAAAAGTCAACCATATTCAATTCGGATTTGAACACTTATATCCCTAAACTAAATAAGATTAACACATTATATTAAATATTTGAGAACTTAGGCACTTACTTAATAAGAAATTTGTTATCTTCTAAAAAAAAAAAAAGAAGTTAAATTACAATAATTAAATTAATGTTTAAAGTTATGGGAAAAAACAAAACATGACGTCTAAATACCAAAATGAAAAAACTGGTGTATCATTGAATCATGACGAATTGAATTTTAAGAAAACTATCCAATGTTTATCAACATTAATGATAAAATTAGCAAAACAACTTGTAATAAAGGAATTATGTTATCTCACTATTCAATCTTCGGCCTTATCTTTGTAAGTTTATACTTTTAGAGGTGGTTATTTCATTAAAAAAAAAAAATACGAGTCAAAATTACAATAAATAATTCTACATTTAGTTGTTTTATGAAAATTAAAATAAATTATCTTGTGAATAAGAATTATTCATTTTTCGTTACAGGGATAAGATTTCAATTCTTATAAAAGTCAAATTAAATTAATTATAAATTGATCAAATATTTAAATAATTTTATATATTTTTTAAATTTATGAAATAGAATATATCTTTTGAAATAATGAAAAAAATATATAAATTAATAAAAATAATTATTTAAATGTTTTAATAAAAAATATTTATTAAAATAATGATTTTTATAAAAAAATTTAAAATTATAGCACTATTTCACTCAATATTAATAAATAGTTTTAAAAATAATTTTTTATAATAGACAATTATAATGCTAATTTTTAGTGTATAAAAAATAATTATAAATATACTTTTTATATGTAGATAATATTGATCCTAATTCTGATTTTAATTCTCCTGTAAATTAAATATTTTGTTTCATTTACCATTTTCCTTTATTTTCATTCCAATTTTAATTTGATAGTAGAGTATGAATTAAAGCACCTCTAATTTATTAAAAATAACAATTATATATACAAAATCTTCTATAAAAATGATACAACAAGGAGTGATTTGAGTAGGTTATTCAAACAATCCTTGATCACATCTAGAAAAAGTGATGCACACAATTCTCCATTCTTGAAATGCATTAATCAGAAGAAAATAAATTCAGAAATCTTCTCCAAGCTAATAAAGATTTATCTGTTTACAGTTAGAATAACAATTTATATTACAAATTGATTTACAATAGAATTCAAATTTTACACCCCACTGAAGAGAAATAATTATTCAACTATTCCCTCACTGGTGGCATCACGTAAAAAATAATTTTATAAATTAATTATGATAAAATTTAAACCATGATTTTGCCGATATTTTTAGAACTTTTAATTAAAAAAATTAATGAAAATAAAAGATATATGTAGCTAATATGGAAATTAAGTCTGATACGTAAAGCAAGCAAAGGACAAACTATCATTTTTAAAGCGCCTATGAAATTGTGTGGTAGTGGGAGAAAAAATCAAGAGAAAACTTTGCCTAAAAAGAAACATATTTGTTATCTGATGTTTACTGATTGGAGAGGTTTGAAAGCCATAGTTTAGTTCAAGGCACAGCACCAAAAACGTATCCTTCTCTCTTTTTATTTTTTATTTTTATTTTTTTATTTACTTAATGATCAAGTTTACCAATTATTTACAAAAAATGAAATTGATGAAATAGTTTTATTCGACTGTTTTAATGCTCTAATCTTTGGCCAAAAAAATATTATTTATATGAGAAAACTCTGATTTGGTGTATACAATTGTGCTAAATTAAGTGTTAGAATTTTTTTATTATCTTTATTGTCCTACTAAAACTAACTAAATTAATCAAAATTTCTTAATTTTGAGAACTCTGATTTAAATTAGAAAAATTAACATTTTTTTATTCAAAATGCTAAACAGCTTTTATTTTCTAATGAATAAAAATAGCATCCGAAGTCAAATGATGTCATTGCATGTATAAGCCACCTTTAGACGAGGTTAAGTTAAGATAATTGCAAAATTAGTATCTTAATGAACACTTGACAATTTGGTTAATTTGGACAAAAATGAAGCATCATTACAGACAGGTTGGACCATGAAGTTTTCTGGCATGCATTCATATCATAAATCTAAACGTTATTAGAATGGGGCTCACCAAATAATTCAATTTGCCTTCTTTTTCTTCATTTCATCTTTTTATTTTCCTTTAAAAGAAACATAGATGTAGTGCTATTTAAATTAATTAATTTATACACATCTTTATCAATTGTAAAAGCTTTCCACATATCTTCATCAATTTGTAAAAGCTTATCTTTATCAATTGGACTAAAATTTAATATTGATTTTTTTTTTGTCATTACACTTATCATAATTTTTAAAAAATTATTGATATTTACAATTTAAATAGCTCTAATTAATTCAATTCCATTTAAATACACTATAAAGTAATAAAAAAAATTTTAAAAACTAATTTAATATAACATACATATTAGAAATTCAAATTTATAATGTTGTTTAAATCATAATAATTTACTTTCAATTGATCAAATAGTTATTGGTACACAATTTTTTTTTTTAATGTAAAGATGGCACAAAAACATTTTCCATGTTGTTTTTATCTTTCATTTTTTAATGAGTTAATAATAGCTCCAACGACATCATATATTACTTTAATTTTTTTTTATAATACTAAACTCTTTCATTAATAAAGAGTAAGGATACAATAGGTATAAAAAGTCAATATTACACATAACTCAGCTTTAAAAAAATCAGAAGATAGATCATTTTTATAAAAAGAAAATTTCTCTTGAAAATCATTAGAATGTGTTAACAGAGTGTTGACCTTAGCAAGTTATCAATTTTGATTTTGATTTTAACAAACTTAATTTTGAGCAACTAATGTGTATGCTTCAAGTGTATATAAGTTAGGAGCAATTTGGATGTCAAAATAATAATGAACTATTAAAGAAAAATCATTCCGGAAAGTCATCACAAATATTATCTTGATCGGACTCATTATAGGGACTAAATTGTATAAAAAGTTGTAATTTTTGTCATAGTCCTGATTGGGACCAAAGTAATCCCGACCGGGACCAAAGGAGACTAATCTCTCAAAAAATGGCAAAACCCATCCCGATCTAATGTCCCGATCGGGACACTGCTCGGGACATTGATATCCCGATTGGGATCAAAACAATTTTTCAAATGTAATGGCTCGTAATGACTAGTTGATGCTAGTCCAGATAAGGACTAATTATATCCTAACCGGGACCTGACAAAATATAGCTCAAAAGTTCAATTTTCATTCAAATAGACTTTATTTTCATTGGGAACAAAATTACTGCTTCCAACAGCTATAATTGTATTGCTCAAGTATAAATATGACATCTGAAGATTATTTTGAGGTTAAGAAATTTGTTTATTCATTCTATACTTTCAAGCATTCAATTGAACTCTCTAAACTCCTTTAAAATTCATTTTATTGTTATATACTCTTATGAGAGTTGGTGAGTGTTAGAATAAATATTTTTGTTCTTCTATTTTCTGAGATTAGAAAATGGGAAGTGAGATTCTATTATAAAGGAATTGATTTAAGTGTTTAACCATTAAAATACTTGGGAATTCGGTTTTAGTGTGAGCCTGAAAAACACTTGTAATTTAGTTTTTGAGTAAGCCTAGAAAACTCAAATTGTAAGGTTGTAAGAGTGAGCCATAAAACTCTTGTGTAATCTCAATCTTGTGAACAAAATTATGGGTGATTGAAAATTCTAACTTAGGGATAAGTTAGGTGGAGACGTAGGATTGTTGTTGAATCCGAACTCTTTAAATCATTTTGTTCTTCACTCTTTCTTCTTAATAATTCTTTTAATTTTTGTTCAAACCTTTTAATTTCTTATTATTGTTCAATGGTCCTATTCACCCCCCCCCCCCCTCTAGGACTTTTTCAATTGGTATCAAAGCTTAAATTCTAGGAACTTCATTACTAGAATACAAGATCATGGGGAGTGAATCACAAAACATTTCTTCACTTAGACCATTCTTCGATGGTAGTGACTATCCTCATTGGAAGTTCAAAATGGAGTTATACCTTGATTGTGATTCCATCAAACTTTGGGATATTGTTCTAAAAGGTTGGGAACACCTACAACTACCATTGATTACTCTTACAAGAAGCCAGTAAAACATTAAATAAAAGGAAGAAAATCATAAAAATAAAAAGGCTATGATTACTCTAGTCTCTTCCATGATAAGAGAAGAATGAAACAAACTTCAACATTGTATGTCGACCAAGAAAATGTAGGAGACCTTGAAAAATCATTATAAAGGAAACGTGCAAGTTAGAAGCAAAAAGGTTCAACTTTATATGTATGAATATGAACTGTTCAAGATGAAGTCTCAAAAGTCAATCATGAAGATAAAAAATTGACTCAATGCTCTTCTCACAACCTTTAAGAAACTTTGTAAACATTTCACTAAGGAAGAGGTAAATAATAAAATTCTAAGAATCCTACTTAAAAAGGATTGAGAATCTTGAGTTACTTCAATTGAGGAAGCTCAAGACCTCTCTACTCTCTTAACTTGGAAAGATCTTAATATATGAGCTTACAATCAAACAAAGAGGTGAAGAGCAAGAAGAGAAGAAAAAGAAGAAAAAGAGCATAGGACTAAAAGCTCTTCAAGAAGATAGTGAAGAGGAAAGCATTAAAGATTTTAGTGATAAAGATGGTGATATTTTCATACTCACTAGGAACTTCAAGACATTTTTGAGAAAGAAAATTTCTTAAGAACAAAGGATTTCAATAAGAAGTATGAAGGAAAAGGTAAGAAGAAAACTAAAGAGGTTACTTGCTATAAATGCAAGAAATTGGGACACATTAGAAGTGAGTGTCCCAAACTCAAATTCAAAAATAAGGGAGCAAAGGATAAAAAGAAGGCCTTCAAAACTACTTGGAATGATTCCTCCGAATCCGAAAAGGAAGAGGAACAATAAGAAGTGCTCAATCTTTACTTCATGGCTCTTGAAAATGAAAATGAGGTACCATTTATTTCTTATTCTCCTTTGATAATTATGATGATTATTGTGATGATGATGATGATGATGAGAGCTCTATTATGAGCAAATTATTAGTTAAATGCAAAAGCTTACTTTCTAAGAAGAAGCTTTACAAGCATGAGCTATCTAGCTTAACCAAGAAATTTGATAGCTTAAAAAATAATTTTACTAAACTTGTTAAATCAAATGAAAAACTTATTAGTAATGCAAAATCTTCTAATTCCTTAGAAGATTAACTCAATAAAGTAAGTGATGAAAATCATAAGTTGTCTAATGAGATCTTATAATTAAAGAATTCCATTGCTAAATTCAAGAGAGAAAAATAAACTTTAGATAGTTTTTTTGATTTTAAAAAATTTTATAGAGATACTCATGGAATTGGATATAAAAATGAAATTGGATATAAAAATAGAATGCCTTCATCATCATCATCACATATTAATTTTGTTAAAGCCTCACATGATTCCACTCCTTCTACCTTCAAACTAAATGAGATTCAAGCTTTCAAAGTTAAAAGATCTTATGTGTTAAATAACAAAGACAGGTGAGACTCAAACTAGAGCACCTTAACCCAAACATGCTTATATGTACACTAGACATAATCATATGAGGCATGCTACACAACATAATGCATATAAACATGTTGCACAAACCTATCAAAATACACATTATCATTGTCAATGTATGTCTTATATTATGACTCAAAATAATAAGAGACGCACACTACTACAACACAAAAGGAATGTTTCACACACTAGGAAAGCATATAATCCAAAGAGAAATAAATTTAAAAATGTCATATGTTCACATTGTATGATTAAAGGACATACAGATAATGTGTGCTTCTATAGAAGACTACACATGAATTTACTTCCTTCAGATTATCTTAAAACTAACCAACCTAGACCAAGAAAGGTTTGGGTTCAAAAGCATACTTAAATTGTTTTATGTAGATGTGCTTGAAATCCATAAGAATAAAAAGCAAACGGTATTTTGACAGTGGATGTTGAAGGCATATGATAGGAGACAAGGAGCAATTCAACAAGTTTGATGCTAAAGACAGAAGACATGTCAGATTCAGAGACAATGCAAAAGGAAAGATTATTAGCATTGGAGAAATAGGTAATCCTCAATCCTTATCTATACATCATATGTTATTTTTTAACGGTTTTAAACATAATTTGCTTAGTATAAGTCAATTATGTAACATGGAAAATAAGGTGACTTTCTATCCTAAAATTTTTTTTTAATAGTATTAATAAAAATAAAGTAATTTTTAATGGTGAAAGATTATGTTATTGATTTGAACAAAATTGATAACAAAGACATCAAATGCTTAATGTCTATGTCCCATGACATATGGATATGGTATAAAAGGTTAGGACATGCAAATTTTGAGCTTTTGAATGATCTTTATAAATATGAACTTGTGATTAGTTTACCTAAGCTTGAATTTACTAAGGATAAACCTTGTGATGCTTATCAAAAGGGAAAATAATTAAAGTTCTCATTTAAG
This sequence comes from Mallotus nudiflorus, assembly GCA_947683625.1. NCBI lineage: Eukaryota > Viridiplantae > Streptophyta > Magnoliopsida > Malpighiales > Euphorbiaceae > Mallotus > Mallotus nudiflorus. The sequence continues at coordinate 6,948,360 of CANTUR010000029.1, read as the reverse complement.
CTGAAAAATGTAATATTTACTTTTAGACCACTTGAACTTATACATATAAATTTATTTGGACCAACTAGAATTGTTAGTCTTGGTGGAATGCACTATGCATGCATATTGATTAATGACTGCTTTAAATTTACTTGGGTGTGTTTTCTTGCTTATAAAAATAATGCATTTAAAACTTTTAAAAATTTTGCTAAAAGAGTTAAAAAAGAAAAAGGATTTTGTATTTCATCTATAAAAAGTGATCATGGAACCGAATTTGAAAATGAATTCTTCAAAACCTTTTGTAATGAAAATGGTATTTCACATACATTTTCTTCTCCTAGAACTCCTCTATAAAAGGGGGGTAGTTGAAAGAAAAAATAAAACTCTTGTGGAAATAGTAATGCTTCATGCGTATAATTTACCTCTATACTTTTAGGCGAAAGTCATTAACAAATTTTGTTTCATTTCAAATTGAGTTTTCAAAAGACCAATTTTAAATAAAACTTCGTATGAGCTATAGAATAATAGAAACCCCAAAATCTCGTATCTAAGAGTATTTGGATACAAGTACTTTATATTGAATACTAAGAATAATCTTAGGAAATTTGACCCTAAAGCCGATGAAGACATTTCCCTAGGCTATTCTACTTTTAGCAAAGTATATAGAGTATCTCTAGTAGTTGAAGAATTAATGCATATTGTATTCGATGAATCAAACTCACTTGATCTTAGAAAGGATGTTTGTAGTGTTAATGATTTTATAGGTGACAATGAGATTATGAAAACTCAAGAAGAAAATGCTAGTAAGCCTTTGAAATTTGAAGGTCCAAGCAAAGAGGATAATGAACAGATACCTCAACCTACCTTAAAGGAAGAACTTCTAAAAGATTAGTAATTTAAGAAAGTTCATCCTCAAGATCTCATTATAGGTGATACTACAAAATGAGTAACTACTATATCTAAATTAAAGTCTATTATTAATTTAGCCTTCATTTCTCAAATTGAACCCAAAAATATTGATGATGCCTTAAGTGATGAATTTTGGGTCCTTAATATGCAAGAAGAGTTAAATCAATTTGAGAGAAACAAGGTTTAGACCTTAGTTCCTAGATCAAAACATCATCATATAATAGCCACTAAATGGGTATTTAGAAATAAGATGAATGACTAAAGTGTCATAACTAGGAACAAATCTAGACTAGTAGCTAAGGGTTATAATCAAGAGAAAGACATTGATTATGATGAAATCTTTGCGCTCGTTCCAAAGTTGAAAGCTATTAGAATGTTACTTGCATTTGCATCATTCATGAATTTTAAACTTTATCAAATGGATGTTAAAAGTGCATTTCTAAATGGTTTCATTGAAGAGGAGGTATATGTTAAGCAACCTTTAGGTTTTGAAAGTTTTGATTTTCTAAATAATGTGTTTAAACTTTTAAGAGCATTATATAAATTGAAATAAGCTCCAAGAGCTTGGTATGAAAGATTGAGTAACTTTTTACCAGAGAAAGATTTCATTAAAGGAAAGGTTGACATAACTCTTTTTATAAAGAAATCCAATCATGATTATAAATTACGCAAATATATATTAATGATATTATTTTCAGTGCTATTAACCATTACTTGTGTGAGGAATTCTTCAAATTAATGCAAAGAGAATTTGATATGAGTATGATGGGAGAACTCAAATTCTTTCTCGGATTACAAATCAAGCAATGCAAAAATAGGATTTTCATTAGTTAAATAAAATATGCAAGAGACATTATCAAGAAGTTTGGAATGGATAGAACTAAGACAAGCAAAACTTCAATGAGCACCACAACCATACTTAAGAAAAATGAGAATAGCAAACCGATTGATGAAAAATGATTTAGAGGTATAATCAAATCCCTTCTTTATTTAATTGCTAGTAGACTCGATATTATGTTTGCTACTTACTTATATGCTAGATTTCAATATAATCCTACAGAGTCTTATTTGAATGCTATCAAAAAAAATTTCAAATATCTTTATAGTACAATGCATTTAGGACTTTAGTATCTTAGGAGTTCTTCATTTGACTTAATTAGTTATTCAGATGCGGACTTTATCGATAGTTTACTAATAGAAATATCACTTCCATAACTTGTCAATTTTTTGGACAATGTTTAGTTTCTTGGTTTAGTAAGAAATAAATTTGGTTGCCTTATCCACTACTGAAGCTGAATACATTGCAGCAAGTCTTTATTGTTCACAAGTCTTATGGCAAAAACAATAATTAATGGACTGTGGCATAAAACTTGATCACATTCCTATCAAATGTGATAATATAGTTGCTATTAACTTTAGCAAGAATCTCATTCAACATTATAAAACTAAGCATATAGACATTCGACATCATTTTTAATGTGATCATGTTCAATTTGGTGATATCTCACTTGATTTTATTGATAAAAATAATCAACTTGTTGAAATTTTCATCAAACCTCTCAATGAAGAGAGATTGAACTTCATTAAACATAAACTTGGCATGATCGATGGCTCTAGTTTGTCTTGATTTTGATAGAACGTTGAGTTTTTTTCTATGTTTATTTTTTTTATATGATACATGTTCATTTGATTTTTTTATTTATTATTCTTCTTCCGATTTTGCAAAATTAATAATTAATTTATGAAACATTCATTAAATTAATTATTTTAATTTTAGCAAAATATATCCTTCTTTAAATAATTTTATTTCAATTATTCTTTTATTTCTTTCAAAAATCCTAATTTAATTTTAATAAATGCAAATTAAATTCACAAGGACTTAATTGTAAGACATTTTGAACTTAGTTGCAAATTTTTCTCAAACTTTTTGTAACAAGACCCTAGTTTAGCCCAGGATAGGATCATGTCCTGATTGGGACATGATCTATAAATTTTTGTATTTTTACATAGAACCGATCCCGAACGGATATCCTGATCGGGATATCTCTCAGGACATTATGTCTGAATCTAGATTAATAGGATCATGTCCTGATCAGGACATGATCTATAAATTTTTGTGTTTTTATATAGAACCGATCCCGAATGGATATCCTGATCGGGATATCTCTCAGGACATTATGTCCTGATCTGGATTAATAAGATCATGTCCTGATCGGGACATGATCTATAAATTTTTGTGTTTTATATAGAACTGATCCCAAACGAATATCCTGATTGGGATATCTCTCAAGACATTATGTCTCGATCTGGATTAGAGCATGTCCCAACCGGGACATAGCTTTTGACAACATTAGGATTTTAAAATTGTTTTAACTTTTTAACTCTCCAATCAAAATCAGGAATGATTTTTTAGGTTCTTATTTAGTTCAAATTTAAATTTTACACTATTTTCAACCCTAATCTCTTGCCTACAAATACCAATCTATTCCTCATAGATTTCTCATCTCATTCAAGTCTTTTCTTTTCTCTACACATTCTATAATTATTCTGTCCTAATGGCTCCTAAGAAATCAAGCAATCCTTCTTCATATTCTTAAGCTCCTCTTCCTTCTAAAAGGATAAACCTAAAAGAATTCATTCTTCTTTCTCATACTCTTATTAAGAAATTAAGAAAAGAATGTCTTAATTTCAAAAAAGAGCATTAGTTCCCTCAAGGTTCATGTATGAACCTATTCTTAAGGCAATTGGATGCTATAATGAAGTCCAAGATCTTCTTCTTAAAGGTGGAATTTATGATTTTGCTTTCTCATCTTTTCCATTTTACCCTTCTCTCATAATTGAGTTTCTATCTTCTTATAGTCTTCGTTCCTTCAAATTTGATGATGACAATCCTTACTTCTCAATGAGATTCAAATTAGGAGGGAGAGATCGTTTCATGACCTATCAAGAGTTTGACACTCTTTTTGGTTTCTTTTAAGAGGGACACATTCAAGTTAACCCTCATTGGCTTGCCTCTTCCTATTGGGATGAAATTAAAACTCTAAATGCTCCTTAATTCTCCCCCTGATACAAAGCCTCATTCATCAAATCCAAAGCACTTTAGTATATTCATCGCTTCAGTACTTATTCCATTAATGGTATAACTCTCTCTAATGAAGAACTTTCTCTTGATGACCTTTTTATTCTTTATTGTCTTCATTATAAGGAGAATATTTCTTTACCGAGATTTTTATAATAAAGAATTTGACTAATTAGTGATAGTCACACCATTGCAATTTGTATTGGTGGAATTGTCACGAAGTTAGCTAAATTCTACAATATTAATTTTGACTCTCTACCATCTACCAAATCTTTGTTTCCTGATGCTTCATTCATTCAAAATTTTAAATAATTCACCTCTATTAATGGGGTTTGGGTTTGAAAATATTGAAGTTATGTTTCAAGAATTATAAGAACAAGAAGGTTAAAGGGAAGAAGAACAAGAACCTCAATCTCATGTTGCCCTTTTAAGAAAAAGAACAAGAAGTGAAAGTACATCAAGTCAAGGTGCTCAAGCTTAAGATGATGAACCTTCTTAGGTAGGCCAAATATTTGAACGCATGTCTTTAATGGAAGGTTCATCATCTTAAGTTAGGAGCAATTTGAAAGTCAAAATAATAATGAATTATCAAAGAAAAAACATTCTGAAAAGTCATCACAAGTATTATCGCGACCAGACTCATCACAAGGACTAAATTACATAAAAAGTTATAATTTTTGTTATAGTCCCGATCGGGACCAAGGGAGATAAATTTTTTAAAACTGGCAGAACCCATCCCAATCCAATTTCTCGATCGAGACACTGCTCGGGACATGGCAGTCTCGATTAGGAGATTGATATCCCGATTGGGATCAAAGCAATTTCTCAAATGTAACGGCTCATAACGGTTATTCGATGCTAATCCTGATTGGGACTTATGATATCTCGACCAAGACCTGATAAAATGTAATTCAAAAGTTCAAATTTCATTAAATGGAATTTATTTTTGTTGAGAACAAAATTATTGCTCCAAACAACTATAATTGGATTGCTCAAGTATAAGTATAACTTCTGAAGGTTATTTTAAGGTTAAGAAACTTGTTTATTCATTCTATATTTTCAAGCATTTAATTAAACTCTCTAAACTCCTTTAAAATTTATTTTATTGTTATATACTCTTGTGAGAGTTGGTGAGTGTTAGAATAAATATTCTTGTTCTTCTATTTTTTAGGATTAGAAAATGGGAAGTGAGATTCTATTATAAAGGAATTGGTTTAAGTGTTTAGCCATTAAAACACTTGGAAATTCAGTTTTAGTGTAAGCCTTGAAAACACTTGTAATTTAGTTTTTAAGTACGCCTAGAAAACTTAAATTGTAAGGTTGTAAGAGTGAGTCATAAAACTCTTATGTAATCTCAATCTTATGAATAAAATTGTGGGTGATTGAAAATCCTAACTTGAGGATAAGGTAGGTGGAAACGTAGGATTATTGTTGAATTCAAACTCCTTAAATCATTGTGTTCTTTACTTTTTTTTCTCAACAATTCTTTTAATTCTTATTTAAACATTTTAATTTCTTATTATTGCTCGATAGTCCTATTCACCCCCCCTTTAGGACTCTTTCACAGACCTATTGCATATTGTGTCCCATTCTGACTGCTCCACTCAGTGGTATGCAACCACAAATCGACTTTTTTATTGTCTTTAATCAAGCCCGTCTGGTTGATAGTCAAGGCTAAATTCTCTTCTACTCTCTTATTGAGAAAACCGTTTATTCTAAGAACAAAATTACAAAACCAAACAAACAAATCAAACACACCCAAAGATAACAGACATAAAAATAAGAACTCAACATAAAACAAAAAATAAAAAACAACAAAAACAAAAGAAAAAAATTATAGAGGTGCATCCAAAGGAAGATAGAAGACAAATATATACCTACAGGCAGATGATTACGATTGATAAAGTGGGCGCCTGTAGCACACACCACCCAGCGGTAGATCTGCCACAACGAAAATTCCTGCAATTCTCAAACATCTGACCTCTGTAAGACCACATCAAACCAGAAAAAAAACACAAAATAGATCTAGATCTAAAGGAATAAGAAAAGAAGAAAGAAAAAATAGGATTTGGGGGTTAGATCACCACCCCAAGAGCTATATCTAGATCTTTGTTTTTGTTTTTGAGAGAAATTTTTTTTAGAGAGTGAAAGTTAGAGAAAAGAAAGAGCTTTTATGGTGTTGAGGTTTCTTTGGTACTTTAATTTTTTAATTTGAATATTCAAAATGGTTTGATATTTCAATTTAAAAAGTGAGTAAATAATTATTACCATCTATTGGTTCAAACAATAGAGAGTTTAAAATATATATATAGAGGTATTTGAAAAGTTTTATTTTCTTTATAGGATAGTTTAATTAATTAAATTTCAAATTAATTAGAGTTTTTATATCTATCCATCAAAAAAAAAAAAAAAGTGAATAAACATTTTAGGTTTGCCATGATTTGATAGTAACGGATCAAATGCAAGTATATTCTATTACTCTACAAATCAATTTAATAAAAATAAGATGAAAAACTAGATACTGATTTAGATAATCGATATAATTAATGATAAAGAAATGAAGCCTCCGTTAAAGACAAACTATAGTTAACGAATGAAATTATAAATAAATATACCTTTTTGCTGTTATCTGCTGGAATTTGTGGATATAAAGTGTGGCGGAATACTAAATGGTTAGTCCACTCTCTCTTAAACCAGTCCGGTCAATATTTACATCAATAGCGGTATGCTGTCTTACTGAACTCAGTTTTTAATTCTCAATCTGATCATGGTTCTGAAGGTGATATTGTCTGGACAAGATCTTTGGCTGGGTGGTTGAAAGTAAATTTAGATGCTGCAGTCTCCGTAGCTAATAATCGTATTGGTACTGGCTGTATTGTTCGATCCTCAACTGGTGCCTTTGTTGCAACCTTCTCTAAGCCGAGTTATGGGACCTTATTCTCTCCCAGAGATGCAGAGGCTCTTTCCTTGCGGGAGGTTTTAAGTTGGCGCAAGTCCTATCAATATGATCGCCTTGTTTTGGGGATGGATGCTCTTCAGGTTGTGCAAGCTCTCCGGAGTCCTTCTGCTATCTTCTTTTAATTTTCTTTTTTTGGAAACCCTTCATCTTCTTTTGATTTGATCATTGCTGATCGTTGTGCATTAATTTCTAGTTTGTAATGTATTCAAATTTGTTTTATTAAAGGTCAACGAATGAAGCAACTAATACTTCAGCAAAAGCTGTTCTTTCTATGTCTGATTCTCAGATTTGGGAATCTGTCCCGACTTTTCTATTGTCCATTGTAGCTCGAGAGAGCTCTATTGATAATATTTCCTTGTATTGGTTTCAAAATGTATAAATATATGTTTGCATTTTTTGTCAAGCAAATTAAAAAATTGTAAAATTATAAAATTAACAAAAAAAATTGTAAACTGAGCATCGGATATAAAATTTATTTAGATAAATTTTAGCCGCCAAAGAATACCATTCTTCGAAATATATAAGTACATATTATAGATTTTACACATAAAATTGTAAGAAACAAAATGAATTGACAATGATTTGAGTCTAATACATGACTTGATCAATTGGCTGATTCACATAGACATACTACCCCATAGTTTAATTGAACTCCAACCAGAAAAACTAATTTTTTTTTTCAAAAAAGAACACTATTTGTATATGCAACTTTATCGTTCATATATTATTTCACATTTCTTGATTTATGCAATTCGACACATACAAATTCAAATAAACGTTAGATTGTCTATGAAAAAAATAGTAAAAACAGAATAAATAATTATAATAAAGCAATTAAGTATGAAGTTGAAAAACATGCCATGCAACCAACATCATTTTTTTTTCATGTTTTCTTCCATTGAAATTGCTAATAAAAATGTATTCTTGAAACCAATAATTTAAGAAACTTAATAAGGTTTTCCCAACCTATATTATTATAATAATAATAATTATTATTATTTAATAAAAAAAATAAGAATCGAATTGTTGACTAATTAATAGATAAATAATGTTTTATATAGTAAATTACTGTATAAATAGTATTATCACAAAATAAAAAAATATTTTTATATCCTTACTTTTCAATTATGACTATATATATATATATATATATATAAATAGGAGCAAATATTATTTTTACGTTTATGTGAACATGTTACTCAAAAAAATTTATGTGAACATGTACTTAATGGATTACCATATGTGCAGTAACAGTACTCAACTGCTCTTGGATGCGCTGTTTTAGCTGCCTCCAGTGAGGTATCTGTTTGCCACTGGACATCATCATCAGCTGTACCATGACCATTTTCATCAGGCAGGCTGTGAGTTGGGGAGTGATCCTCATCTGACCCACTGCCTTTCTTCTTTGATGATGCACCATTTAAGGCGTCCTTAGAACCAGCAGTTCCAACTTTCTTCTTTGTGGTTTCCCTTTTGTGCTTCTTCAGCTCCTCATCAGCAGCTTCACCCTCTTTGAGCCATTCCTTCCCTTCCCTCCTCATTGCTTTCTCGTCCTTGGATCCTTTTTTAGGCTGCGGTGGGTTCTTGAGAATAAATTTCGTGAGTTTGTCCCGCATATCAACATCAGAGACACAACCACAGGCAGCGCACTTCAGATGGATCATCTGCGTCTTAGTAATAACAATCTCAGTTTCAGGGTTCTTTTCACATTCATAGCACTGAACATATTTCTCGATGAAGTTGTCAAGTAGCCCAGCAAGCTTTGCAGTATCATGAGCTCCATTAACAAGTGAAGTTCCAGTCCTCTCATCAAATTTGGATTGAGCTCCAAGCTCATTCCCAAAGTATTTTGTGATGTAAGGAGCAGGTCTAGCCAAGGCCTTTGCAATATGAACCATGTTAACCACCTTAGTTAAGATGCCATTTCCCCTGCCCTCAATCTTGGTTATCATTTTAGGCATCTTATACCTATAGAAGGCGTCATCACTGTTGGAAGCACCAATATTTTGCAACGCCATCTTGAAAAGACCACCAGTATAAGTTAATTAAAAGGGACAATTTCTCCGGCAATTTGAAATCGTCTTTTAGAAGACAGATTCCTTGCAGATGCAAAAGGTCGCATAAACCGGCAACCTCTACAGTCTTCATATGATTATCAAAAGACCCAAAATGCATGCAGGCAAGTTTAGCTGAGGAATCTCTGTTCTTTTTTCTAGACGTAGGACAGTACTCTCCAAGGAATCCAATTGATGACAAAAAGAGAGAGGCCCGTCCAGACATAAAAAAGGTTTCAAACTTAACGAGATCCACTTTTGATGAACTGCAGACAACGAAGACAGAACTGCTAAATTCCTGAAAAAAGTTATTTATGTTAAAAAAATTAAAATAAAGCAACACAGGGAACATACATCCACTATCAAAAAAAAAACTCCACCAATTATGCTGTCCGCTGAATAATACTAGTGGTCAGGCAAAGATAGAGCACAGGTATACAGATACCACAGAAACAATATATACTAGAAAAAATTAACGTAGGAGCTAATGGAGAAAAACCAACCTAAAACAAAGCACAAATAGTCTTCTCACGTATGAACCAACCAACGAACGTAAATGATGAACTTCAAAAATAAGCGACAATAAAAAAACAGAAGGGAAAGGATACTAAAACAACAAAAAGAACAAAAGAGAGGAAAATCGATTACGAAAACAAAACCCTACAAGTTTGATCAATGAGAAGAAGGCGAGAAAAAGCTTACCCAAAGGATTATGTGGAGAAGAAGAAGAAGAGAAGATTTGGATGCGTGTACGCGGCCCGTGAAATACAAGAATGCGATTACGCGGAGAAGAAGAAGAGGAGATTTGGATGCGTGTACGCCGCCCGTGAAATATAAGAATGCGATTATGCGGAGAAGAAGAAGAATAGGAGATTTGGATGGGTGTACGCGGCCAGTGAAATACAAAATGCGAGGATCGCCTTATATATGCATAGGATCCGGATACATGTAGCTACCTGTCGCTGGTGGGGTAATATCTATTTTGCCTCAAAGTCATTTTTTTTTTTAAATTTCAATTTTTTGATGAATTTTTTTTAAATTTAAAATTTAAATTGAATTCCGGTAAATCTGTAATGTAAAAATTTAAATATTAAATTTTTTTTAATAATAAAATAGAAAAAAATCTTTTTTTTTTCAAATTTTTTTTTAAATTTTAATTTTTTAGTAAATTTTTTTTAAAAATCTAAAACATAAATTGTACACAAGTGAATCTATTATATAAGAATTTAAATACCCTTAACTTATAAATTTTTTAATAATCAAATGGAAAAAAAATGAAGCAAAAGAATGTTTTAGTAATTGTGTTGCTAATAGTGACGCACTATAGTATTGTAAATTTAGGTATTTTGATAATAGTGCTTCGCAAATTTAGGTATTACTAATAATCAAGTTTAGGGTATTACTAGCTACGCATTATAGTATCACTGATAGCGACACGAATTATTACTCATATGCATATATAGATTATATACTCCTAAACCTATATGTATAAAATGAGTTCGATTTTCCGCTCCTCAAACCTTCTAACTGTTAAAAAAATAATAATAATAAATGACAATATAAGAAATAAAAATAAATTTGGATTTGAACATTCATATTCCTAAATTATATAAGATTAAAAATATAAAAATTCTTTTAAAAAAGATCAACTAAATTCAATTAGGACGAATACTCATATTCCTAAATTATATAAGATTAACACACTATTGAAATATTTGAAAAAATTAGGCACTTGCTTAGTAATAAATTTGCTATTTTCTTAAACAAAAAGTGAAATTAAATTAATGTTTAAAGTTAGAAAAAAAAATAAAGAGTATTTGTTTAACCAACAGTGTCCTATCTAATTCCAAAATGAAATTTTAAACTGATGCCCGTAAATCCATTGAGTCATGAAGAATTGAATTTTTTATAAAATTACCCGAAAAAAAAAATATCGTAAGAAAAAATCATGCTTGTCTGTTTAATTTTAGTTTATTTTAAAAAAATAACAATGGTACATATAAATCCTCTATAAAAATGATACAAAAAGGAATGAGTTGAGTAGTTTATTCGAAACAATCCTTGATTACATCCAGAAAAACTCCTATCTTGAAATGCATGAATCAGAAGAAAATCAATTCAGCAATCTTCCCCAACTTAATAAATATTCATCTGCTTACGCTTATATAAAGAAATAACAAATTTGACAATTTGGGAAATAAATCATAATTTTAAAAGTGATTATCATCTTTGCTAATTACCTATAAATATAAATATATACATTTAAAGTAAAATTTTTAAAATAAATAGTGTTCAGATCCCGTATATAAAAGGATAATTTCTTTTTAAATCAAGTTGATATAAATTTTATAATTTAGGTAGAAATAAATTTCATAAATCATCAATAGCATAATTCAAACTCTATATTTTATTATTCTCTCACTAACGTTGGTATCACATGAAATTTTTTGTAAATTCATTTTGATAAAATTTGAACCTTTTTTGGAGGAAATTTGTCGACCACTCTGCTGCTAATATTTTAGAATTTTTAATTAAAAATTAATAAAAATAAGAGATATATGTAGCTAGTATGGAAATTAAGTCTGATATGTGAAGCTAGTAAAGCTACGAAATGAGAGAAAAAAATCAAGAGAAAACTTTGCCACAAACCAAATACGTATCCTTCTCTCTTATTTTGTTTTGTTTTATTTTTTATTTTATATTTACTTAATGATTGAATTTACCAAATATGTGCTAAATACTAGTCTTCACTCATTATTATGTAAAAATTGGATGATTTAATCATTTACTAATTAAAATTAAATTAAATTATATAATTTTAATTTGATTAAAAGTCTATTTTCTATTTTAATTAGGTTAAATTTTATTTTATTTCTAATTAAAAATATAATTCTAATTTAATTGAAAGAATATTTTTTATTCTAATTTGGTTAACTTCTATTTTATATCTAATAAAAATTAATTTAATTAAAATATAATATTAATATAATTGAAAGTATATTTCATATTCTAATTAGGTTAACTTCTATTTTATATCTAATAAAAATGAAATTAATTAATATATAATTCTAATTTAAGTATATTTCTTATTTTAATTATGGTAACTTTTATTTTATCTCTAATAAAATTAGATTAATTAAAATTTTATTAGTAATTTTGTTAAACATATTTTTTTCTATTTTAAATAGATTTATTTATATTTTATCTAATCTAAATCAAATTAGATAATAGAATTTTGTAAGTCTTATTATATTAAATTTAATAAGTAAATAATTAAGATAAAAATAATAAATTTTATGAAAATAGGAAAAGTATATAATTTGTTTTCAAAGTTGATATTTTTATAAATTTACAATTAATATATAAAAATAGAGCATATAATTTTTTAAAAAATATATTTTCTGTAAAAAAAATAGTATAATTATCGTTTATTAAATTTAACAAAAAAATTTAAAATTAAATTAATTATATTTATCATTTAATTATTAGTTGAACTTAAAAAATTACATTAAATTAATTTTTAAGTAAATAAAATTATTAATATTAAAAATTTTGAAGAAATAAAGTGTCATAACTCAAATAAAAAACTTATTAAAAATGTAATAAATTATAACTTTAATGGGTTGTAATATTTAAATTGTTATATAAAGAACATATAACTTTTATTATTTCAAATTTTTTATTAAAAAATAATTAATAATTTTTTATTATCTTATGATTGATTATGACAATAATATATTTTCTATATGAAATTGGTTCTAGAGTTGAGAAAAATTAATTATAAAAAATATTGAAGAAATGTAATATAATTATTTCAATAAAAAATTTATAAAAGTTGTAATAAATTATAACTATATTAAGTTAATATCAAATTTCTATATAAATAAATAACATTGTTATTATTTTTAAAATTTTATTTAATAATAATAATAATAATAATAATAATAATAATAATAATAATTATTATTATTATTATTATTATTATTATTATTATTATTATTATTATTATTATTTAATTATTTATTTACTATATATTACGCATCTAATAAATTTTTTATTCACATGTAAAACACGTTATTATTTACTAGTATTTATATATATAGTCCGTTCATTTATAACAATAATAATAATAATTATTATTATTATTATTATTTATTTATTTATTTGTTATATATCACGAGTATAATAAATTTTTTATTCATGTGTGAAACACATGATTGTTTACTAGTTTATATATATATATATATATATATATATGAAAGATTAACATATAAATGTAAAACTAACATAATCATCTATAAAGCAAACATCATCAATCATGCATCTTAAATAAATAATTTTTTATATAAAATAGAATATAAAAATACTTGATGCAAAATTTATCATAACTGCAGAGAAATTTGAATCAAATTTGGTGTTTTATAGTTTTATGATTAAAACTGATTTCTCTCCCTTAACTTTAATTTGTATGCAACAAAGAATTAAATAGATTTTTAGTTTGCTAACCCTAATAGGTGGAGAGAAAACCAATTAATATATGTGGATAACTTTAAATTTGGTACGCCCATCAAATAACAAAATCAATAGTTTAAATTTATTTTACTATTAAATAGTAATCCTAACCAAATAGGAATATATATATATATATAATGTTGAACTCTAAAGTCATTAAGTCAAAAATTTGATAAGTATTCACCTTCATATTTGAGTATTTATTTGAAAAGCTAATGTGTTAAACTATTAAAAATTCTAATTTTTTTATTAAAAATAAAATATTTTAATAGTCATTTGGTATTTTTTTATAACTAAAATACTATTGTATATATTTCAATAGAACTCAAATTTTAAAATTATTTATATATTATGTATTTTTCTACTTAAATCACTCAAAATATTTTTTTAAACCATAAAAAAAAATTAAAATAATTACTTAATATTATTTTTTAACTAAAACACTATTATACATACTTCAATATTAATCTAATAATTCTTAAAACAAATCTTATTATAACTAAAAAATTATAACAACAAAAATTAAATATAATAAAATTGATGTGATTTATTTTATTTATTTAGTTATTATTCTATTCAAATTATTTATATAATAATTTTATTTTACAATCTGCACATTATGCGAAATCATGACTAATTAAATATTAAATATGGTCTTAAACTTTTGAACCATATCTAACAATAAAAATATAACTATTAGTTTCATTTAAAGAGATAAGGATATATAAATAATTATATTTAAATAGATGAGATTGATTTATTAATTTTATTTGGATATATGGGAATTATTTCTAAAAATTTCTAAATTGGAACTGACATAAACTGTAACTGATAAACGTTCTAATAACTATTAAATATCTTTTGTTTTGTTTTATTTTTTATTTTATATTTACTTAATGATTAAATTTACTAAATATGTGCTAAACACTAGTCATCTATCTGTACGGACCATATATATCTATAATCTATGTAATATATATATATATATATATATATGAAAGAAGATAGGTAAAATTACGAAAAAATATTCATTTATTATTATGTAAAAATTGGATGATTTAGTCATTTATTAATTAAAATTAAATTAAATTATATACTTTTAATTTAATTAAAAGTCTATTTTCTATTTTAATTAGCTTAAATTTTATTTTATTTTTAATTAAAATTAAATTAAAAATATAATTTTAATTTAATTGAAAGTATATTTTATATTCTAATTTGGTTAACTTCTATTTTATATCTAATAAAAAATAATTTAATTAAAATCTAATATTAATATAATTGAAAGTATGGTTTTTATTTTATCTTTAACAAAATTAAATTAAATTAATTAAAATATATATTTTATTTAATTGAAAGTATATTTCATATTCTAATTAGGTTGACTTATATTTTATCTCTAATAAAAATGAAATTAATTAATATATAATTCTAATTTAATTGAAAGTATATTTCATATTCTAATTAGGTTGACTTATATTTTATCTCTAATAAAAATGAAATTAATTAATATATAATTCTAATTTAATTGAAAGTATATTTTTTATTTTAATTATGATAATTTCTATTTTATCTCTAATAAAATTAGATTAATTAAAATTTTATTAATAATTTTCTTAAACATATATTTTTTCTACTATAATTAGATTTACTTATAATTTATCTAATATAAATCAAATTAGATAATAGAATATTGTAAGTCTTATTATATTAAATTTAATAAGTAAATAATTAAGATAAAAATAATAAATTTTATGAAAATAGGAAAAGTATGTAATTTGTTTTCAAAGTTGATATTTTTATAAATTTACAATTAATATATAAAAAAGATCATATAATTTGTTTAAAAATATATTTTTCGTAAGAAAAATAGTATAATTATCATTTTTTGATATTTTTATTAAATTTAACAAAAAAATTTAAAATTAAATTAATTATATCTATCATTTAATTATTAGTTGAATTTAAAAAATTACATTAAATTAATTTTTAAGTAAATAAAATTATTAATATTAAAAATATTGAAGAAATAAAGTGTCTCATAACTCAAATAAAAAACTTATTAAAATTGTAATAAATTATAACTTTAATGGGTTATAATATTTAAATTGTTATATAAAGAACATATAACTTTTATTATTTCTAATTTTTTATTAAAAAATAACTAATTATTTTTTATTATCTTATGATTGATTATGACAATAATATATTTTCTATATGAAATTGGTTCTAGAGTTGAGAAAAATTAATTATAAAAAATATTGAAGAAATGTCATACAATTATTTAAATAAAAGATTTATAAAAGTTGTAATAAATTATAACTACATTAAGTTAATATCAAATTTCTATATAAATAAATAACATTGTTATTATTTTTAAAATTTTATTTAATAATAATAATAATTATTATTATTATTATTTAATTATTTAATTACTATATATCACAAGTCTAATAAATTTTTTATTCACGTGTAAAACATGTGATTGTTTATTAGCATATGTATATATATATATATATATATGAAAGATTAACATATAAATGTAAAACTGACATAATCATCTATAAAGCAAACATCATCACAATCATGGATCTTAAATAAATAATTTTTTTTTATATAAAATAGAATATAAAAATACTTACTTGATGCAAAATCTATCATAACTGTAGAGAAATTTGAATCAAATTTGGTGTTCGGTAGTTTTCTGATTAAAACTGGTTTCTTTCCCTTAACTTTATTTTGTATGCAGTAGAGAATTAAATAGATTTTTAGTTTGCTAACCTAATATGTGGAGAGAAAACCAAGTTATATACGTGGATAACTTTAAATTTGGTAAGCCCATCAAATATCAAAATCAATAGTTTAAATTTATTTCACTATTAAATAGAAATCCTGACCAAATAGAAATATATATATATATATATAATGTTCAACTCTAAAGTCATTAAATTAAAAATTTGATAAGTATTCATCTTCATATTTGAGTATTTATTTGAAAAGCTAATATGTTAAACTATTAAAAATTCTAATTTTTTATTAAAAATAAAATATTTTAATAGTCATTTGATATTTTTTTATAACTAAAACACTATTGTACATATTTCAATAGAACTCGAATTTTAAAATTATTTATATATTACGTGTTTTTCTACGTAAATCACTCAAAATATTTTTTTAAACCATGAAAAAAATTAAAATAATTACTTTATATTATTTTTTAACTAAAACACTATTATACATACTTCAATACTAATCTAGTAATTTTTAAAACAAATCTTATTATAACTAAAAAATTATAACGACAAAAATTAAAGAGAATAAATTTGATGTAATTTATTTTATTTTTTTAGTTATTATTCTATTCAAATTATTTATATAATAATTTTATTTTACAATTTGTGCATTGCTGTAATATCCCGTGTTTTTAAATATTTTTACACTGTACTGGGATATACAGTGTCAATAATTTTTGTATATATCTTACGATATTCTTACGAGTTGATATGTATTTAAACTCTATTTTAATTATTGTGTTTTATTTACAGTGCTTTACGTAAAATTTTCCCGGGACTTGTATTTTCGGGAAAATTTTCACGTAAATAATTTATTATTAATTATTTTAAATATATTTTCGGACTTGCATGAACTCATACGTATTTTTAAAATATTAAACACCGTGTATATATGCAACTATTTATTAATTAGGGTTTAATATTACC
Source organism: Mallotus nudiflorus (assembly GCA_947683625.1). Lineage (NCBI taxonomy): Eukaryota > Viridiplantae > Streptophyta > Magnoliopsida > Malpighiales > Euphorbiaceae > Mallotus > Mallotus nudiflorus. The sequence continues at coordinate 6,931,149 of CANTUR010000029.1, read as the reverse complement.
CTAATATTTTATTAATTATTTATTTGTTTTATTGTTATTTAATTAATTTTATTTAGTATAAATTATTAAAATATTAAATTTTATGTGTGTGGTGTATATTTAATGTGTGTAATTTAATATTATTTTATTATATAGTGTAAAGTATATATATATACATATATACATTAAAAATCAAAATTTTTGCCAAATTACCATTTTGCCCCCGACTTCTCTCTTCTCCCTCCCGATCGTTTCCTCGCCGTCTGGTCGCTGCTACTGTCGATTTCTCACCGTTGGTGTGCCGTCCGGTGTGCCACCACCTTCCCCAGCCTTCCTCGCCACCTGTGGTAGCCATTTCCGGCGCCTGGAAGCCATTTTTGGCCGGAGAAGTTGAAAATTGAGCTATCGTCGATCACATCGATTTCGGCCACCGTTTTTGACACCGCCAATCTCTTTCTTCTCCTTGAGCTCCGATGAGTGTGATTATAGCTTTGGTTTGAGCTAAAATGGTCTAGAATTGCTTAGGTTTCGAATTTTCAATTTCGGCCTATTAGGGTTTTTGATTTTTTTGAGCTTCGAATTGAATGATTAATGAAAACTCCCTTCACAAATGTTGATCCTAATAGCTTAATATACATGTCTGAATTTTTGGAGATTGTTTGGATTTTTGGGTATTTTTGAATATTTTAATATTATTTTCTAATTTTCGGAAATTAATTATTTAAATTATGAAATTGGGGTTTATGGTTAAATTAGGTGTTGAAATGAATTATAGAAATTTATTTGGAATTTTTATGAATTTCTAAGTATTTATTTTGAATTATTGAAGTTTATGTGATTTTGAGAAATTAGGGTTAATTGTGTTTTAAATTGAAATTAATTGGTTAATTGAGTTTAATTATTGATATTATTGATAAATATGTTGATAAAATTAATTTTGGATAATTGTATAATTTTTGGTGAATTTTTGAAGTAATTTAAGTATATTTACATATATAGGGGTATTTTGGTAATTTTACCCTAAATTGGCTAAAAATGTAATTTAATCGGTTTTAATAGTTATTTAAGGCATAAAAATGATTTCTACAAATTATTTAGTATTTTTAACTAATTAAAACTATTTTTCATAAATTATTTTTAATTATATATATAATATACGGTTTTTCTAATAAAATGAGTTTTTATCGGTTTTTACAGTGTTTTAAGGTTAATTATGTAATTTCTACTTATAAAATGAATTTCTATGTTATAAGGATATTTTTGGTATTTCTGAAATTGTTCTGTGTTTGTGGACCCCGGTCGGTAGACTGTAGTCTGGAGTCCGACCGAGGGGTTGTGGTTTGTGTTGAGCCTATTTTTCGAAGTGTATTTCTTTGCAGGGTCGGCTCTACTCTTTTGAGTAGAAAGATGTCCGTTTTACAGGGGAGGTTCTGCCGGATTTTCGGTAGAATTCTCGTAAAATGTGATGTCCAGTCGAACCCTAATTCTGTTTCCGTATTTAAATATTCTAGATTGAATTCTAGGATTTCTGTTAGGGTTATTCTGATGTCGATTATTTATTGCTTGTTTAGTTGCGTCGAGACCGAGGGCTAGTGGACCAGGCCCGTCGGACCCGTCTCGTGGAGCGCACTAGGTGAGTTACTATACTATATATATATGCTTAAGATGCATGATTTAGGAATATATATTTTATTTCGATTAAAATGCATAAATAATATGATTTGTATTTAAGTATATTTTTGGTATTTATTAAATTATATGCATGTTTTGTAAATAAAATATATTTAAAATGTTTTTAAATATATTTCTAGCTTAAGTTATAATTTGATTGAATTCATTTGACATATATATACTCGAAATATACCTGGTTTACTTTTGGTATATTTTCGGTATATATATGTGGTTTATGTTGTTATTTTATTGAAATTCATGCATCATTTATTTTTATGAATGGATGATTTATATTATTAATGAAGGATATCAATAGAACGTGCCACCTAGTGGGCAGCACTAGGACCGAGTACGTACCGGTACGCCTATAGTATTTAGGCTGTAATACTAACTTATTTGTGGATATTGATTGGCTGTGATTATTGATATGTGTGAGATATGGTTTGGAGGTGTGATTGCTGGAGCTCGGTTGACCAAGTGTCTCGGGGCCAATCACACTGGCAGTCAGACTGCTGGAGCTCGGTTGACTTAGTGTCTCGGGGCTAGTCTGCTGTCTAAATGGATTAAGTGGATATATTTGGAATAAGTGAGCCTGTATGGCTAGAGTGTTGTCTAACACTATTTCCGAGGTTGCGATATTCTAGGGTTCTATGTGATCCTTCATAAACCATGATTTTCAATAAAAATATGTAAAATGATTTTACAGCATTTGTGTGTATTTGTCTGTATATATACATATTAGATATATATACTGTTGGTTGTATGCATTGTCATTTAGTACGCATGTATATATATTATAGTAATTCACTCAGTGAGGTCTGACTCCCCTCCGTTGACTATTTTTTAGGAGAGTCAACATCCTCAAACCTTAGTAGTAGGTCGATACGCCGGATTTCTTCCGCCCCGGCTTCTTTGTGTAAATTATCTACTTGAGTCTTATTTATTTTATCTAGACACTGCAGTAGTTGTGAATTAAAGTATTGGATTACATGTATTTTATTTTAAAGAGATGTATTATATTGAAACTGGATTTGTATTAAAAGATTTATATATCTAAGAGATGAGATTTGATTTAAATCCAGTGATGAGAATGTTATTATTATATGTATGATTTTTATTTCCGCTGCATTATTTAATATTGTTATTATTACTATTGCATGTTTATTTTATTTTTAGGCTTGCTACGGGTTCCGGATTCGAAAGAATTCCCGTTCCCTAGCGCCGGTCATGGCCCCTGTTTTGGGTCGTGACAATTGCACAAAATCATAACTAATTAAATATTAAATATGGTCTTAAACTTTTGAACCACATCTAACAATGAAAATATAAGTATTAGTTTCATTTAAAGAAATAAGGATATATAAGTAATTATATTTAAATAGATGAGATTAATTTATTAATTTTATTTGAATATATAAAAATTATTTCTAAAAATTTCTAAATTGGAACAATAACTATTAAATATCTTTTTAAAAAATTTACCAAATACTATTTTATTCCTGATATAAACTGAACAACCATCAGGCAACTAATCTAAACACCCACTCAATTTGGGTTCGATAATTGCGTAGAGGAGTTTTTCGGCTAAAGTAGCAATTCACCCCTGAACTATCAGTCAAGGTGCAATTAAACCCAAAATAAACTTTTTTGGCTATTTAATCCAAACCTTTTCAATTTTTTACAATTGACCCCAAATTTAGGAGAGTGACCTACACACCCTAGCCATAGCAAGTGAAGTATATTAAATAATAATAACAATTATTTTTCTTTTTTTTTTCTCCTTCTCAATTAAATTAAGTTTATTATTATTATTTTTTTAAGAGGAAGAACATTATATTATATAAAAGCTTGATCAGCAAATACAAAGTCTAGAACTACCTGTAGAAACACATCGGTACAGGTAGTCATGTTGTTACAAGAATTAAAAGCAAACTAAGCAAGGGTGTGCGCTGTTTTATTACAAATTCTTGGCTGGAAATTCGTGGGAGTCTAATCCTCTGATCATGGATCCAACCCTTCAGATTCTTCGATGCATCCCCTGTTCCAACAGTGATACGCAAACAGCCCATATACTAAAACTGAGTGACGACAAAAGCAATCTCTACCACCCAGAACTTGTGAATACCATAGCCACTGTCACCACTGTTCACCACACATCACTACCGCCACATCCATCACCACTGCCACCACCAATAACCAGCACACCAAAACCACCATCATTAGCAGCACTATCACTATCACTACCACCTGAGACCACCACCACCGCAAATTCTACCACCCAGAACCACAACTATGAAAATCACTGCCACTAAAATTACTATCATCCAAAACCACCACTACCACTTGAAATCACCCTTATCATCAACACCACCATCGACACTCCACGGCCCATCACCACCATACATCAAGCATACTGCCGACACCAAAAAAAAACACACACACACACCCCACCATTGTCCCAATTAACATCACTATCGTCACCTACATTACTATCATTTTCGTAAAATTTCACCAAAATTAACAGCCCCACCATCATCAATAGCACCATCAGCAAAATCAACAATAAAAACACATAAAATCAACAATAAAAACACATAATAAAAAGAAGCAGCAACAACATAAGTATCGCCAATGGAGGTGGACAAAGACAACGATGGACGTGAGCAGAGGCAGTGCTAATGAACGTCAGTCGAAGGTAGCATTAGAGGAGGTGGACAACGGCATGGGAGGGGGTAAGTGGGAGACAAACACATTGATCGATCCTCTTCCACCATATAAAATCAATCTAGTTCCCCCAATGCGGGTGAGTGAATGCCATAATTATGGTAAAGGTCCTTCTCCCCTTGGAAATTACTCATTCATCAAAACACCCATTATAAAAAATTCAATTGTTGAGCTTTTAATTTTTTCTGTTTCATTTGGGTAATTTGATTCCGGGACCATTGATTTTGCTGGAGAGGTAAAAGGATGCTGCTGGTAGTTAAATGGGAGAGATGTTGATGGAGAATGAGGTGCCATTAATTGAGTAAGTGAGCAAACGAGGGTATGTGTGTTGTTGGCTTTGTCATCGGTGAGTGGAGGAGCTAGCTGCGGCGACGCCGATGGTTGTTAAATTGTAGAGGGGTGTGTGCTGGATTGGGTAAGGATGAATGAAGGTTTTTGTTTAATGTTATTTAATTTGTTTATTTTTTTTTTAAAATAAAATGCTTAAAATTTTAAGGAGAGCGTGCCACACTTTTCAGATTTTATTAAAATTTAAAGTTAATTGCCAAAAATTGAAAAGGTTTGGACTAAATTGTTAAAAAAGTTAATTTTGGGTTTAATTGTAACTTGACTGATAGTTCAGGGGTGAATTGCTACTTTAGCTGGAGTTTGTCCGGCTTTGCCTTAGGTAAAGATCCTCTACACGTCCCTTTCCTCTTTTCTTTATCTTCATTAAATTGGGTTATTATTTGTTCAAATTTAAATTTATTCATGAATTGTTAAAAAAGCTTGTTATAAATTATTAGGTCATTTATATTCGTGGAATTAAAAGAAAAAATTATCTCTTTTTATGTAATTAACGAAATTTAAGTTATATAACTTCTCTAATAACTAAAGTTATTGTCGATTTAAAAAAAAAGAGTTATACCCCTATCATACAAATCGTCGAAGTTTAAATCATATGACATTGATCTTTATTAACAAATAAAAAATTAATATATATATATATATATATATATATATATATATATATATATATATATATATGTCATTCATCAGTATCAATATATAAATATCATCTCAATTACACCACTATACCAAACAAATCACAAATTCATTTAAAAAATTACTACATAAATCATAACTATAGTGCATTTAAAGATTAAACTTAAGACCTCAGTTTTGAGGACCTTGCATATTAACCAATTTATTCTATACCTCATTGGCAGTGTATACATATCTTTATTAACTGTAAAAACTTTATGTGAGATAGCATGATTGACATTTTTCATGTATTAATTTATATTAAGTGTGAAAAAATAGAGTAGTTAAGTTTGAATTTTTTATCCACCATATTGGTAATTTTTATTATATTTATGTTACTTTTTATAAAAATAACTCAAATTGTACAATTTTAAAATCTTGATATTTTAAACCTCAAAAATACATATATAATATTTCATGAATTTTTTTTTTTAAAAACACATACCATAAAGGAGGTCAGAGACCAAAGAAACTAGAGACAAACACACAAGCTCTAGGAGACCATGCATTATAAACCATGGATGTCACATCATTGTAAAAATAAATGAGCATGACAACCACTAACTAACTTAGTACAAAAGAGAATATAATGTTCAATTAGTGAAATAAAAATATAAAAAAATTCCTGCAAGAAGTATTTCAGAGTTGGATGGCTCCTTCCTGGTTGCTTGGGTTATTTGAATCACTAAAATCATTCCCTTCATCATCTCTTTTGGCACCTTCTGAGACACTTGAGTTTTTAGCTTCACAGTTGATAAAATTGTGCCTTGCCATGACTTTTAGTTTGTGCTTCTTTTGTTGGTTTGCTTTTTTGAGAGGGGCAATTCTACGGGTTTGCCATTAGAGTTTCCAAAGTTAGGAGGCAAGCTTGGATCTTCATTTCTACGCACGAGTTCTCTTCTTCAAATATAGGGCTTCCCATGATTTCTTCTTTTCTTTGAGGGGTGGGCTCAAATGAATTTCTAACTTTGGGATTTGACTCTTGGTCATTGTGTCACGATCCAAACCGGAGCCATAACTGGTGTTAGGGAATGAGAATTTTTTCAAATCTGGAACTTGTAACAAGCTTTAAAAGAAAAACATGCAATAATTAAAGTAAATAAATATACATCATAATTAAAATCTCAAATTAATATATAATAATAATCTTTTTCATATTATAACATAAATATATTAATACAATATTCAGAGAAAGGTCTCTGAATTTAAATCACATACAGTAAATATGAATACAATTCATTTTTGATATAAAATATGACTACTGCAGTTTTCTAGAGTAAAATATAAAATTAAGTAGATAATTTACATAAACAAGCTGGGGAGGAAGAAATCTGACGGATAAGTCTACTGCTGAAGTCTGAATGAGAAGACTCTTTTGTAAAAATATCAACTGAGAGGAGTCAGACCTCATTGAGTGAATTGTTATAATATATATAAATGCATCCCCTATATGTCAAATGCAATCAAACATTCTTATATAATAAATACATATACAAACATTTCACACAGATGCTAAAAATCTCTTTATATAATAATACTGAAAAACATAAGTTTATGAAAAATCAAATAGAACCCTATTTAAACACAACCTCGATCAACAATAACTCTCTAGCCATACAGGCTCACTTAATTTAAAATTTATTTACTTATTCCATATGAACAGTAGACTGGCCCCGAGACACTAAGTCAACTGAGCTTCAGCAGTCTGACTGTCAGTGTGATTAGCCCCGAGACACTTGGTCAACCGAGCTCCAGCAATCACACTATCAATCATATCACATTTCAATCAAATCAATCATATCATTCTCAATCAAATCATAATCACCATAATTAATTCTCACTCAATCCTAAATCTATCGCACTGGTACGTACACGGTCCTAGTATTGCCCACTAGGGAACACATTCTATCGATATCCTTCATTTAAAATAAAACATACATTCAAGAAAATAAATAATATAGAATGACATTCATAATGGCAAAATAAACCATATATATACCAGAAATATATCTAAAATAAACTAAGTATATTTCAAGTATATATATGTCGAATAAATTCAGATCAATCATGAAATATACCAAAAATAAACTAATAGTATACTAAAAATAAGCTAGGTATATATCGAAGATAAAACATGCATTATTTCAAAATATACCTAAAATATATTAAACATTTTAATAAAACAATTTATGAATAAATACAATTAAAACATATATATGTGCTAAAACATGCAACCTAAATGCAATATACATATAAAATAACAACTCACAGGATTGCGCTCTTCGAGATTGGTATGACGGGCCCGATTCACTAGACCTCGGTCTCGGCACAACTAAATAAATAAAATAAATATAGAAATCAGAATAAATCTAACTTAAGCTTCTAGAGAAACTCAATATAGGATTTCAGAACACAGAATTTAGAATTAATCTGATGTCACGTTTTACGAGAATTCTATTAAAAATTTGACAGAACCTCCTCTGTAAAACGAACATCTCTCTACTAAAAAGTAGAGCCGATCATGCAAAAAAAACGCACTTCAAATCACGGAATTTACACAACCCTCGGTTGGGATTTCGAACTGTACAATTTCCCCAACCGAGGTTTACAATTCATCAAAAATTCAGATAATATAATAAATATACTAAAAAACAATAAATGACATAAATATCCTCAAAATATCAAAATATAGTATATTTAACATTAAAACACCAAAAATAATTATTTTCTCTATAATTACGTAAAAATCCCGAAATAATAATATAATATTATTAAAACTCTAATTTCTCGATAATTCAATATAAATTAATGAAAATTCACTTTATATATATTCAAATAACTAAAATAGTCTAAATACATATTAAAAATTACTAAAAACCCATTTAATTACCAATTTAATAAATAATATATAATTTGAAAACAATTTTCAAAAATTAGTATTAATTAGTTAAAAATAGTAAATAATTTATAAAAATCATTTTAATAGCTTAAATAATTATAAAACCAAATATTTAACTATAATTTTAACAAAATTACGTATTTAACCCTATAATACAAAAATACACATAATATACTAATATTACTCAAAAATTCTATAAAAATTATATAAATGTATAAAAATTATTTTCTTAACATATATATTACTAATATAAACTAATACAGATATTTAAACAATAATTTCAACAAAAACCCAACTTTAACCTAATTATCCAATATTGACATAATATAAAAATATTTATAAAAATTACATAAAAATCACAAAAATTATTATCTCAACACTAAAATTAATAATAACCCATAAAAAAACTAAATAAACAAATTTTATAATTAAATAAATTAATTTACGAAAATTCAATAAATAATAATAAAATATTCAAAAATTCACAAAAATTAAAATAAATTCCAAAAATTAAAAAAAAATATAGACATGTAGATTAAGCTACCAAGATCAACTTTTGTGATGGAAGTTTGTGTTAATCATTAAGATCAAGCTTAAAAAAATAAAAAAACCCTAAAGCTCAAAAACTAAAATTCAAGAAAACTCAAAAAATAGACGTTTTGAGCTCAAACCGAAGCTAGATTAGTACTCACCGGTGTTTAGAGAGTTGATAGACACCGAAATGACAAGAAATAGGAGCCAGAAGAGGGAGAACGGCTGGAAGGAGGAGTTTCGGGCACTTTTGGGTTTCGCGAGCTACTAGCGCCGAAGAAGAAGGAGGAGGGTGGCGAAAGGTGACAGGAAGTGGTGGTGGCTATTAGACGCTAGAGAGGCACTCTGCCAGTGAGGTTCAGGATGGTGACAACAGGGAAGATGAGTTACAGAGGGTGTTATGTTTTCTTTCTTCGTGTTTGAATGTATGTATGTATATGTATATATATATATATATATGAATATATGTATATATTAAACTATATATTATAATATATATTACTTTATGTTTAAAATTTCTCCACCACAAAAAAATAAAAATATCTTATTGTAATATCCTGAGATTTTAAATAATTTTAAACTGCATTGGGATATGCAGTGTTAATAATTTTAATATATATATTTAATTATTTAATTAGTTTGTTATTTATTAAGGTTATTTTTAATTATTTTAAGTTTCTTACGTAAAATTTTTTCTAGAATCTTATTTTTAAGAAAATTAAAACCTAAATAAATAATTATTAATTATATTAGTCGGTTTTATGAATTTGCATGAGTTCATACATGATTTTAATTATCATATTAAAATATATACATATACATGCATATATATATACATATTTAATAATTAGGGTTATTTTAATTAAGTATATATTATACATTTTTATTAAATTAATATGTATATATATATATACAAAAAAAATAAAGTTTGATTTAATTACATAACTGCCATTGTCTTCTTTAAATCACACCCGACGCCATCCCCACCATTCCCGCCGCTGCCAAGCTCAACCCTCACCATCGGTGTGCCGTCCAGCCATCCACCACCCTCCCAAGCTTCCTCCGCCACCTTCTTCCACCATTTCCGATAAGTTTTGGCCATGAAAAGCCAAGGAAGCCGAAATTGTACCTAACGCCGATCAAGCCTTTTTCGGCCACCATTTTGAAACCCATTGGTCTCTATCTTATTCTTGAGCTCCAGTGAGTTCATTTCCAAGCTTAGTTTTGTGTGATTTGGTCTAGATTTCCCTTGGTTCTCAATTTTCATTTTCGACCACTTTGTGTTCTATATTTTTTTGAACTTTGATTCTAATGATTCAAGCTAAGTTCCTTCACAAAGATTGATCCTAGTAGCTCAATCTATATCCTATAATTTTTTTGGAATTATTTTGATTTTTGTGAATTTTTTATTATTTTATTAATATTTTCTAATTTTCATAAATTAATTAATTAAATTATGAAATTGTGATTTATGGTGTTTATATGTGTTAAAATGAATTTTATAAATTTATTTGTAATTTTTGTGATTTTTTTATAATTATTATGAATTTATTTAATTTAGGTGATTTTTAGAAAATTAGGTTAATTAAGTATTTTATTAAAATTAATTGGTTAATTGAGTAAAATTATTGATTTTATTGAATTATATGTTGATAAATTAATTTTTGAGTAATTATATTATTTTTAGTGAATTTTTTTATAACTATAGTGAATTATGTGAAATTATATATAATTAGGGGTATTTTGGTAATTTGGTACTAAATTGGTTAAAAATTAAATTAAATTGGTTTTAACAGTTATTTGAGGTATAAAAATGATTTTTACAAATTATTTAGTATTTTTAACTAATTAAAACTATTTTTCGTAAATTATTTTCAAATTATATATAATATACTATTTTTGTAAATAAATGAGTTTTTATTGATTTTTAATACGTTTTAGGGCTAATTGTGTAATTTGAAGTTATAAAATGTATTTTGGTTAATGTTTATGAATTTCTCAAGGATTATGGATTTTTAATAATATTTTATTAAAATTAGGGTTTTTATGTATTTGTCGGTAAAATAATTATTTTTAACGTTTAAATCTCTAATTTGCTATGTTTTGGTATATTAAGGGTATTTGGGTATTTTTGGAATTTTCATATATTCTGTGCATATCTCGTGAATTGTGAACCTCGATCGGTGGGATTATAGTTTGGGAGTCCGATCGAGGGGTTGTGAGATTGTGTTTTTTTGCAGGACCGGCTCTACTTTCTGAGTAGAGAGATGTCCATTTTACAGGGGAGGTTCTACCAAATTTTTGGTAGAATTCTCATAAAATGTGACATCCGGTCGAATCCCTATTCTTATTCTGTGTCCAGTGTTTTAGATCGACTCTCTAGAATTACGTTAGTTTTATTCTAATTTCATGCTATTGTTTATTTGTTTAGTTACGCCGAAACCGAGGCCTAGTGGACCAGGCCCGTCGGACCTGTCTCGTGGAACGCACAACTCTGAGTTGTTATTTTATATATACGTGTTTTGGAAATACATGTTTTAGAAATGTATGTTTGAATTTTATAAAATATGCATAAATTGTTTAATAATTGCTTAGGTTTATTTTAGGTATATTTTAGTATATTTTTGGTATATTTTAAATTAAATGCATGTATTATTCTTGATTTATACCTAAAATGTTTTTAAGTATATATAAGGTTTATTTTTGGTTTATTTATTAATTGAATTGAATTTGTTTAACATATATATATTCAAAATATACTTGGTTTATTTTTGGTATATTTCTAGTATATATGTGGTTTATATTGTTATTTTAATTAAAGTCATGCATCATTTATTTCATGAATGAATGAATTTATTTTGAATAAAGGATATCAATAGAACGTGCTACCTAGTGGGAGCACTGGGACCGAGTACGTACCGGTACAACGATATAATTTAGGTTAAATTACTAACCTATTTATGGATTATGATTGGATTGATTTGATTGATATGTGAGATGTGATTTGAGAGTGTGATTGCTGGAGCTCGGTTGACTAAGTGTCTCGGGGCCAATCACACTGATAGTCAGACTGCTGGAGCTCGGTTGACTTAGTATCTCGGGGTCAGTCTATTGTCCAAATGGAACAAGTGAATTTATTTGAAATAAGTGAGCCTATATGGCTAGAGTGTTGTCTAACACTATTTGAGGTTGCAATCATCTAGGGTTCTATTTGATCCTTCATAATTGGATATTATTTTCAGTATTTTTATAAAAAGATTTTGCTATAACTGTGTGTTTTTGCCTGTATATATATTTATTATATATACTATTGAATGTGTACATTTGTCATTTAGTTATGCATGTATATATATTATAATAATTCACTCAGCGAGGTTTGACTCCCCTCCGTTGACTATTTTTCAGGAGAGTCTTCGTCCTTAGACCTCAGTAACAGACCTTTACGCCAAATTTCTTCTGCTCCGACTTTATTATGTAAACTGCTCACTTGATCTTATTTTGTATTCTGGACACTACAGTAGTTGTAGTCAAGTTGTAGGATTTATATATTATATTTGTATGAGATTTATATTTTAAAGAATTGAAACAAGAATTTGTATTAAAAGATATTATATATATGAGATTAGCTTGTGTTATTAAATCAATTGATGTGTTATATTATCACTTCTGAGATTTTAATTTCCACTGCAAAATATTTTATTTATTTTTACTATTATTGCATGCTTTTATTTTATTTTATTTTAAATGCTTACTACGGGTTCCGGATTCAAAAGAATTCTCATTTCCTAGTGCCGGTCATGGCCCCTGTTTTGGGTCGTGACACTTATATATATATATATATATATATATATATATATATATATAGCACATAAATAATCACACACACATACATTATAATATACACACACATGAAATAATGAATACAAACCTTAATTATAATATATAAATATAATACATAAAATAACAATACAAATAATAAAATAATTTAATAACAAAATAAATAGTGAAATTTGATAAAAAAATAATAGAAATAATAATATTAAAATAACCATGCAAATTAAATGACCAAAATAATATATTTACGTAGAAAATCCAATTAAATATAAAATAATAGTAATTAATCACAAAATAGTAAAATAATTAAATTTGATTTTAAAAATTTATTAACACTACATATCTCGTAATAAAATAAAATAATTTTAAAATATGGGTCATAACACATTCATGGGGTTCTTATAACCAGACTTGGTTGCATACTTTAAGTGAAGTTCAGTATTTGGCAGAGAAACTCAATCACGTATTGTATATTGATTACTGTAAATATATACACACATAGAGTTGTTTACAAGTAGAACTCTACAATTGAGTATAATAGATAAGTAAGTAATGCCTATCGCTAATACCCTCATAAGCTCAGTCTAGCAAGACACAAGTCTGAGCTTAGAAAATATAAAATGAAAATCAGTCTTGGAGAGGGCCTTTGTCATGATATTAACCAACTGGTCTTTTGTTGAAATGGAGCCAACATTAACGCATTTGGAAGCTACCTGTTCACGTTTGAAGTGATTGTCAACTTCCACATGGTGAGTTCGAGCAGTGAAGGTGACATTAGAAAAGATAAACATAGCTCCTAAATTGTCATACAACACGTAAGGCACTTTAGTGATAGGCAACCGAAGTTCTTTGAGTAAATGAGACAGCCGACAAAGCTCTACAATGATATTAGTGGCAATTTTAAATTCTAATTCATTAAAACTTTGAGTTACAGTTGATTTTTTTTGGAATGCTAGCCAATTAAATTGATGCCCATATAAATAAGTTAACCTCCTATAGATTTTTTATCATTAAGACTGCCTGCCCAATTAACATCCACAAATGCAGTAAAATTAAAAGAATTGGTCTTTGTGATGTGTAGGCTTTAAGCTTTTGTACCCTGTAGATAGTGGACCACTCGTTTAAGTGCCTACAAATGCGCTTAAGTTGGAAAGTGTATGAATTGAGTTAATTTATTAACCGTAAACATCAAATTCAGTCTTGTGAAAGTCACATATTACAAAGAGCCACAACATTGGTAAAATTGATGTGCCTCATCGGCTGATAAAGCTGCAGATGAATCTTTGAAAAGGGATTGACCTTGTAGCATAGGTGTTAAGATTGGATTACAATAAGACATACACATAAGTGAAAGAATACTTGAAATACAGTGTTGTTGAGACAAGAAAAGACTATTTGATTTTCGAGTAGCTTGGACACCTAAAAAATAATGCAATGGTTTAAGATCCTTCAAGGAAAAAGCAGCCAAGAGCTTATGAATAACCAAAGTAAGAAAGACATCATCATTACCAGTCAAAATAATGTCATCAACATAGATAAGATTAAAACATTGGATACTATCTCTATTATAGTGAAATAACGAAGAATCAAAGTGAGAACTAGTGAAGCCAATTGTTTGAAGGAAATTATTCAACTTGTGAACCATACTCTTGGAGCCTGCTTTAAGGCATACAATGACATGTGAAGCTTCAAAACATAATGAGGATGATGTCGATCAATATAACCCTCAGGCTAAACCATGTACACAGTTTCAAATAATTCATCATGAAGGAAAGCATTATTGACATCCAATTGCCTAATAGACCAATTATGAGAAATAACAATGGAAAGAAGCACCTATATAGTAACTAGTTTTATAATAGGACTAAAGGTGTCTTTGTAATCCAAGCCATGTTCCTGTGTATAGCCCTTGGCAACAAGACAAGCCTTATAGCATTCAATATCACTATTGGCATGTCTTTTAATTTTATAAACCCATATGTTGCCCACTATATTTGCATTCAATGGTGGTGGCACGAGCTCCTAGGTATTTATGAGATGCAAGGCCTCAATTTTAGCATCCATAGCTTGTCACTATTAAGTGTATTATTTGGCTTTGGTGGAGCATATTGGTTCAGTGTTAGGAAGAAAATCAACAGCTAATGTATAAGTGAGTTTGGTTCATGGTTGTGGGTTCAAATTGCAATGGATGTTGACATTGAATAGGGTCTAATTGGGTGTGGGATGAGAGTGGAGGAGGGGTAGAGTCTTATGGATTGGGTAAACTAATAAAAGGTTTTAATCCGTTAAGATTAGCACTATATTGGTAATGGGTTAAAGTTTTTAGTGATGGGGATTTGGATAAAAGATATGGGGATCAAGTGATAGAATCTGAGTTTGTGATAGAGTTTATTGCAGAGGAGGTGTTATGGGATTCAAATTTGAATAAGGGAGAGGGAGAAGGAGAATATAAGGATAGAGATGTAGACTTTGTACTTGATAAGAATTTTAGAGGACTTGTGACTTATGCCAATAGAAGCTATACCTACAAGAAAGGTGAGTTAGGTGAAGTGTTATTTGTGGAAGTGGTATTTGGATCAGATTGACCAATAGCAAAGGGAAATTGAGTCTTATTAAATTTTAAATGGTGAGACATATTTATATTTGGCCACTTTCTTTATCAAGGCATTAGTATCTATGGTAATGGGGTGAATATCCTAGAAAAACATAAGCCTTTGTTTTAAAAGAAAACTTATATTGATTAAAGGGTATAAGAAAGGATAAACTATGCATCCAAATACTCATAAAAAAGAATAATCTAGTGGTTTTTTGTATAAAACTTGAAATGAAATTTTATGGGAAAAAGATTGAGATGGCATGCGATTGATTAAAAAGACAACAGTTTCAAAGGCAAAAATGCCAAAATTTAAAAGGCACATTAAAATGACCCAGTAATGAAAGGCCAATATCAACAACATGTCTTATTTTCATTTTAGTAGTTCCATTTTGCTCATGAGCATGAGGGCGAGTTATCCTATGCAAAATGCCTGTGGTTTTGAAATAATGAAAAGTGGACGAAATTCCTACCCTAATCAAAATTGAAGGCTTTAATTTTTGTGTTAAATTAATTCTCAACAAAGGTTTGAAATTGAATAAAAATATGAGATACACCATTTTTATTTTTAAGTGGAAAAACCATGTAAATAAGGAATAATCATCAATGAAAAAATTAAGAAATATTTGTCCCTATTGGAAGATTGAACTGGAGCTAGACCCCATACACCATAGTGGATTAATTCTATTGGTTAAGAGCTTCTATAACGAGTGAGAGACAAACTAGTACGATGTAATTTGCCTAAATTATATGCATGACAATTATGCAAAATAATATTTTTATTTTTGCATTGAATATGAAATTAATTAATAACTCTATGAACTTAGCTGAATTTGGATGTCCCATCCGCCGGTGCCAAGCTTCCAAGTAAGTGAGATAAACTATAATGGAAGGAGAAGGTTGGACAAGTGCATAATTTAGCCTGTATAGCCCCAAGTCACTCTTTCCTCAGAGCAGAACGTTATTGCTCTCATGAGCCTTAACAAGACGATAAGAAGGGTGAAATTCAATAGAACAATTATTATTAGTACATAATCTTTTAACTGAAAGCAAAGGTTTTGTAATATCAGGAACATGTAAAACATTTTTAAGGGCAAGAGAAGTATTATGAATGGTGGACACTGAACCTTGACCGATATAATCAATGGGCAAACTCTTCTTATTACCAATAATAACTCATTAATTACCTTTATATTTTCAACACTGTGGAGAGAAGCTCAGTCTAGTGTGATGTGACGGGTAGCACCATTGTCCATATACCACTCCAAACCAGCTGGAGAAAGAGGTAGTGATCTAAGCAAGGACAATTGTGCCTGAGGATTAAAAAAGATTGTCGAGCTCGAGAATTACCTAAGCGATTATCATCAGTAGATCGAGATCAGGAATTGAAGGTTTGATCAAACCTGCACTGACATTAAACTATAGTAGGAGTTAAAGAACTCCTAAATCGGTCTAGTGTCTTACCATCGATGCTAAATAAACATGCACCACTTACCTTATACATACATAGCAAAGAAAAAAAAAATAGTGAACTCTATTGTAACTTTATCAATATTATTATAACTGAATAATTAACTTTATCAATATTATTATAACTTTATCAATGTTATCAATATTATTATAATTGGGCATAAGTGCAAAGATAATGAAAAGTAATTGCCCACTGCATATTGTTTGGAAGAGTAAAAAATAAATTGCCAAATTCCTTTAAGAGCATCCTAGCACAACTACATGTTTTCTATGCCTTGTATCTCCTAGTAACTAGTCCAAATTATATTTTGCATTAATAAATTATATCTAAACAAATTATATGTTATGTTTCTATTTTGCTTTCAAAATTACATAAAGCCATTTACTTTGTATTGATAAATGCCTTATAAATTTTTCGAATATAATAACTATGCGCACTATAGGAGAAAGAAGTCGCACATAAAGCAAAAAGAAACCATAGAAAATGCTTCGTGTAAAAGAATCAGTTGAGTGGAATTCCAAAATCGAAACAATTCATCATTTTCATTAGTTACTAAATCAATTAATATTCTCTATAAGCCTTACAAAAATCAATCTTAAGACATACAAAATGGAGAATATAGATGACAACAAGATGCAAAACAAATAAGAAAATGGAAGAACATATTCGTGAGGGATGCACTAACCTGAATGAAGACCACAGTGAGAAAGGCGAGCATTAGAAGGACAAAAGACAAAGGACATATGTTGATGGCAATGATAGAAGACGGTGGATGATGATGATGCTGATGGCGATGCCAGTAGACAGAGGATGAGCAAGCTTTTAATGAGGTGAGGAAGACTGCAGGGTGAGTTGCAATGGCAGGGTGAGGAAGTACGGTAGGGTGAGGAAGGACGACTAGATGGCAGTGAGATGACGCATAAGGGTAGGGGTGGGTGACTGCTAAACTTGTTTCAAGAGAAAATTAGGTTAATTTAATTGAAAAGGAAATAGATAGGTTAAAGTGAAAGAAAGATTTTAGTGAATTAGGTTAAGCCAAAACTATGTGGTTTTGTAGTTTTATAGTTAAATTTATTTATAATATTACAATTATATATTTCTATGATAAAATAATTTAAATTAAATTATAATTTATAATTTAATAATTTATTTACTTAATAGTAATTTTAATCAATAATTTATTTATTTAATGTTAAATTAATATTATACAATAATATTAAATACTAAATGAGAATAAGTGTATAATAAAATTACATTATAATTTAGAATTTAAGATCAATATTATAATTGAATAAGTGTATTAGCATTTTAGCTATAACTAATACCCAATAATTAATAATCTAATATTGTAGTTAGTAACCTTATAGTAATCTTATGGTTAATACTTATTATTTATTAATATTATAGTTAATAGTTAATTGATATTTAGTGTTTAGTAATCTTATAGTTAATAGGTTTATATATGTTAAATTTATGTTTTTATGAATGCCCAATAACTTTTAATCTAATCTTATAGTTAGTAATCTTATGGTTTGTGAACTTAGTAGTTAGTAATCTTAATAGTTAATTAATATTTAGTTTTTAGTAATATTATAGTTAATAGGTTTATAAGTTAAATTTAGCTATAACTATAAACCAATGATTAGTCATCCATACAATTTTAACTAAATTTTATATTAACTTAGTATTATATAATACTTTATATTTTATTATATTTACTTGATATTAGTTTTTTTCATGTTTATATTAATTTATATTATAATTAAATAATTTTTTATTGTAAATTATATATATATATATAGTAAATTATCGATTCTAGTTTCATTTTTTCGATTTGTTTCAAATCAGGACGGTTCAGTTATGTTCTTGGGTTGGAGAACTCATGATCTCCACTTCCGTCCAAATAAAAATTTTCGGGACAGTTCGGATAGGAGAAAGTCAAATAGTCAATGGAGATTTTCAAATCGAAATTTTGGGACAGTTCAGATTCTCTGCAACCCACGCTCAGCCCTAATACTACATATGAGTTGAACATTATATAACATTGGTGATGCTATCACAAAACATTTTACACAGATGATTGACTTACAATTCGATGTCACATTATTTAGGAACATTGATGCATCCAACATACACCATATACTTTTCACATTATTCAAGTTACCCAAATTTGATAATCACCAATTAGCATAAGGCCTCCAGCTTTATCACAATAACAAAACTAAATAAAAGAACTCAAAATACAAACATAGAATCAATGAAGAGAGAGTTCGCACATTTGTGAAATCATCAGTAACAACACAAACAACGTACACCCAATTGTCAGCATGGGCTACAAACTAGAAACACATAAAGTACTAAACATGTCTTTGCCATCTTATTATAGTTCAAAGCAACATGCCTCCTTGATTGCTTATTAGGATTTGAATGTTTATGCAAAGCTTCTAACTTTGCTCATGTGATTTAATTTAAATTATTAGTTTTGATGACTGGACCAATTAATTTCATTCTCAGATTGTTGCCTCTCTCATCGGACAACTACATTACCGACACAAGAATTATTTTTTTTAACATTTTGGAGGTGAAAAAGGAAGGGGAATTTGAACTTTATACCTCAATAAGAAGTCGACTCCGTAACTGGAACTAAGTCAACTCAAGACAGATAGTTTAATATATTTTATGCATAGAGACAATATTCTTAGAACTTGAACCTATAACCTAAGAAAGTCATAAGTATCACTCAATCACATCAACCACATGGAGGGTGGTGACACAAGAATTCGTGTTTTCCTGTACCTCCTTGGCAAATGCATTTTGAACGAATTAGTTCAACTCGTATCTTACTCTATATACATTTTTTACTTAAAAGCCCTTGGGATATGTAACTTAGAAGTTCATAGAATTTAATACACATGGATTTAATAGTATGACGGAAAATGCATATTTCATTCCCCGCGATGTACTATATATGTCGCATATCGTTACCCTTCTTTTAATTCTAACAATTTAGGCAATAGCCTGCATAGACAATCTTTTCTCATGAAAAGCTGCATATTCAAAAATGTGCTTGTGAATGCCAATTAAGAACGTTGAAAAGCAAATATAATTATCAATCAATGCATTGGCCTAATGACTAACACTTTTAGGGCATTGTGGGGACTCTATAACAAATCATCTCTTTCCTATATATATATATATATATCGCTCAAATAATCTTTGTATATTTTCTAACAATTTTTTATTATAATAATTATTTTTTCATCTAAATCATTAATATATATCAAGATGATTTTTACAAATTCAATTTCACTCTAACATAATCATAAGAGTCACAAATATCTCTCAAAACGTAACTGCATCTATCATGATTTAAATTCACAATGTTATTAAAATAATAGATACTACCTAATCAAATAATTATTGGTAATAACTTTTTTTTAAATTTTTTTATATATAGAGATAACAACAGAACGTGTTTCTATGAGTTTTTTTGTTTTTTGATGTTTTATTTTTTATGAGAAAATTTTATGGTGTTATAATGATACCGTACAACTAACAAATTGACCTATAATAACAGTTAAATAAATATTATTTAATTTAATTAATATAAAAAATATCTTTAATTTAACTTTTTTTTCGAAAATGATAAGTTAAGTTAAACTTATCTAAAATGATAAACTTATATTTTACTTTTATCCAAAATGATATTTACAACAAACAATATTGTAAGATAATTTTTTTACTATTTACCAATACTCTTGTATTCAATTTTTCTTTATATCTAAAAAATATTATCCTTTTATACGATGAATGCAAGTTATAAGTTTAGAAAAAAAAAATAGTAATTTATATACAATATATATTAACATATAACTTTCTATACTATTACTAATTATGAATATCAATTTAAATATCACAATATGAAATATAATAAAATTATTTATAGTACGTTTTTAAATTTCATAGTATATTTTTTTACAGTAAATATGCTCCAAATTTCAAAAAAAAAAATTAAATGTACAACAAAATAAATATTATTTTTATATTGAAATTCTATATATATATATATATATATAATTTTTATACATTTTGTCAAGCAAACTAAAAATTTATAAATCGCAAAATTATGAAAACAGAAAAATTGTGGACATTTTTTTATAAACTAGTATTGGATATATAATTAATTTTCATAAAAATTTAGCTGTTACTATAGTATGAAAGAATATTATTTTTGCAAATTATACAAGTACATATTATAGGTTTTACACGTAAAATTCTAAAAATCGAAATGAATTGTCAATGATTTGAGTCTAAGACATGGTCATGACTCATGACAATTAGCTCAATCACATAGTTTATTATTATTTTTTAAGTATTTGTTAGCAGTTAGAGTGGAAGAGAAAGATGAGATCATTGAACTCTACATACATATAAATATTGCGTTTGAAAGCTTTTTACCACCAAACCGAATTAGATGGTTCATATATTATAGTATTTCATATTTCTTGATTTATGCAATTTGACACATATAAATTCAAATAAACGTCAAATTGTGTTAGGAAAAACAAGAAATATAATAAATCAAGAAATCATGCTATGTTGAAAAACAATTTATTATAATAAAGCAACTTAGTGTGAAGTTGAAAAACATGCTAAGCAACCCACGTCATTTTTTTCCATGTTTTCTTCCATTGAACAATTGCTAATAAAAATGTATTCTTGAAACCAAAAATTTAGGAAACTTAGTAGAATTCCCAGTCCTATATTCTTACTTCTAAATTCAACATCATGGGTTTTTTTTTTTTGGGGGATAGTTGAATTCTTTTTCAACCATTACAGTGGTGTGAGCCAAATTCAACATTATTTCAGTCGGTTCAGATGTCGGGCTCAAGTACTAGTGAAAGTGCCTGTAAATTTTAGTAATTTGTTTGTATTGTATTTTATATTCTGTTCAGTTTTAATGGAATATCATTTCTGGTAAAAAAAAAAAAATACTGGTAAAAGTGCTTGAACCTAAGTGTCTTGCTAAATTAAAGATATGAGTTTCTACTTTAAACTTTAAATATTTAGCTTTAACAACTTTCACTACCACTTGGCTAGTGGAATATACAAATTTTTTGAATTGTACTATTGTTACTTTTTTTTTTTTAAACATAGTACTATTGTTACTTTTGTGAAATTAAAATTTATTTATTATTCGTTTATATAATTTATTAATATTTAGAAAATAATAAAAGTGTCGGAGTCGGACAAGCTCTGGCTGGAAGTTTGAGAACGCCTTGACCGGTGGCGCGACACCCTCCGAAATTTTGCCGTTAGATTTACGCCAAGGCCCAGACGACATAAAGTCGAACCTTTTCAAATAGTTTTTAGTACAACCATACGACGACTCCACGCCTACTCTTTTGACTGCCAAGCATATCCCCACCCCACCCGCCTAATTTTGATTATTTTTTTATTCATTACAACGAAAAAATTGGTAATAATCTCTCTCTCTCTCCTGTCCTCTCTTGTTCTTGGGAAATGTGAATCATCTAAATTCTCTGGTTAGCTGTGAATATAGATATATAAATAAACCACACGCATCAATTGAATTCCATTTCATTTTCAATCGATATTTTTCTCTTTCTCTCAATTGATCTCTGTTTCTCAGCCTAACAATGAGGCCCCGAGCTAATGGCAAGGTCTCTGTCAAATGGATTCCTTTTATCTGTGTCTTCTCTTTCGCTTTTGGAATTTTCTTTTCCATCAGGTGGGTGGATTGAGTTTGTTTTGTTTTGACATTCGAATTATGGGTTTCCTTTTTTTTTTTTTGGTTGATTTTGATTTGTTTTTTGAGGATTTAGTTTTGGGGTTGTGTTGTTTAAACCGCAGAACGTGGGACTTGTCTGAATATAGCGGTCAACAGTTCATCGCCCAGCATCGACGTGAACAAGAGCTCCAGCTCGTCTCTGAAGATTCCATTTCTCAAAAAGTTTGTTCATTTCACCAACCATGTATCGTGTTTATAATTCTTTTGATCTTTATTTATTGATTGATTTGATTCTGAATGTTGTAAATAGAAGCTTTCTAATGATAAAGATGTAATGGGCGAAGTTTTGAAAACACATGAAGCAATCCAGTGAGTTCAATTTTTTTCTTTTTCCAATTATGTTGGTAATATTTATGTTTATGTTTGGTTAACATTTTTTTTTTTTGATAAATGTTTTTTGGAGGCCTGTCAGATCTCTAGACAAGTCAATCGCGATGCTTCAAATGGAGATAGCTGCATCTCGGAGTTCTCAAGAAATGACTGCATCTCGGAGTTCTCAAGAAATGAACATTAATAGCTCTTCTTCTTCTGAGGCCACACCTAGGCCGAAAGTCTTCATGGTTATTGGGATTAATACAGCTTTTAGTAGCAGAAAGAGGCGTGATTCTGTTAGAGAGACTTGGATGCCTCAAGGTTTTCCTTTGCTTATTTATTTATTCTTTTGTTGGGTTTTGAGGCATTTGGTTATCATTTTTGTTTATTTTTATTTATGTTATTAGAGGTTCAATTTGATGGACGGTTTCTGTGATTGATTAGGCGAGAAGCTTGTGCAATTGGAGCGTGAGAAGGGGATTGTTATCCGCTTTATGATTGGCCATAGGTGAATTTTCTTTTGCAATTTTTTGCCTTTGTTATTGTTAGTAGATGAAATTTTATTATGTTCCATGGAAACACACTCAAAGTTTTAATTACGTTTAAAGCATTGCATTTTGCTTGTCAATTATAATGCCATTCTGGGTTCTGGATATTCAGAAAGAGCAAAACAACTTTTAAATTAATCTCTGGCGCATTATTTCTTAGCTCTGGCTACTTTTTGATTTCATTTTAATTTCTACTTGTTTTTTGAAGCAAATTAGAAGAATATCTTCCATTAGAGCCTGATTTATTTGTGGCATTTTCTTTCCTTGATGGACGAACATGCTGCATCAAATGCAAATAAAAATTTTAATATATTCATTCAGCATCTCCCACCTGGAATATTATGCCTGATAAATAGGAAAGTTATTTATTTGCCTTGGGAACTCCTGTTCATAGAATGCTGAACTGTTTGTTATGTGAATATTTATCATATTTGATATTTTAGGAAAATAATTTGTTTGCTTTTGGATTGCCTATTTATAGAATGTTGACCTCTCCTTTGACCCTTATAATTTATTGCCCCTATATATTTGCTTTTGCCGCAGGTTTTAACTTTTCTTAATCTCATAGCATACTTTTTTTTATGCTTATGTTTTTTCATATTTTGATAGGACTGTCACTTCTTGTTTGACATTTGTAATTATGTAATGAACTCATGCTTGCATAAAGTGTATGAAAGTTCAAAATTCAACTATTAGGCAATATGTGCTGCTTCTGTCATCCCTCAGTAGTAGTAGAAATAGAATGAACTTGAATTTTCAGTATTTTTTGAATCCAGAACCTGTACGAAACTGTATTCGTTCAGTGTGTCAACTGATTTACATTGGATGGTAAACCATCAACTTTTCATTTGTTTACAAAAGTGCTGCAATCTCTTCGGGAGTTTATCATAATTGTTTTGCTGAATCTATGCATGTGCGCGCGTGTGCACACACATATATATTTAAGACGATTTAAGTCAGTTTGCATTCACATCCCTGGTCAATGCAATATGGAAAGCAGAAGGACTAACCTCTTAAATCACCTAGCTTCTCTGACCAATGGCTCTTTCTCACAGCTGCTACGTCAGAATGAATGTCTATATTATATGCTGTCAACTTTTATTTTGACCAGTCATAGGTGCTTTGATATAGCTTGATTCAACAATAGAAGATACATGATTGATATGTCACAATTTAATCCATTTAATATCACAATCCTAATCTAACATAAAATTTTTCTATTTTCTTTTAAGTTGGAAACTGACCCTAATGATATGTGTGTTGTTGTTTCAGTGCGACATCCAATAGCATTTTAGATAGAGCTATCGATTCAGAAGATGCTCAGCATAAGGATTTCCTTAGGCTGGTAAGAATGCATGTACAACATTTATATATATACTCAGTACATATATGACCTGAAGCCACCAATCAAGCCATGTTATTTAAACATCTTGTAGGAGCATGTTGAAGGATACCATGAATTGTCTGCAAAAACGAAAATTTTCTTTTCTACTGCTGTTGCAAAATGGGATGCTGAATATTATATCAAGGTGGATGATGATGTCCATGTCAATCTGGGTAGGCATTGCCTATGAACATCTTCCTGACATTATATTACTGGAAATGTTTTGATTAATATTTTTAAATGTGGATTTTTACATTTGTTTCTTCTGTAGGAATGCTAGCTGCTACTCTTGCTCGACATCGTTCTAAACCCAGGGTGTACATTGGTTGTATGAAGTCTGGACCTGTTCTTTTTCAAAAGTAATCCTTCAGGACCTAGCATATTAATGAGAACATAAATATTGATTGGATATGTGTCTTTTCAAACTGTTGATTCATGATTTATTCTGTTCTTTAGGAGTGTCAAGTATCATGAACCAGAATATTGGAAATTTGGAGAGGAAGGGAACAAATATTTTCGACATGCAACTGGCCAGATATATGCAATCTCAAAAGATCTTGCCACGTATATCTCCATCAACCAGTAAGTACTGCCACTCCTTTTGGAAATACCGAATCTACTTTGCTCCCTTCTTAGCTATCATGCATATGGTCTTGGCACCGTTTTAAATAGATTTTAGGATCTGACGGTTTTACTATGCATGAATGAAATTTTTTACCTTATTCTGAAATCAGATTGTTTCGAATATCGTTTTTGGATTTCCCCCTTTATTTTGGAACATGGAAAGATGGTGTTTTTAAAGATTATCTTGTACCAATATGGTTGAAACAGATGCGTTTGCAATTTTTTCACATGAATTCGCTCTTTCATGAGACAGAGTTAAAGTTCTTTTTGGTGCTGATGATTGATGCAGGCCCATATTGCATAAATATGCAAATGAAGATGTATCGCTTGGAGCATGGTTTATTGGACTTGAAGTTGAGCACATTGATGACCGCAGCATGTGCTGTGGTACTCCGCCAGGTACTACTGGAAGGGATTTTTGTGTAACAAGTCTATTGTAGAGAACTTAATTGTCACTTACATGATTAAACATAATGTCATTGCTGAGTACATTTTCTTAAGAAAACCGTTCTCGTAACTTTTTTGTAACTTGCATTTGTGACAACTACTGCAGATTGTGACTGGAAGGCACAGGCAGGTAGTGTGTGTGTCGCATCATTTGATTGGACCTGCAGTGGAATCTGCAAATCTGTGGATAGGATAAGATTTGTTCATGAAAGGTGTGGCGAAGGGGATGGAGCTGTATGGAGTGCTCTCATGTAAACTAAAGCTGGATGGTGTTGCTTGGACGGACAAATGTATATAAGTTATTCAATTTATGGTCTGTAAGATCGAAGAGGCAACTGAGTTATCAGATGGAGGAAGCATTCCACTTTTAGATACTGTAGACTACATTAAAATTTGGTACGAAGAGCCTGTGCTGTTTATGTAGCAGCTTTCATTCAACATCTTGGTTCTTGCTTAGACATGGTTTTCAGAAGAGTGTATTATTTAAGAGTATTATGTAACACAGACCTGGGTCTTTTGACGAACATGGGAGGATACGACACGAAGAGTATGGACACGCAACATTATACTTTTAGTTAGATAGTTGAAAGAATTCATTTACCCGCATACACCCCCCATCCCCCTTCCTCCCACCCAAAAACTACAGTGAAAAAAACTAGAAAGGAAACAGAACCAGACGCAATTTATAAGATACAGATGTCTCCATAGGAGCTTGCATCTTTGCTGGTGTTGTATGGTGATGTTTGTTCCTCTGTGGTTTGACCTACATTTACTGTTTAATAGAAAGAGAATTATGTCATTGATACAAGTATATGTAAATTTTTTTGGCAGTTCTGAATTTATGGCAGAAACTACTGCAGAAAGCTTATCAATGATGATATTCGGGGATTTACGTTATGTACTTTTACATATGCAGTGCTGGAGGCAAATGTTTTAATTGGACATGTCCGAAGTTTCAAAATTTTTTAGGGGATTAATTTATAGACACGTTTGTTGAACCTTTTTTTTATGTGAAATAATATTCATACGCAGTTACATTACAGGAAATTAGACAAATTAATACCAAACCAAATCAATGATACAGTTCAATAATAACCACTTATAAAGTAAAACTTTCAAATTCTAAAGCAACATACATTTTAACAGTAGTGGAATTTGAACCATAATAGTAATAATTACCATTCATTAAAATGAAAACATTATACTTACAAATAAAAAAAAGTGATGCATATAGTCATATTAAATTATTGTCGAGTGATCTTTACTGTTCTTATGGTCCTATGATCTTGCCCTCGATGGAATTGAATTACTCAAAATTTAATAAATTTTCGATACCAATAGTTCAAATAAAAAAATTTAAACAAAACTACCAAATAAATCACTTGTATAAATAATCAAATAATGATTCGTTTGTTTAGTAATTATGATTCGATTTTTAATATTTGATTGACTAAAATTAACATAGAAATGAGAATGAGATTTCTCCATGAATGACAGTCACAATTCCCTTCTTATTTTTAAAGAATGACTTTTGATTCTCTTGTAAATCAAATCAAATTAATCATAAATTGGGTAAACATTTAAATATTAACGTTTATTGTTTAAAGTTTATAAATAAAACATATAATGTTCTTTTTTATATATAAAAAATAATTATAAAAATATTTTTTTTATAAAAAAAATTTTAGTTGTTAAATAATATTTAATTCTCATTTCATTACTATTTTCTAGAGAACTAAATATTTTCTTTAAATTTTCATTTCCTTTCTCATTTTGATTTTAATTTCGATTCTGAAATATAAACCAAACATTCCCTAACATAGTCAATTTTTTTTTTTTTAAAAGATGAATTGTTAAAATTTTTGTTGTGAAATCCACTTTAAAAATATATGAGGAAACAATAAAGAATCAAAAATCGACCTCAGCTCACTTGCCTTGTCTATTGAGTGGGAATTAAAACAGGGATCTTTTCACACATAGACTAACACATAAATTTTTTTTCAAACATGGTGTTGACCCCCTTATTTCTTTCAATATTGGTCTTTCAAAGTTTTTTCATTAAAAAATGGACCATTTTTCTTTCTTTTAAGTGGTTTTCTTCTTTCTCAACATTTTTCTACTGTCATTTTTTTTCTTGACATTTTTTTCTTATCTTAATTTTTTTCCTCAACATTTTTTACTATTTTTAATTTTTTTTAACGTCTATCTTAATTTTTTTTCAACGTTTTTGTTGATCCTTAAGGGGTAAATAGTTTTTTTTTATGGTCACAAGTAATTAAGTAAAATTATATTTAATTCGGGTGTTTAAGTATTTATATTTAGGTTAATTAAATTTAAAATAATAAGATATGACACAAGCAGTGTCAAAAGCATCATGATCATAACTGCACAAGTTGAGCCTTGAAAAGTCAACATTTTGACTTTATTAAGTTTGCAACCTTATCATGAGTGGTGACAAACTCATTACGACCATGACAAAAGAGGAAAATGGAAGATCAAATTTTTATTGAGATTTGAAGTTAAAATTGGTCAAATTAAATGGAAATCTTCATTATAAGTGGTGACAAGCAAATTCCAATCATTGGAAAAAAATTTCAAGCTAAATTACAAAGATTCAAATTGTAAATTTCAAAAAGTTCTCAAAGCTATTCATGACAAGCATTACCACAGTGTTATGATCATGACAGCCTAAATTATAATCATGACAACTTTTGCATGATCATGGCAAATAACTCCAAAAAGTTCCTGAGAGTTGTCATGACTAGCGTCACCACCATTGTTATGATTATGAAAGTGCGTGAATTCAAATTTCTTCTTAGCACCCTACTAATTATGATCATGATGAATTTATTATGATTGTGATGAACGTGTGGAGTTTCTTTTTCTAGATAGTTTAAATGGCTCTATTTGCATTTAATGCACCTCCAACAGCTCTTTTTCTTTATGAGAGTTTAACTACTACTTAGAACAGAACTAGAACAAAAGAAGGAAATTGAGCAAACACATTTAGAGCTATCTTTGAGCGTTTACCCTTAAATTAAATCTTCAAGCACTTAAGATCTTCATCTTTACTCTTTGTAATCCTATCTATCTCAAGAGTGTTCTTGAGTGTGGACTGGTGAATGTTTAATACCATTATTTAATAGCTCAATAGTGACATTGAGTGAGTTAGGATTGGGATTTAAACATTTGTAAGTTAAGAGGATTATTCTTAGCATTTGGATTTGAGTGTGAGCCATGTGAAAAACATTTGGGTTTGAGTATGAGCCTTGTGAAAAAAACTTAAGTTTAAGTGTGAGCCTAGGGAAAACACTTGGATAGCTTAAGTTTAAGCTTGTAAAGGTTTAATTTATACCTTAAAGTAGATTGATAGTGGATTGAAACTCTCAACTTGTGATTGAGGAGAGGACGTAGGCTTAGAGAGCTGAACCTTTATAAATTTCTTGCATTTTTCTTGCTCTTTTTTTTCATTCTTTTATGCTATAACTTTATTTTTAGCTTACTCTTTATTAAATATTCAAAATTCCCAATCTAGCTTAAAAAGGCAATTCACACTCTCTTGGCATTTGTGGAATTACATTTGGTATCAGAGCTTTGGTCTCCATTCTTAAAGATTTAACTATCTTGGAAAAAAGATCATGGCCTCCATAAGTTAAGTTATTGCCGCCCTTGATGTTCATGGTCCTAACTATACACAACCTCTATTTTTTTAAAGTACTGATTGTGCATATTAGAGAAATAAAATGGATATGTTCTTGGATAATGAAGGAGTCAATTTATAGGACATTATTGAAGAAGGTTGGAGTCCTCCAATAAAAAAGACAAGGAAGGCAATAAGGTGATCATTCCTAGAAAGGAATGGAATGATGAGCAATCCAAAGCCAACTTAAGAAATAGAAAAGTAATTACCATTCTTTATTATTGCTTGAGTATAAAAGAATACAATGGAATAAAACACTTAAGGTCAACCAAAGAAATTTGGGAGTGCTTAAAGACTAAGCATGAAGGCACTAGTCAAGTTAAAAATAAGAAACTACAAATTCTTGGAAGAGAATATGAATTATTTGAGATGAAGCGTTATGAGAAAATTAGTGCTTTAGTCTCATAAACTCTATGAGAAAACTTGATAAGAAATTTTTAAATAAGGATGTCAACAGCAAAATTCTTATGAGTTTGCCTTAAAAGGTTTAGGGAGCTAAAATGGCCTCAATTGAAGAAGCAAATGATCTTTCTATTCTACCTAAAGATGAACTTTTTAAGAAGCTTCTCACCCATGAAATCAAATGAATCAAGTGGTAGAGGAAGAGAAGGCCAAAAATGACAAAAACATTGCTTTTAAGGTAAGTAGAGACACTAATGATAGTGACTTAAGTGAGAGTGAAGATGATTATACAATGATTTCTAAAAAAGTAATAAATCTTATCATGAAGAAGAGAAGGGGATTCAAGCAATAATAATCAAGTGATTTGTAACATCCTTGACCCTAAACATAAATATTTCATTTAAATTTGCATGCATTACATATAATTCACTTGAATATATGCATTTAAAATCATTTCATTTGACTATGTGAATTCTACATCCTTTTATTTGTTTTAGTGTATTGCAATGGTATACTTGAATATGTGAAATATATGATGTATTTGAAGTATTATAAAATTGAAAGCTAGTCAGTAAATAAATATATAAAGAATTGAATTTAGTTGACTAAATTAAGCTTTTGCATAGAAGTAGGATTGATTTGAACTTTTGCTTGATATTTTATTAAAATATAATAATTATAATAATAATAATAATAATAATAATAATAATAAATAAATAAATAAATAAATAAATAAAAGGGGAAAAGAGAGCTGGAAATGTGTAAGGAAGAAAAAAAAAAGGAAAGAAAGGATAAGGAAAAGAGGAAGAGAAGGAAGAAGGAAGAAAAAAGAGAAAAATTCTAGGTTTTCCCAATTTGGCAAGAGTAAATAAATTCATCATATTTTCCTGTATAATTCTTCCATCTAGATATGTTGATCATGATAATTAGAAAGAATTAGTAAGGGAAACAAGTTAATTGAAAATTAAAAAGGAAAATAAATTAATTGATTTAATAATGAATAGTATGCTCTTCATGCTGAAAATTCTGGTTTATAGTTGTAGATTGCACTCTAATTTTCGAGGCCATAAAAGAAAAATTAGGGGAAATGTAAAACATGGAACTTGTGGTTTTATGTCTTATCTAGATTTCTAAAAAAGGGTTTTACGAAATGTTAAGTATGTGAATCTCTATAGAAGTTTATTTGGGACTGGTTCGGATAACTATTCCAACAGGGTACCTGGTGTTGATTAATTATTTTGAGGATGTTAGAGACTGATTTAGACAAAGTAATAAAATGATTTTTTTTCCTTTATATGTTATCTAAAACCATGTGATGCAGTTTTGTATGGGCCTGGTCCAATAGGCATCGGTTTCGGCGCAGCTAGAAAAATAAATAATAATAAAAATAAAAACAAATTTTTAACATATACTTCTAAGAATTCTAAGAAAGACTCTATCTATGAATTAAAACTCAATCAAAAACTAAAGACTCAGAATCGATCCGATGTCACATTTTATGAGAATTTTGCTGAAAAATCGACAGAGTATCCTCTGTAAAATGGACATCTCTCTACTGATAGTAGAGTTGATTCTGCAAGAAAAACACACTTCTAAAATACAGAGCTCAGCACCTCGGGTTGGGACCCCGACCTACAAAAATTTCCAATCAAGGTTCGCAATTCAAAATAAAATAAATATTAAATAATAATATATTAAATCATTAAAATCCTTAAAATTAATAAATCACAATATAATATATTTAAACATCAAAACACTAAATATAATTATTTTCACAATAATTAAATAAAAATCTCAAATAATTTTATAATATTAATAAAATCCTAATTTTTCAAATATTCAAAATAGAATAGTCAAATTCACATATAATTATTCAAATAATTTAAATATATTATAAAAGTAGTTAAAAACCCATTTAATCACCAAAATAGTAAATAATTTATTATTTGAATATAATTTTTGAAAATTAGTATTAATTAGTTAAAAAATAGTAGATAATTTGTAATAATTATTTTAATACCTATAAAATTCTAAAATCATTTAAAGCATATTATTTAACTATAATTTCAATAAAAACACACAATTAACCTATATATCCAAAATTCACATAATACTAAAAATTATTCAAAAATTATACAAAATTACCAAAAATTATTTTATCACTACTAAAATTACTAACTTAAATTAATAACACTAACTTAATCAAATTTTCTTCCAAAATAAATAATTAACATAACTAACAAAAATTCAATTTAAATTATTAAAATATTCAAAAAAAACCTATAATTTAAATTAATTCAAAAAATATAAAAAAAAATATATTTAAGTAGATTGAGCTACCCATATTCACATTATCAAAACAAAAACTCATGGATCAAACACAATAATTAGAAAAAAAATCGAAACCCTAATGACACATAAACTAAAATTGGATATAACTCACAATAAAGAGGATTTAAGCTCAAACAAAGCTTGGAATCAATTTCATTGGTCCAAGAGCTTTCAAATAAGACCGGAATAGTGGGCGCTCTTGACTGGAATTGTCGCAGGCAAAAAAGGTGGTCTTCTCAGCTTATTGTGTTTTCCAGCACTCTAACAAGCTTCCAGGCAACGTCAATGGCTGGAGGAAAAAGAAAAGGTGACAGTCATGATGGGTGGTGGCAATGGTGGCTCCTGTGGCGTGGGGATGGTGCTGGTTCGTGTGAAGAGAAGAGAAGAAAACTAGGAAAGAAAAGGAAAAAGAAAAAAAAAGAAGTGGAGAAGAAGAGTTAACCCATGTATTTTGCTTTTTAACCAATTTTATATTATTATTATTATTATTATTATTATATATACACACACACGCATATTAACTTTAACACTTGTCATACACACACACATATATATACATATATATACTACACATGCACAATATATTAACAACAATATAGTAATAAAAATAACAATAATAATAATACTACTATTAAATATAATAGTAGTGATAAGGACTTAAATATTTTTAAATAATAAAACTTCCAAAATAAATATTTTGCATAAATAAAACATTTAGAATAAATAATATACACAAATAATAATAATATATAAATAAAATTTAAAATTTTATTAACACTGCATATCCCCAAATAATTTTATATAATTTAAAATATCGGAACAGTAGGTCTTCAATATTTGTTATTCTCCTTTTAAAAGCCCATTGCTCCTTGATCAAAAACAAATAAATCAAAAAGAAATATTTTTTATGTACTGCCTAGGAACAAAAGGAAAAGTCTCTAAAAGTGCAGGAAAAAGATACAGCTGAGAGAGAGAGTCCAGAGCCAGGTCCCCCTCTAGGAGAGCTTAAGCTAGGCTTTTATAGAAAAAACCCTAGCTAAAAATATATCCTATTGTGACCTAATTTTCTCTGAGTTTTGATTTTAAAAGGACTTTAATTTCTTGAAAATTCAGATAAATATTATTTGACCAATCAAAATTTAGGAAATCAAATTTTATTTACTGAAAAAAAAAAATTAAAAACAGACGGAACATGTCTAATTCTTACCGTAATTGTGTAATTCCAATTAGAATTACATAATTCTGATTGGAATTACAGAATTCTGATTTTTTTTTTAACTTTTAATTACAAAAAGACCTTTAAAAGAATTTAGACTTTTCAATTAGGTCCTAAAAATATTACAATTAAGTTTTTAAAAAAATCAATTAAACTCTTTTGAAAATACATTTAGACTTTTGAGGTTTTAAACTTTAAGTGTTATTTGTACCACACTTTATTATCTTGAAATTGGGTGCTTACACCCCCCTATTGGCACTTATGGAATTACAGTTTTCTTTTTCTTCAAACATTTTTTTCACTATCTTCATTTTTTTTCAACATTTTATTTTTCTTCAAACGTCTATTTTTCCTCTCACTCTTTCTCAATTCAATTCAATTGTAGTATTTTTTTTAAAAAAAATAGAACTAGTAACTTCAATTAAAATGTATATATTTTTTTTTGCTTTTTCTTTCTTTAATTAAATGATTATGAACTAAATATCTTCAACTGTTGTATTAACAAGCAATAAATAAAATTTTTCCCTTTTATATTCTTAAAGAATAAGGATTTTAGTTTTTTGTATTAATTTGATTTTTTTATTAGCATGTCTAACAAGTTTATTGTCCTTATTTGTTTTTTTTGTTGGATGTTGTTTATTTTTTTATTGTTCTTTTATTAATGCCATGAATAATTTTTTTACTTTTATTAGTATTAGTAATAAAAATAATAATTTTTACAATATATTTCATAATTTTTTTATTTTTATTTTTTTTTATTTTTAAAGAAAAATAACAAAATCAACAAATGGAAACAATATTTGAAACAACAAAATAACAAAATTTTGTAGTTGTTAATTTTTATTGTTTTTTCAATTGTTTTTTCATTAGTAATACTAAAATTAAGATTATAAATAAAATTTTTACTTTCATTAGTATTAATGATAAAAAAAAAATTTGTTATTTTTTATTTTTAACAAAATCGACAAAAATAAACAAATAGAAACAACAACTAAAATAAAAAAAACAACGAAAATGAACAAAAGCAACAAAAAATTATAGTTGTTTACGTTTGTTGATTTTTGTTGTCTTTTCAATTTTTTTTCATTATTAATAATAAAATTAAGGCTATAAATAAAATTTTTATTTTTATTAGTATCAATAATAAAAATAATAATTTATTTGATATATTTCATTACTTTTTTGTTCTTTTTATTGAAAAATAATAATTATTGGATGCTATGGGTAATTTTTAGTTTAATTAGTTAAATTTGTATATTCTAAACAATTAAGAAAAAAAATAATTGTTGAAGACTATGGGTAATTTTTAATTTAATTAGCTTAATTTTTATATTCTAAATAATAGTAAGTTTCAAAAAAAATTGTTACAAGTAAAAAGGCCAAATTAAATAAATAAGTAAAAATAATAAATTAAAAAATTATAGAAAAATTAAAAAAAAAAGGTAAAAAATAAAAAAATAGAGGGAAAATGCTAAAAAATCAAAAGTGAAAATAAGGAAGGCCAAAAATGAAAGAAAGAAAGACATCAAAATATCTTCAAAAATAGAGGTTTGACTTGGCCGAATTATTATACTATGGAGTTCTAGTTATATTGCAATATAAACAGAAAATTTTACACGTGTGAATAAAAAACAAGATGTTTTTTTTTAACGTGTTTAATTTAAAGATGTGAAACGTGTGTCATTGTCTGGCCTTCCACCTTCCTAGCTGGTCCCATTTCACCACCTTCGGCCCAATCTCTTGAGTCAATGATGCTAAAGATGCATTGCACAAATACATACAGTTAACTTTTTAGTATTATATTATCCTTTTTACTATCAAGCATCATTAATCCTAATAGATTGGAGTTGTTTGTGCGAGCTAGCTTGGATAAAGATGGCCATCTCTTTATTGTTGACTTAAGCTTTTCCTTTTTATAAATTAAGGTTCATTAATATTTATTTGTAGTAATTTCATTGATGGTTATGTGTAAGTCTATTCATTCTCAATGAAGTTACAGATGAAGATTAATAAACTTGTTACACGTTTATTGATTTTTATCTGCACGTTTATTAATCTTTATTTGTAAATTTATTAACTTTTACCTATAAATTCACTTTTAATCTCATTAAAAAATTAAAAAATATTTTTTATTTATCAAAAAATTATTTTTCCTTTTATTTTATTAATTAAAGTGGTTGAATTTAATTTTTTATTCATAATTTTAGTCAAAATAAAATTTTTATTCATTAAAAAATTGTTTAATTTCTTATTTTTTAATTATAATATATAGAGTTTTACTTGTATTTATAGATTTCAAGTCATCCACTAGAGCATAATATTATTTAAAGAATATTTTTCAAAATAAAAAAAATGAGATACAAGTCATACAATATTCTGATTTGATCAATTATAATATATAATAGTTAAAATTAAAAAAAAAAGTATTTCACATGTTTTCAGCTTTTTTTGTTGCAACAAATAGGGGTAAGCAGGAACCGACTAGATTCAAATTTTTGGTCCGACCTGACTCGACGGGTGTGCGATATTCGGTCAACGAGTCAGAGGAGGAAAATTGTTGCCTAACCTGCCCAATTTTATATTTTTGTTCGATAGTCCTATTCACCCCATCCCCCTCTAGGACTCTTTTAATTAGTATCAGAGTTTGAATTTTAGGAACTTTATTGTTATA
Organism: Mallotus nudiflorus; assembly: GCA_947683625.1. Taxonomy (NCBI): domain Eukaryota; kingdom Viridiplantae; phylum Streptophyta; class Magnoliopsida; order Malpighiales; family Euphorbiaceae; genus Mallotus; species Mallotus nudiflorus. The sequence goes on along the minus strand of CANTUR010000029.1, from coordinate 6,894,977 downwards.
ATACAAGATTATAGGGAGTGAACCACAAAACATTTCTTCACTTAGACTATTCTTTGATGGTAGCGACTATCCTCATTGAAAGTTCAAAATGGAACTATATCTTGATTATGACTCCATCAAACTTTCAGATATTATCCTAAAAGGTTAGGAACCACCTACAACTACCATTGATGGTGTGGTAATTACTCTTACAAGAAGCTAATGCAATGATGAACAAAAGGAGGAAAATCATAAAAATAAAAAGGCTATAATGTCACGACCCAAAACAGGGGTCATCACCGGCGCTAGGGAACGAGAATTCTTTCGAATCCGGAACCCGTAGCAAGCCTAAAAAAATAAAATAAAACATGCAATACTAATAATAACAACACAATTAAGTAAACTATTATGCAGCGAAATAAAATCATAAATATCAAAATAATATTTCCACCAAATGAAATTAAATCAAATCCTCATCTCATATGTAAATAAACTTTTAATACAAGTTTCAGTGCAAATATTTAAAGTACATATCTCATATAAATATAATACAATAATCTCATAATCGACCATAACTACTGCAGTGTCTAGATTATAAAAATATAACTCAGGTAAGCAGTTTACATAAAGAAGCCGGAGCGGAAGAAATTCGGCGTACAGGTCTACTATTAAGGTCTAATGAAGATGACTCTTCTGAAAAAAATAGTCAACGGAGGGAAGTCAGACCTTACTGAGTGAATTACTATAATATTTATATATGCATACTAAATGTCGATGCACACAGTAAAAAGTATATATAATATGTATGTATACAAGCAAATACACACACATATGCAATAAAAATCATTTTATATTTTTTTATTTAAAATCACAGTTTATGAAGGATCGAATAGAACAATAGAAAATCACAACCTCAAAACAGTGTTAGACAACACTCTAGCCATACAGGCTCACTTATTCCAAATAAGTTCACTTGTTCCATTTGGACAGTAGACCGGCCCGAGACACTAAGTCAATCGAGCTCCAGCAGTCTGACTGTCAGTGTGATTAGCCCCGAGACACTTGGTCAACCGAGCTCCAGCAATCACACTGCCAAATCATATCTCACACATCAAATAATCATATCCAATCAATATCCACGAATGGTTAGTAATATAGCCTAAATGCTATAAGAGTACCGATACGTACTCAGTCCTAGTGTTGCCCACTAGGTAGCACGTTCCATTGATATCCTTCATTAAAATATAAAACATACATTCATAAAAATAAATGATGCATGAATTTAGATAAAAATAGCAACATAAACCACATATATACTAGAAATATACCAAAAGTAAATCAGGTATATTTTGAGTATATATACGTTAAATAAATTCAATTTAATTACAAAATAAACTAGAAATATACTTAAAAACATTTTAAACATAATTCATTAATAAAACATGCATATAGTTTAAAATATACCAAAAATAAACCAAAAGTAAACTAAAATAAACTCAAGTACTACTTAATACCATTATGCATTTTTAGTCAAAATAAAACATAGATTTCTAAAATCATGCACCCTAGAGCATACATATATAAAATAGTAACTCACAATTATTGCGCTCCTCGAGATGAGTCCGATGGGCCTGGTCCACTAGGCCTCAGTCTCAGTGCAACTAAACAAACAAAAATGATAGGAATCAGAAAAAATCTAACAAAAGTTATAAAGACTCGATCTAGAATACTAGACACAAAATTAGGATTAAAGCTTGACCGGACATCACGTTTTATGAGAATTCTACCAAAAATTCGACAGAACCTCCCTTGTAAAACGGACATCTCTCTACTCAAAGAGTAGAGCCAACCCTGCAAAAAAATACACTTCAAAAATAAACATAGAACACAACCACAATCCCTCGGTCGGGCCCCAAACTACAAATCACCGACCGAGGTTCATAATTCACAGAATATTTATAAAATACCGAAAATACCCTTATATACTAAAAATACATTTTATAAGTAGAAATTACATAATTAACCCTAAAACATAGTAAAAACCGATAAAAACTCATTTTATTAGATAAATCGTATATTATATATATAATTGAAAATAATTTATGAAAAATAGTTTTAATTAGTTAAAAATACTAAATAATTTGTAGAAATCATTTTTATACCCTAAATAACTATTAAAACCGATTTAATTACATTTTTAGCCAATTTAGTGTAAAATTATCAAAATACCCCTATATATATAAATATACTAAAATTAATCCAAAAATTCACCAAAAATAATATAATTACTCAAAATTAATTTTCTCAACATATATTTCAATAATATCAATAAATATACTCAATTAACCAATAAATTTCAATTAAACACATAATTAACCCTATTTTCTCAAAATTACATAAACTAAATAAATTCAAAATAAATACATAAAAATTCACAAAAATTACAAATAAATTTCTATAATTCATTTCAATACCTATATTTATCATAAAACACAATTTCATAATTTAATTAATTAATTTTTGAAAATTAGAAAATAATAATAAAATAATAAAAAATACCCAAAAATCAAAATAAATTCTAAAAAATTCTAAAAAAATTCACACATGAAGATTAAGCTAAGGGGAGCAACATTTGTTAAGGAATTTTTCATGAATCACAAAGAAAGGCTTAAAAAAAATTCAAAAATTCAATATGGCCGAAATTGAAAAATCGAGAAACAGAAAAATTGAGGGAGTTAGAGCTCAAACCGAAGCTTGAATCAAGATCACTAAAGCTTGAGGAGCTCAAGGACACCGGAAACGCGAAGAATGATGGCCGAAGGAGGAAGAATGGCGAGAAGCTTGAGTTTCGGCAACTCAAGCTATTTCCGACCAAACTCGACGGGAAAGGGAGCTGCTGGCGGCGAGGAATGGCTGAGGACGAAGGTGGCACGCCGAGAGGCACTCTGAACGACAGCGAACAGAAGTTACAGGCGGTGAAGGTGAGGGTTGCGTCCGGAGAAGAAGAAAATGAGGGAGGGGCACGGGTGTAAATAAGGTAAAGTTTAATAATTTGTATATATATATATATAACTTTAATGATTTATATTAAAATATATTAATATAATATTTAGAAAAATCACACACCATATGTTTAAAATAATAATTAATATATATATATATATATACACATTTAATTATCATTAAACTATATAATATAATATAATTTAATGAAAATAAACCCTAATTTAATTTAAATACGTATACATGCATGTATATGTATATGTATCAATACGACCCTTAAAAATCATGCATGAACTCATGAAATTTCGTAAATCAATTTAAAATAATTAATATTAAATAATTTACATGTCAATTTCCCCGAAAATAAAATTCTCGGAAAAATTTTACGTAAAGTACTTAAAATAATATAAACAATAAAATTAGTTTTAATTAAATAACAAACTCATAAAATATCAAAGATATATATATACAAAAATTATTAACACTGCATATCCCGATGCAGTATAAAAATATTTAAAAACACGGGATATTACATATAATCACTCTAGTCTCTTCCATAATAAGAGAAGAAGGAGGCAAGTTTCAACATTGCATGTTGGCTAAAGAAATATGGGAGACTTTGGAAAACCATTATGAAGGAAACATGCAAGTTAGAAGTAAGAAGGTTCAACTTCATATGTATGAATTTGAACTCTTCAAGATGAAGCCTCAAGAGTTAATCATGGAGATGATAAATTAACTCAATGCTCTTCTCATAACCCTCAAGAAACTTAGTAAACATTTCACTAAGGAAGAGGTAAATAACAGGATTCTAAGAATCCTACCTAAGAAGGATCAGGAATCTCAAGTTACCTTAATTGAGGAAGCTCAAGACCTTTCTACTCTCTCAACTAATGTGCTTATTGGAAAGCTCCTGACATATAAGCTTACAATCAATGAAAAAGGTGAAGAGCAAGAAGAGAAGGAAAAGAGGAAAAATAGTATAACACTAAAAGCTCTACAAAAAGATAGTGAAGAGGAAAGCATTAAAGATTCTAGTCATAAAGATGGTGATATTGTCATGCTTATTAGAAACTTCAAGAAGTTTCTAAAAAATAAAAATTTCTCAAGAGTAAGGGACTCTAATAAGAAATTTAAAGGAGATGGTAAAAAAAACTAAAGAAATTACTTTTTATGAATGTAAGAAATCGGGACACATCCTAAGTGAGTGCCCCAGACTCAAATTCAAAAATAAATAAGCAAAGCATAGGAATAAGGCCTTCAAAGCTACTTGGGATGACTCCTCCAAATCCAAAAGGAAGATGAACAACAAGAAGTGGCCAATCTTTACTTTATGGCCCTTGAAGATGAAAAAGAGGTACCATATACTTCTAACTCCTCCTATGATGATTATGATGAATATAATAATGATAATGTTAAGAGCTCTATTGTGAGTAAAAGCTTGCTTAAATGTAAAAGCTTATTATCTAAAAAGAAACATTATAAGCATGAGTTAGCTAGTTTAACCAAATAATTTGAAATTTTAAAAAATGCTTTTACTAAAATTATTGAATCAAATGAAAAAATTGTTAGTAATGTTAAATCTTTTAATTCCTTGGAAGATTAACTCAAGAAAGCAAGTGATGAAAATCATAAGCTTTCTAAAAAGGTCTTAAAATTAAAGAATTCTATTGCTAAATTCAAGAGAGGAAAAGAAACTTTGGATAGTCTTCTTAACTCTTAAAAATTTCATGGAGATACCCATAGAACTGGATATAAAAGTAGAATGCCTTCATCATAATCATCATATATTAATTTTGTTAAAGCCTTACATGACTCCACTCCTTATACCTCTAAACCAAATTAGATTCAAGCTTTCAAATCTAAAAGATCTTATATGTTATATAGTAAGGGAAAGTCTCATAAGACTCACCCTTCGTTAACACAAAGAGGTAAGACTTAAACTAGAGTACCTCAACCCAAGCATTCTTATATGTACAATAGACATAATCATATTAGGCATGCTACACAACATAATGCACATAAACATGTTGCACAAATCTATCAAAATACACACTGTCATTGTTATTACATGTCTTACACCATGACTCAAAATAATAGGAGACACACACTACCTCAACACAAAAGGCATTTTTCATACCCTAGGAAAGCATATCATCCTAAAAGAAACAAATTTGAAAATGTTGTATATTTATATTGCATGATTAAATGACATACCCATAATGTGTGCTTTTATAAAAGACTATACATGAATTTGCTTCCTTTGGATTATCTTAAGACTAACCAACCTAGACAGAGAAATGTTTGGGTTCAAAAAAATATTTAAAATTATTTTATGTAGGTGTGCTTAAAATTCACAAGAACAAAAAGTAAGCGGTATCCTAACAATGGATGTTCAAAGCATATGACAGAAGACATCGAGAAATTTAACAAGCTTGATGCTAAGGATTGAGGACATGTCACATTCAAAGACAATGCAAAAGGAAAAATTATTGGCATTGGAGAAATAGGTAATCCTCAATCCTTATCTATATACCATTTATTGTTTCTTGACAGTCTTAAACATAATGTACTTAGTATAAGTCAAATGTGTGACATGAAAAATAAAGTAACTTTCTATCCTAGAAATTGCTTTGTTAGTAGTCTTGATGAAAATAAAGTAATCTTTCATGGTGAAAGAGTAGATAATGTTTATGTTATTGATTTAAATAAAATTGATAACAAAGACATCAAATGTTTAATGTCTATCTTTCATGACACATGGACATGACATAGAAGATTAGGACATGCAAATTTTGAGCTTTTGAATTATCTTTATAAACATGAACTTGTGATTGGTTGACCTAAGCTTGAATTCATTAAGGATAAACCTTGTGATCCTTGTCAAAAAGGAAAAAAACCCAAGTCCTCATTTAAGCTAAAAAATGTAGTGTCTACTTCTAGACCACTTAAACTTATACATAAGGATTTGTTTGAACCAAATAAAGTTGCTAATCTCAGTGGAATGCATTATGCATACGTATTGGTTTATAACTACTCTAGATTTACTTAGGTGTGTTTTCTTGCTTATAAGAATGATGCTTGTAAAGCTTTTGAAAATTTTGCTAAAAGAGTTCAAAAAGAAAAAGGATTATGTATTTCCTCTATTAGAAGTGATGATGGAACTAAATTTGAAAATTAATTTTTCAAAACCTTTTACAATGAAAATGGTATTTCACATACATTTTCATCTCCTAGAACTCCTCAACAAAATGAGGTAGTTAAAAGAAAAAATAGAACTCTTGTGTAAATGGCTAGAACAATGCTTTATAAGTATAATTTGCCTTTATATTGTTGGGCGAAAGCCATTAATACATATTGTTACATTTCAAATCAAGTTTTTAAAAGACCAATTTTAAATAAAATTTCTTATAAGCTATAGAACAATAGAAAACCCAAAATCTCATATCTAAGAGTATTTTGATGCAAGTGCTTTATATTGAACACTAAGGACAATCTTGAAAAATTTGATTCTAAAACTGATGAAGAAATTTTTCTAGGATATTCTATTTCTAGTAAAGCATATAGAATTTTTAATAAGAGAACTCTAGTAGTTGAAGAGTCAATGCATGTTGTATTCGATGAATTAAACTCACTTGATCCTAGAAAGGATGTTTGTAGTGTTAATGATCTTGTAGGTGAAAATGAGATTGTAAAAACTCAAGAAAAAATGCTAGTAAGCCTTTGGAACTTGAAGGTCCAAGTAAAGAGGATAATGAGGAGACATCTTAACCTACCTTAAAGGATGAACTTCCAAAATATTGACAATTTAAGAAAGCTCATCCTCAAGGCCTCATTATAAGTGACACTAAAAAAAGGGTAACTACTATATCTAAATTAAAGTCTACTATTAATTTAGCCTTCATTTCTCAAATTAAGCCAAAAAATGTTGATGATGCTTTGAGTAATGAAATTTAGGTCCTTGCTATGCAAGAAGAGTTAAATCAATTTAAGAGAAATAAGGTTTGGACCTTGGTTCCTAAACCTAAACATCATCCTAGTATAGGCACCAAATAGGTGTTTAGAAATAAGATGAATGAACAAGGTGTCATAACTAGGAACAAAGGTAGACTAATAGCTAAGGGTTATAATAAAGAGAAGGCATTGATTATGATGAAATCTTCGCACCAGTTGTAAGGTTAGAAGCTATTAGAATGCTACTTGCATTTTTATCATTCATGGATATTAAAATTATTAAATGGATGTTAAAAGTGCATTTTTAAATAATTTCATTGAAGAGGAGGTATATGTTGAGCAACTTCTGGGTTTTGAAAATTTTGATTCTCTAAATCATGTTTTTAAATTGTTTAAAGTATTGTATGGATTGAAATAAGCTCCATGAGCTTGGTATGAAAGATTGAGCAACTTCTTACTAAATAAAGGGTTCTCTAAAGGAAAAGTTGACACAGCTCTTTTCATAAAGAAATCCAAGTATGATTTGCTAATTGTTCAAATTTATGTTGATGATATTATTTTGGGTGCTACTAATCATTGCTTGTGTGAGGAATTTTCTAAACTAATGCAAGGAGAATTTGAGATAACTATGATGGGAGAACTAAAATTCTTTCTCAAATACAAATCAAGCAATCCAAAGATGGTATTTTTATCAATCAAATAAAACATGTAAGAGACATTCTCAAGAAGTTTGGTATGGATGGAGCTACGACAAACAAAACTCTGATGAACACCACAACCAAACTCAATAAGGACGAGAATGGCAAACTGGTTAATGAAAAGCGATTTAGAGGTATGATTGGATCCTTTCTTATTTAACTATTAGTAGACCTAATATTATGTTTGCTACTTATTTATGTGCTAGATTTCAATCTAGTCCTAGAGAGTCTCATTTGAATGCTATTAAAAGAATTTGCAAATATCTTTATGGCACAATGCATTTAGGACTTTGGTGTCCTAGGAGTTCCTCTTTTAACTTAATTAGTTATTTGATTGCAGACTTTGCCAGTATTTACTAGATAGAAATAGCACTTTCAGAACTTATTAATTTTTAGGACAATGTTTAATTTCTTATTTTAGTAAGAAGTAAGTTTCGATTGCCCTATCTACTGCTAAAGTTGAATATATTGTAGCAAGTCTTTATTGTTCACAAGTCTTATGGAAAAAATAATAATTAATGGACTATGGTATAAAACTTAATCACTTTCCTATCAAATGTGACAATACAAGTGTTATCAACCTTAGCAAGAATCTCATTCAACATTCTAGAACTAAGCATATAGACATTCAACATCATTTTTTGTGTGAGCATGTTCAATTTGGTGATATCTCACTTGATTTTGCTGATATAAATAATAAAATTATTGATATCTTCATCAAGCCTCTCAATGAAAAGAGACTAAATTTCATTAAACATGAACTTGGCATGATTAATGGTTCTAGTTTGTCTTAATTTTGATAAACCTTTGAGTTTCATTTATGTTTATTTTTGGTATATGATATATGTTCTTTTGATTTTTTTTATATACCTTTTTTAAAAAAATTTATGTGTTTATTTAAAATACTTTGATTCTTTTATATTTGATTTTTATTAATTCTTCCTATTTTGCAAAATTAATAGCTAATTTATAAAACATTGATTAAATTAATTATTTTAATTTTTAGCAAAATATATTCTTCCTTAAATGAGTCTATTTCATATACTCATTTATTTCTTCTAAAAATCCTCAATTAATTCCAATAAATGAAAATTAAATTTGCAAGGACTTAATTGTAAGACATTTTGGACTTAATTATAAACTTTTTCAAAACTTTTCTTGAGAGGACCTTGGTCCCACCAAGGACCAGATCATGTCTCGATGAGGACATGATCTATAAATTCTATGTTTTTACACAAAACTCATCCCGAATGGATATCTTGATTAAGATATCACTTAAGGCATCATGTCCCAATCAGGATGGGAGCATGTCTCAACCAAGACATAGTTACTGACAATATTAAGATTTCAAATTTTTTCAACCTTTTGACTCTCCAATCAAAATTAGGAACGATTTTTTAGGTTCCTATTTAGTTCAAATTCAAATTTTACCCTATTTCCAACCTTAATTTCTTACCTATAAATATCACTTTATTCCTCCTAGATTTCTCATTTCAATCAAAATTTTCTTTTCTCTATAAATTTTTCAACTCTTCTCTCCTAATGGCTCTTCAGAAACCAAGCAAGTCTCCTTCATCTTCTCAATCTCCTCCCCCTAAAAAGTATAAGCCTAATAGAACACATTCTCCATTCTCTTACTCCTCTCAAGAAATCAAGAAAAGAATGTCTCAATATCAAAAAAGAGCTTTCATTCCCTCCAGATTTATGGATGAGCCTACTCTCAAGGCAATTGGTTGTTATGAAGAAGTACAAGATCTTTCTCTCAAATATGGGATTTATAATTTTGCTTTTTTACCTTTTTCATCTTACCCTTCTCTTATTATTCCATTAAATTTGATGATGACAATCCTTAGTTCTCCATGAGATTCAAATTAGGAGGGAGAGATTATTTCATTACTTATCAAGAGTTTGACACTCTATTTGGCTTCTCTCAAAAGGGACACATTCAAGTTAACCCTCACTAGTTTGCCTCTTTCTATTGGGATGAAATCAAAGCTCCTAATGCTTCTCAATTCTCCACCGGACACATTAAAGCCTCATTCATTAAATCTGCAGCACTTTAGTATGTTCATCATTTTATTACCTACTCTATTAATGGTAAAGCTCTCTCTAATGAAGCACTTTCTCTTGATGACCTTTTTATTCTTTATTATCTTTATCATAATGAGAATATTACTTTGGAAAGATTTTTATAATAAATAATTTGGCTAATCAATGATAGTCATACTGATGCAATTTGTATTAGTGGAATTATCATAAAATTAGCTAAATTCTACGATATTAATCTTGACTTTTTACCCTTTATCAAATTCATGCTTCTTAATGTATCCTTCATTCAAAATTCCAAAAAATTCACCTCTATTAATAGAGTTTGGATTTGGAAACATGACCTTAGAGTTAGTGAAAATACTGAAGCAATGTTTCAAGAATTGGAAGAGCAAGAAGGTCAAAACCTTAAGGAAGAAGAACAAGAATCTCAACCTCATGTTGCCTCTCCAAGAAAAAGAACAAAAAGTGAACCTACATCAACTCAAGGTGCTCAAGCTCAAGATGATGAACCTTCTTTGGTAGGACAAATCTTTGAACGCATGTCCTTAATGGAATCCAACTTTAATTCTCGCTTTGATGAAGTTGAATCCAATTTCAATGTGTGTTTCAATCAAATTAATGGTAACATTGCTCACCTTAAACATAATGTTCATCATATTTATGAGCAACAAGGCTACACGTGCACCTTTCCTCCTTCTCCTGTGAAGATCTCATAAGTTACTCCATACAAGTATTATCTCCAGATTTTGAGAGCAAAGATCACTATTGCCATCTCTAGGTTATGAGTAAGATAATTTTGTTCATGCTTCTTTAATTGCTTGGAAGCATATGCAACTACCCTACTATTCTACATCAATACATAACCTAGACCAACTCTAAAGGCATCATAATAAATAGTGAACTTGTCTTCTCCATTCGATAAAGTCAGCACTAGAGTTGTGGTCAACTTCTCCTTTAACAGCTGAAAATTATTCTCATAAGCATCTGACTACTCAAACTTCACATTCTTCTGAGTTAGGTGGGTAATAGGTGCTACAATTCTTGAAAAATCTTGAATGAATCTCCTATAATACCCAGCCAAACCTAGAAAACTCTGAATCTCAATGATTGTCATCGGTCTAGGCCACTCAGATAGTGCTTCAATCTTCTGTGGATAAACCTGGATACCATCTTTAGTCACTATATGACCAAGAAATGCTAGACTCTCAGTCTAAAATTCTCACTTTAAGAATTTAGCATAAAGTTGATGTTCTCTCAATGTCTGTAGTACTATTCTTAAGTGATAAACGTGTTCTTCCATACTCTTCGAATACACTAGTATATCAATAATGAAGACTACCATAAACTGATCCATATATGGTCTAAATACCCCATTCATCAGATCCATTAAAGCAGCTGGGGCATTAGTCAATCCAAATGACATCACCAGAAACTCATAGTGGTCATATCTAGTACAGAATGTCATTTTAGGAACATTGACTTCTCTTATTCATAACTGATGATAGTTTGACCTCAAATCAATCTTAGAGAAGAATTGTGCACCCTGAAGCTGATCAAACAGATCATTGATCCTTAGAAAAGGATACTTATTCTTAATTATCACCTTTTTCAACTCTCTATAATCGATGTATAATCTGAGTGTACCATCATTCTTCTTCACAAATAGGACTAGTGCACCCCAAGGAAAAGTGCTGGGTTTGATAAAACCCTTATCCAACAAGTCTTGCAACTTCTCCTTTAACTTCTTTAACTCTACAAGAGTTATTCTATAAGGCAACATCAAAATAGGAGCTATGTTAGAAACCACTTCGATACAGAATTTAATTTCTTTATAAGGTCATAAACTTAGCAACTCATCAAGAAAGATATCTGGGAACTCACAAGCTATAGGGGCATCTAAAATAGAAGTCTTCTCCACTGTAGTGTCTTTGACCACTACTAAATATCCCTGATAACCCTTTCTAAGGCATCTTCCTAGTAGTAATAGCGAAGATAAGATTTTGAGGTGCGAAACTCTTATCACTCACAAACTTAAATTATTCATCACTAGGAATTCTAAAAATTACCTCTTTACTCTAACAATCAACCATTGCATAGTGCTGAGATAACCAATCCATTCCCAAAATCACATTAAGCAACACCGAGTCTACTAGCAGTTCTCTGCCTCCTACTAACACAAGACACCTAGGAAGAAAAATATCAATGTCCAACAAATCACTTAGAGGTGTGGTAATGGACAAAGGAACTGCCAAAAAGCTTACCAACAAGACTTAAAAGCAAAAATAGGAGACACGAATGAGTGGGTAGCACCAAAATCAAACAGAAATCTAACATTAGAGAAATAGACTAGAAGTATACCTGCTACCATGACATTAGATGCCTAAGCATCCTACTAAGTGAGGGTGAAAATTCTGGCTAGTGCTCTGCCTCCCTACTGGTTGGTGGAAGCTTGACTGAAGCCTTTGGCATTACCTCTGCCTCCTATACCACACCCTTGCTGGGCAACAATCTAAGAAGTACTCTAATACTGAGCTAGTAGTAGCTGGTAAAGAGTTGAAGCTGCATTGGCAATATATTACTGTGAAAACTACTACTATTGATAACCAAAATATGGGCATGATTTGGTGAAATGCCCTGTCTTTCTGCATCAAAAACATGTCAATAGCACCATATAATAGGGTCCCTAATAGACTTTACCACAAGTCTGGTAGGCACTGGCTGTTGATCCCAAGCTGCCATAATCAGAACTTCGACCACTACTGTTGTTAGTGGCACCCGACCCAAATCTTACTAGCTTATGAGCTCTATTGCAGCTATGTCTCTTACTACCATGGTATCTCGACTGCTACCTCTGACTCTATTGTATTGAGCCTCTCTGCTGACCATTAGACCTAATTTGAAAAGTCAAGTACGAAGTGCTCTAGAATCCTCCTGACTATAGGCCTCTTATCTTATAAAAGTCTGGCATAGCTCCCTGCCTAACCAATTTTAGCTCTATCTCCTTAGCCAACTCGATCACAGACTCAAGAGTTAGGCTAGAAGTAGGCATCCCAGTAAATGCAGACCCTAATCTGGTGACATACATCGTGACTGCAAAGTAAGTGTCCCTCATCAGATCCTTAGCATACCAACCTAGCCTAAGAAACTCCCTAGTATACTCCTCGACAGACTTGTCTCCTCTAATGATGTTGGTCAATATGAGTTTGTAACTCATCTGTAATGGCTCAGGGCAGAATCTCCTTATAAATCTCTCTTTAAACTATACTTAGGTCATCGTCGTCATATGCGACTGTATCACCTAGATAACCCAATCCAGGGCTGGTCCCTCAACAGATAGCTCGACAATTATAATCCTTTTATACTTAGTGTGAGCAATCCGAGTCCTCATCTCGATAGCATGCAGGAAGTCCAATGGGTCTAAAGTCCCATTAAAGGCTATTTGGCCAACCCTGGCATAGAATAAAGTTACCTCTGGATCAAACACACCCTGCTAATGCACAAGCTGCATCTGTGGTGTGGCTAGAGGTATAGCAACTTCCTCATACTCCTGCTCTACAGATTCCTCATCCTATATCTCTCTACACCTATGGTGACCTATCACTCCTCAAGGTCTACCTCTACCTCTGCACCTGATTGGCAGCTTTAGGGGTAGAACCTCATCCTGAAAGGACTCATCATCCTCGGCCTTAATGATCGGTGGAGTGACACATGCTCACCTCCTCATTCTGAAAAGACAAAACTAACTAAGATTCAAACAAAAAGACAACAACCAAATAATAAACAAACACCCTAACGGTTATGCAAAATTCTAAAAGCAACAAAGACTTATCAAAGACATTATCGAACCTAATTTACTGCATTAGTTTCAAAGAAAACACAAGTCTAATAACCTAGGTCATACAACACTAAACCTAGGCTCTAATACCAACTTTGTAATGACCCAAACCAGGGAGTTATGACCGACGCTATGGAATGAGAATTCTTTCAAATTTAGAACCCGTAGCAAGCCTTAAAATAATAACACATAGAAATATAATATAAGAATATCAAAGAATCTAAAACTTAAAAATAATATTAAAAGAATTCTTATAGCATATATTAAAATATAATATACATATTTCTTCAAACACAAATCTTAATTATAAAACAATATTAAACACTACATCACTTGAATACTACAACAGCAGCAGTTAGAGTACAAATAAGAGATTAGATATGAAAATTATATAAAACAGCCAGAGCTGAAGAAGATTGGCAAAGGGGTCTACTATTGAGGTCTGACAAGTAGAATGTCTCAAAAAAAATATTGAGGAGGGTCAGACCTCACTGAGTGAATTATTATTATATATATACATGCACTACAAAATACAAACATCAGTATAATAATATATTTATATGTATATAATATGATATACATGCATTTCATACATATGCCAAAAATTACTTTTTAATGCAATAATAATTATAGAAAGATTTTTAAGTGGAGGATTAGAGCAAAACCCTAAATAGTTTGCAACCTCGATCACATAACCAATAGCCAACCGATTTATCCATAACTCCAAATATTTATTTATCTAACTTAAAGTAATAGACTGGCCCCGAGTATATTAGGTCAATCGAAGATTCACAATCTCACTACCAGCATGACTGGTCCTAAGTACACTAGGTCAATTGAGGATCTGCAACCACCCTTTCTAATAACCATTAATCTCAATATTCAATTTCATAATCAAATAATCATATTCTCAACCTAAAATCTACCGTACTATCACACAACAATCCTAGTGTAGCCCACTAGGTGGCACGTTCTACAATTATCCTCCAAATCATGCTTATAATTGTTAAAAATAATGAAATGCATAATTTAAACATGGTAGCATCCATTTTCAAGGCAATATACAAAATATATACCAATTATATACTAACACATAGATATAAACATTTAACAAAATAAATCATATTTATATTTACATTATTAAAATATGGATGCTTACAAATATTTATTCTACGTGCAATGCATATATATAATGATAACTCACAGTTTGAGTGCGCTCTACGAGAGTAACCCAATTGGCCTTATCCTAAAGGCCTCGATTTCGGCGCAACTAAAAATAATAATAATAATAATACTTATTAGAAATAAATTCCTAAATTAATAATTCTAGAATTTTAGGAATGACTCGAACTAGACATGACTCGGGTAAAATTTTAAAACTAGACTCGGATCGATTTTCAAGTTTTACGAAAAATTTATCAAAAATTCAACAGAGTTTCTCTTATAAAATAGATGTTTCTCTACTAAAAGTAGAGTCGATCATGCACAAAAAAATCACTTCTAAATAATCCATATCACTAAATCTCGGGTTGGACGACAGAACTGCAAATATTGCCCAACCAAGAACCAATTCCAACAATAATTTCAATAATAATAATAATTACTAATAAATCACCAAAATTATAAAAACTCAATTAAATACAAAAAATCAATTTATGTAGATAATAAAAGCATAAAAGATGTTTAATTTTCCAAAATAAATAATAAAATCCAATTTACAATTAAATAATATTAATAAACCAATTATTCAAATTTCTAAAATTAATTAGCATAAATTACCAATTGTTATTTAAAATAATCAATTATATAATAAAAATACCTAAAAGTTATTTAAGCTTAAAAATAATAATTAAAATTATTATTCGAATATATTTTCGAAAATTACCATTAATTAGCTAAAAAATTAGTAATTAAATTATAAAAAATATTTTAATGTCAATTATCACTCAAAAAATTATCCAAAACCTATTAATTATCAATAATTTCAATTAAAACATAAAAATTACTTATTTATATTAATTTCTCCAAAATTCTATTTTTTTACATAATCATTCAAAAATTCATAATAAAAATTTGGTATGTACTTTAAATAAACTTCCTTAATGAAAATTGCTTTAAATAATATATAGAATTTTAAAAAATAAGAAAATTTTTGGATCCAAGACTGTGTGAATAGTAACTGAACCTAAAAATATGTATTTTTAAATAATTTCAAAAAAATAAATAAAAATAATATTTGAGTATATCTTAGCTCAAATAACAACTAATCCAAATACCACAATGTCAAATTAAATTATTTTCAATAAGAAAAATCAAATTAAACATATTAACATATAATAAAAATTGAGTTTTTTGAGTTCTTACCGGTCGAACCACTCGAAAAGAATCACATATTATCGAAACTTGTAGTGTGAACTTCAAAACTAGCCCAAGCTTGATCAGTTTCCTCATCGGCGACGGGACTACACTGTTCACACAATGCTGTCTTCCCTACTGTCGCTACTATCAGTGTTGTTGCTGCTGCCGGATTGATGGTGGCAAGGTGGTGATGACCGACGTGTTGGTTGAGCTGGTGGTGCGCGGTTTGTTACAGATAAAGAAAGAAAAAAAAAGAAATAAGGAGATGGAGAAGAAGATGGACTATTGCCCAAAAAATGTTGTCCTTTTTTTTTAAAAAAATAATAATAATAAAATACTAACTCTCGCATCAAAACACTACACAATATGCATTTATATATTTTACAATTAATTTAATCTAATACAATTACATAAATAATAATAATCATAATTTATCAATCAAAACACTAATTCAATAAAATTATTAATAACTTAATAATCCACAAATAATAAATTAATTCACTTAATAACAATTCCAAAAATAAATAAACTTTGAAATCCCTAAATAAATTTAATTTCGTGAATAATCAAATACTACAATTTAATAAATTAATTAAATAAAATAATAATAACATCAAAATCTTAAAATCATCATTAATAAAAATATTTATTAACACTTTATATCTCATAATTTAATTTTATAATTTATATAAAAATTTCGGTTCATAACAATTAAAAAGGCAATGATTATGCTTTCACCCCTATGATTTGTTCTAGATTCAAAGTATGTGTGCTTAAGTTTTTTTGGTGGCTTTTGTTTTAGTTTAGTTACCAGAAATGTGTCTGCATCTTGATATTGAAAATGCTCTATTTTGAGTCTCTTTAATATGTTTTTGGCAATGATGATACTTCCACCTCTCAAATATTTTCTAATGTATATTAGAATGGTGTCCTATGTTAACTAGGTGGTTGTTTTCTTTACTGCCAGAAAATGGAGTTCTATTCTAAATGTGATCTGAATACAAAGTATCATGAGCCTATTTGTCATCTGCTACTTATTTTATTTTAGTAATCTATATATTTTTTCCATTGAAATTGTGCATCTTGTTTGTAATGTGAATTTGCAAGTGAAATACAAACATTTTTTTTGAATTTTTGCAATCTATTTTTTGGGTTTTTTGGACAGATTACTACTGCTACATAGTCAATTTTTTGTAATATGGTGGATAGCAATTTCTGAGCTTGCATTATAGTAGTTGGTTTTTTTTTTTGTATGCAACATAATGCATTGCGTCAATTCTTTTTTGTAATTAAAATTAACTATTTTTTGTAATTAAGGCAAAGTATACAAAAGTGTATATTTTGGACATTGTAAATATATGGGCTTGGCCCAAAAAATTAAATAAATCAGTATATAATTAATAATTATTTCATTTCTGTAGCCCAAAAATAAGAGGTCTTAATTATCAAAGTGGCCTAAAAGGGCCCAACCCATCTGAGCCCATTTCGAGGTTTGAACCGACCTTTTTCGACTATATTCAGTTTTTGAAGAAGTCAATTTCTTCCTCTTCAATGATTCGGATTGGTTCTACAAATTATCTTTTAAAACCCAATCAGTTTACTTGTTTATTTTTCTCGACCTGCCTGATGCTCACCTCTAACAGTAAATGTTATAAAATAAGAAAATGCACATGCCCAAAAACATTAAGAAAAAAAAAGCGTTAAACAAAAATCAAGAGCACTAAAAAAAATAGAATTTCACACATGTAAAAGGTTATGATTCATATTGTAATATGAAGAGTCTATGATATAATTTGGTGATTTGGCTTATTTGAATAATTAACTCATTAAAAAATTTTAAAAAATGCTTTGGTGGATTCACCGAGCCCAATTATTTGTAGGCCCATGTTAAACAAGGGCCTTCCATCGAACCATAGCTGCGGTTCGGCTACATGCTTCTAGTTCTAGTGGACTGTGTGACATCAACTATCGCCATTTGTACTCTTCTTCCTGTTCTTCTATTCAGTTATGTCTGGAATTACGACGATCAGTCAATCAATAAATTTATTGATGAGCAGCTTCTGAATTTGTGATTTCAAAATATCATAATTAACAACAAAAAAAAAAAAATTCAGCCGGACGGCGGTGAAGAAAATGGAAAACGCTGACGTGTTTCTCGGATTGCACGACTTCTTAGATCGTATGCGTCAACCTTCCGCCGCCGATTTCGTTAAATCAATCAAGAGGTGTCTCTCTCTTCCTCCTCTCACATCTCAAATCATATATATTTATATATTTTAGGAAAGGATTAATTTGCTTCAGAAATTGCTGTTGGCAGCTTTATTGTTTCGTTTTCGAACAATGCTCCTGATCCAGAAAGGGACAGTAGTTTAGTACAAGAGTTTCTTGCTAACATGGAATCAGCTTTTAGGGCTCATCCACTTTGGGCTGGTTGCTCCGATGATGAACTTGATAGTGCTGGTGAAGTATGTTACTTCTTAATCTTTTTTTTCCCTTGTATATTGTTTTCACCTGCATTTTTCAAAAGCATGATATGAATCTTGCAATGTACTATATTCACTGAGAATTAAAATAATCTATCGCTAATTTTGCTGAATTTGCAAGCTATGTATAGATACCATGGGGTCAATTTATGTGCTGCTTGGGTTTAGAACAGCTCAATTAGTGGTGCTATCAGTGTCTTTATATTGGAATTCCTTGCATTTGGAGTGAAGAACATCTGGTGTCTCGTAGTGCCACAATTATTTTTCAAATATATTGTTGTGATAATTTCCCACAGATTGAAGGAACAATGAAAGAGAAATAAAAGGAGTGGGAATTTCGTTGTTGAAAAATTTGCTTTTTTTTTTTTTGGTATAATTCTCTTTTCAGAGGTCAAACATTGAGAATGATGTATAAATTAAGCCTGTATAGTCGTATTCCAGGTTGCAAAGTGGATAATTTTGAAGAATGTCCAGTTTGACATATACACAAATGCCAAAAGTCACTTGTCTGAATTTTCTTCTTAGAATGCAAATGACCCATTCCCATGCAATTGAATGCTTTTGTTTCTTTTCTTCATTGAGGAGCACATTATTGTAGGAGTAGAGCTGTTTATATAGTATGGCTCTTCATGTCTTGTAATATGATGCAAATGGTTTATAAAAGGCTACGATCATGTTTTCAGGGTATTGAACTTTTTTTTTTTTCTGATACATTGTAAAGAACATGATAATTAAACTTTACTTTTTCAATGGATTTTCTATAAATTCTTTTATTCCATTGAATTATCATTCTTTTTTTTAACGGATGATAATGTTATTAATTTAGATCTGCTACATCTGGCTTTCTTTCATATACAGGGACTCGAGAAGTATGTGATGACAAAGTTATTTACCCGTGTATTTGCTTCACTTCCAGATGATGTCAAAGTTGATGAGCAACTCTCTGAGAAGATGTCTTTGGTTCAACAATTCATTCGGCCAGAGCATTTGGACATTAAGCCAACCTTTCAAAATGAAACGTCATGGCTGGTAAGTCAAAGTCTCAGTCAATTCACATTTCAAGTGATATTGTCCATCCATATGTGGAATTCATCTTCCTCTGCATTGTTTCATAATCTCTGTGTAGACAATGTAGTTCTTTAATGTGTTTTAAAGAAAGTAGAATGCCTAATCATTGAAGTTATGTTATCACATAATGTATTTTAAAGAAAGTTATTGAAGTTATGTTATATTAAAAATTATGTTATCTGTACTTTCTAGAGGTGACCTCTTGTTGTTGTTGATGCATTGCTGCAACGTGCACCTTGTATAGTAGTGTTGTTGTTTTCCTTTAAATTGGTGTAATTGTGAAACTGGTTATTTGTTTATCTACTTGCATTATCATCCATGCATGCAGATGTCTCGAGTTTTCTAGTCTTTGCACATAGAATTGTGCTCATTCATGGATAGTCTGGCACCTTAAACTATACAGTGTGTCAAAAAATTTATAAAATGGATTACTCTCTGCAATATTGATGTATCATATATTAATAATAGGAAACATGATAAGATGGACCTGGATAAGTTTATCACAAAGAAATATTCGTCTCCTTCAAAATTTAAGAGCGGATTGGTCGTGAGTGGATCTCATACTGTAACATGCTGATTTTTACTAAGTACATTAGGTATCTGAAACTGTTTATATGGATTGAGGGGCCTTTTTCTGTTATATAGGTTTAATATAATACTAAATCTGTAAGTCCTAACATGATTGCATCCTGCACCTTTCTGTCTGTGCTTGCAGCTTGCTCAGAAAGAACTGCAAAAGATCAACATGTACAAAGCACCGAGAGACAAACTTGTGTGCATTCTCAATTGTTGCAAGGTCATTAATAACTTACTTCTTAATGCTTCAATTGCTTCAAATGAGAATCCCCCTGGAGCAGATGAATTTCTTCCTGTCCTAATATATGTTACTATAAAGGTAAGATTAACAAAAATTAACTTTTTCTTCTCCCTTTTGCTTGCTTACATGCTTGTAAAAAGTTATTCTATGGACAACTAAATGAAGTGTGTTAATTACGGAGTATCAAGTTTTGATGTCTGTATTTCCTTTTCTATTAGAATATTAATATTTTAGTTCACTTACTGTTGTTTGACTCTTGAAGTCTGGACTCATACATTTACTCTTATGTTTAGCCTTCTTATATGGAATTATAAAGAATCATAAATCTATGGAGTTAATTCTGTTGATAAAAAGTATGATCATTGGCATAGCATGCTTCCATCTGTTGACGGCTTGCATTATCTATTCTCATGCCTTGCCTGAAAGCAGCATAAGTTGAGATTTAAGCAAATTTAAATAAAGCAAAGGCTTTTATGTTTCCCAAGGTTTCTTTAGGTTTGATTCCATTTAAAATGCAATCTATATCTCAGAAATTTGTGTTGCTTTATTGACTATGCAGGCCAACCCTCCTCAGTTGCACTCAAATTTATTGTATATACAACGGTACAGGTGTCAATCCCGGTTAGTTTCAGAAGCAGCCTACTTTTTCACAAATATTCTCTCGGCGGAGTCTTTTATATCAAATATTGATGCAAATTCCCTTTCAATGGAGGAAACTGAATTTGAAAAGAACATGGAATTTGCTCGAGCTCTATTGTC
Source organism: Mallotus nudiflorus (assembly GCA_947683625.1). Lineage (NCBI taxonomy): Eukaryota > Viridiplantae > Streptophyta > Magnoliopsida > Malpighiales > Euphorbiaceae > Mallotus > Mallotus nudiflorus. The sequence goes on along the minus strand of CANTUR010000029.1, from coordinate 6,873,974 downwards.
TGGGCTTTCGGCTGATTCGGATAGCCTTTCTAATCAAAGTGATCAAAATGCAGCAAATAATTTCAAAGCAGAAGTTTTGGAATCCAAACTTCAAGCCTGGGATTTTAAGAAGGAAAGGGAGTCATCAATCAGATCCAAAACTTCTGATGCGAGATCTAGTAACAAGGAAGTACAATATGTGAAAGATATGTCATCAATGGCAAAGGTTCCATCCCTATCAGATATAGAGAATAGAGGAGCCGTAATGCTGTTGAAGGAGGATCTGGCAAGCTTAGTCTTTCGAGAATACCCATATATGTTTGCACATGCTGGTGATCTAACAATCAATGATGTAGAAGATCTATTAAATAATTATAAACAGCTGGTTTTCAAGTATGTTTGTCTTTCCAAAGGGCTGGGTGGCACTTCTTCATCTCATCAGCTGTCCAATTCTCAAACTCATCCCTACCATGGTACTGAAACTGTCATGGAACATCTAGATAATAGAGCAGTAGATACAAATGATAAATCACAAAAACAAACTGCTATGATCAATAGTTCTAGTTCATTTTCTCTTGCAAGTGAAGAAAACTCCGAGTCAAAGTCCTCACCGGAGGGGGCAATAGCACCACAAGATGTGGGAAAGGAGGAGACTTCTCAATGATATATCACTGAGGCTGGCCTATGTCTTCTGTAGAAAGTAGTGCAAGTTTCAATACAACATCTACCATCAGAGCTACTTGTTTCTGCTTCAGTGCTTCTGCTGAAGGGAGAACTCTTTAGTATTTTGTTTTGGGGGCAATCTCACTTTCAGTTAAAGGGACAACTGAGAACATTGAGAGAAAAATGGGAAATTGCCAGCTTTATTTTACTGCGCATCCAATTGCATTTCCATGGAGGTGATTAATGGCTGCCTTTTTAACAAAACCTGATCCCAGAATACATCTGATTTGTTCTTTTCCACATATATGTACAACATCATTGGTTATATGGCAGCAGAATGCACATGAAAATAGGTGATTATACTGTTGACAACAATGCCTGTCTGTTTTAATTTATCAGGAGGTACATCTTGATTCTTTCAGTTCTTTTCCGAAACTTTCATTTCTCTAGGGTTCCCGCTGTGGGATATACATGTATAGATGCTGCAAAACGGTGTCCTAGTTATTGCTATAACTGCTATCTTTTCGTTTTTTTTGTTTACGCTGACAGGAAATGATGAATTTCTCAAGTGTTGTGATATTTTTTTTTCTCGTGGAAATTTTTAGCTGGTTACTTGTCAAGAAGGACCAAAGAGCTGTTACACTAAATTTGAACAGCCTAATTAGCTACTAGGCTTCTAGTCAATTATCAGTCACAATTGCCCTGCATATAAAAGCTTTTACCATGGAAATTGTTCAAGCAGCATAAAGTGGAAGGTCCAGTAATGCGGCCTTTGATAGGCATGTGACGCTCCCTTCCTAATAGATTTCTGTCTACATTTTCCTACTACCATAGTTCAGAAAATGAGACCCCATCATGCATTTACATTCTATGTGGCCTTAGCAGTGGGATCCACTACATGGAATAGGAGAAAGTCAGTTGGAAAAATGTTATCTACAAAGTATACAATACATGTAAATACACTATTGTGTGTATACTTTTCTATTTATTGAAAGTGAAGGTGGTTCTGACGTGATCAATTATTAGTTGATTTGTCATAGATTGATATTTGAAAGCTGAAATTCTGAAGCTAATATTATATTTCCTAGGCCACCTTAGGATTTGGAAAATTATGTCTTAAGCACCAAATTGTGCTTTCTTTTCAAAGATTACATCAACCAATATTTGACATCACTTTATCTGCTTTGATGTTAGGTTGCTATCTGGAACAGAACCTATGCCTTTAATAATTCATAATTGAACTCGGCAAAAACAGAAACTGGGTAATTAAAAAACACAACAAAAAAAATAAGCTATATATGTAATAGTGTATTGGGTTTATGATCTTTCTTGGTTATGACCTGTCTGACTTCTCCTTGACCAGGCAGAAAAATTGGGTGATGAAAGAAAAATCGTTTTTCGTGCCTTACGACTACCCTAGGTATTATATGCATTTGAGGTTAAACTGTTAAGAAGGGAGTGGGTTGTGAGTTATGGGGACAATCCTTCAATTATCATTGTACCTTAAATGTTTTGAGACCTTACATAGTTCAGGACATATGCGGTTCAAAACGCATGCTCTACCTACACTCAATATGGATATTTTTTTTTCCCTTGTGGAAAGCATTTCTGGTTATTTTCTAATCCTTGTGGAAAGCATTGTCAAGATTCAAGATCAATTTAGATAATCTTGTCTCACATTGTTTCAAGTGTGAGCAATTTGTTTTTTCACATGAAGAGTTTTTGTTGTTCTGTCATCCATCAAAGTGTCAACAGGTAATAAAATAAGTTACATTTTTTTTCATAGATATACAGATTTTTCTCTTTCTGGTTTGGCTGTTATTGTTGGGTGGTGATGAGACTCAGCAAGGAAAACACATCCATTTTGGTAGTGTAGTTTCACAACTTGAAGTCTGAAGAAGGAAATTTTTTTGCCTAACTGAAGTATAGAGGGAGATTTTTTGTGATTGAGCAAAACAATCTGTGTATCACATGAATTCTTAAACAGTAGGCTCAGAAACGTGAAATAGTAAGTGGAAAAGAAACAGACATGTTGTAGAGAAAATCAATGGTGGGGTTCTGTAGGTAGAAGATGATTGGAAAATAGATTTGTCCAACCAACCTTGTATACTATTTACTATTTGTAAATAAATAAATAAATATATCTTAGTGTTGAGGACAGCAGGGCAGTTGTCTTAGATTGATAAAAATACCAAATGAAATGAACCTTTCACGTGCTTCGCACTTGCCAACATATATGGCTTGTCGGCTGAGCTGTATGCATCTAGCGGCCTCCTATCCTATGGCAGCCTTTTTTTTTTCTTGGACCTCCTTCTGCTCACGTGTTCTGCATGTGATCTGCTCCCCATTTCACCTTCCACTCACCTGATCTGATGTTGTGTTGCCATTGTTCAAAATTTCTCTCGTAATGTTTGTAGTCTTTTGAACATTAGTATTCTTAATGAAATTTTAACATTCAATGTGGTTTTGCCAGATTAACATGTTCGATATCTTAATTTTTCGCAAGTAATGAAGATTTCTATATTTAGTAATATAAATTTATTATTCTTTTTTTTTTTGGGTTTACATAAGAGATAAAACAGGTTATTTTGCAGGATGAACTGTATAATGATGTGGTTATTTGCTTGGAAATTTTGTATTGCATTTTAACATATAGATTGATGTGATTCTATATGAGATAATGACCCACATTTGTAGGATTAATTTAAAAATCCTTTAACTGAATATGAAAATGAAATGTTTGTCCTTATACTAACTAATTTATGTTAAGGAATAAATGTATAAATGATTTCTGAATTTATTTTTTTTATTTTAGCTATTGTGATGTTTGAATAAATTTTTTTGCAATTAGGTATCTAAATTTGTAAAAAAATTTAAAAATGGTGCATCTAACACGTTTTATATATTAAAGTGTTTATATGTTTTATTTTAAACAAATAAATTGACTTAAATGCTTTGAAAATTTTTACAGGTTTAAACATCTTTATTTTGATTTAAATGTATCATCATGTAGAATTGTTCAAAAAAAAAGTAAATAAGAAGGGTGTTGATTGAATGGTCCTTTTTTGCCTTGGTGATCGGTCAAATGTTGATCGTTCGTAGATTTGTTTTATCTCATTTGAAGAGCATAGATTTTCCGGATCATGCTGCTTATAAAAATACAAATGCATATAAGATAACAATAAAAGCAGCATTATCAGAGGTGATTTTATTATTTTCTTTTATTATGTGCGACGGCTTATAATAATTAAAATTCAATTAATGCCATACAACATTGGTGAAATTGGTAACCTGAAGTCAAAATATGTGATGGGAAGGAAGAAGGAAATATTTAGTTTTCACATGCTATGAATAATGAGTTTATTGCAGTAATGGTACCAGCAGATTTTTTTTAGTTATTAAAATTTTATTTTTTTTAAATTAAAGTATTTTAAATATATCCGATCAAATTTAACATACGTGATAATTGAAATAAGCATATTTTTAGTATATTTGTCACGTGTAGACCCTAAAAAACAATTTTGTTTTTTCATTTTTAATTTTGTTCTTTTCAATAATTTTATTTTCTATGATTCACAAAATAATTTGATTGTTTACTGGATACTTACATGATAAATATATAAAAAATATACTTTTTTCGACTATCACATGTGTTAAATTTGATCAGATATATTTAAAATATTTTAACTTTAAATGAAAATAGAACTTCAGTAACTAAAAAAGAAAAAAAATTAAAAATTTGATATCAAAATAAAACATGTGGCAAAGTAAACCCTATAAATAATTGACATCCAAATAATGTCAATTCTGTAATTATGCTTTTTCTTCTTTTAACGTTTTAGGATTCACAAGGTTAATCTATAAAGATAATATGAAAAAAAAAAAAGCACAATCTATTTTGTTTTTTTTAATTATAAAAAAAGAATAACTCATATTTTTCTCCGCACTTTTTTTTTTATTTTTACTTATGCATTTTTATTTATATAGATTTAGTTCTTATATTTTTTTTTTCTATACATTAAGTCCTTCCGTTAAAATTGGTAATAACGACGTTATACATCTAGAATAAAATATATTATTTAGTCCCTATAATTTTTAATAAATTTATATATCTTAAAATTTTAACAAATTAATTCTTAGTATTCTTAGATATTTTTTTACTTTCAATAAATATTTTAGTTAATTATTAACATTTATATATTTAGTGAATAAATTTATAATTTAACTAATTTAAACTTCTAATTGAATGTTTTATTATTAACATAAATATTTTTAAATTATTTATCTTTTATTAACTATAATCTAATACTAATATATATTATATTTATTTACATAGTTTACCATTAATTTAATTTTAAGCAATAAATTATTAAAGGATGCACCTATTTTCACTCTAAATATTTTAAATATAATCAATCTTTATCTTTTTTTAAAATAATAACTTAGAAAATTTTCTTAAAATTATATCAATACATTTTTTTATTTTTTAAAGATTTATTACCAACCAATTTTTAAGGTATAAAATTTTTTTATTTATTAAAAATCCGCACATATACAATTTTTTTCATCATTTATTTTTACTTAAAATTAGTTAAAATAAAATCTCTTGAAATTTTTTCTTGAATAATATTTATAAAAATCAAATAAAAATTTTAAAGACTAATTAAATTAGTATTAATTATATTATTTAGATTCATTTTTCATAAGAGCAATTATTATTTAATAATATTTTATATTAAACAAATAAGTATGAATAAAAAAGACTTAATGTATTTAAAAAAACTGTAAAATCTTAATAATTTATTGCTTAAAATTAAATTAATGGTAAATTGTGTAAAAAAGCATAATACATATTAGTATTAGATTATAGTGAATAAAAAGACAAATAATTTAGAAATATTTATGTTAATAATAAAACATTCAATTAGAAGTTTAAATTATTTAAATTATAAATTTATTAACTAAATATTTAAATGTTAATAATTAACTAAAATATTTATTGAAATTAAAAATAAAAAAACAAATGAAACATTTTTATACCTTAAAAATTGGTTGGTAATAAATCTTTAAGAAATAAAAAAATGTATTGATATAATTTTTAAGAACGTTTTTCCAAGTTATTGTTTTTAAAAAAGATAAAGCTTGAGTATATTTAAAATTTTTAGAGTGAGGTACATCTTTTAATAATTTATTTCGTAAAATTAAATTAATGGTAAACTGTGTAAAAAAGTATAATATATATTAGTATTAGATTATAGTTGATAAAAAGAAAAATAATTTAGAAATATTTATGTTAATAATAAAACATTGAATTAGAAGTTTAAATTATTTAAATTATAAATTTATTAACTAAATATATAAATGTTAATAATTAACTAGAATATTTATTGAAATTAAAAAAAAAATTATATCTTAAAAATTGGTTGGTAATAAATCTTTAAGAAATAAAAAAATGTATTGATATAATTTTTAAGAAAATTTTTCCAAGTTATTATTTCGAAAAAAAAAAAGATAAAGGTTGAGTATATTTAAAATTTTTAAAGTAAAAATAGGTGCATTCTTTAATAATTTATTGCTTAAAATTAAATTAAAGGTAAACTATGTAAAGAAGTATAATACATATTAATATTAGATTATAGTTAATAAAAAGACAAATAATTTAGAAATATTTATGTTAATAATAAAATATTCAATTAGAAGTTAAATTAGTTAAATTATAAATTTATTAACTAAATATATAAATGTTAATAATTAACTAAAATATTTATTGAAAGTAAATATATATATATATATATATATATTTAAGAATATTAAGGATTACTTTGTTAAAATTTTAAAGATATATAAATTTATTAAAAATTTAAAAATTATAGGGATTAAATAAGATATTTTGTTCTAGATGTAATGTTTCTACCAATTTTTAACGGAATGACTTAATGTACAGAAAAATAAAATTAGGAGGAGTTATGTGTAGAAAAATAAAATTATAGAGACTAAATTCATGTAAATAAAAGTGCAGGGGTAAAAATGATAAAAAAATAAAAATTTAGAGGAAAATATAGGTTATTTCTAAAAAAATACACATATTGAGTCAATGGCAAGACACATTTTTCATTTCACATAATTACGACAATTTTGTAAGGATTTATATATTTTTTAATTACTTGAAAATGACATTTGGATAAAAAAAAATTCTTGCAATTATAAAAGTTATATACTTATCTTTAAAATAAATACATAAATACTTCTATTTACCATCTAATATGAACATTAGAATATTGGTACAAAAGCTGCCCACTTGTTTCAAGATATAATTTAAGATTACATAAAATTCAAATTGCAACATTTCTACTCATAATTTTTTGTTAAAGACGGATGTGTATATACTGATGAAAAGTCTTAAGAAGCTCAAATTCCCTAATTATCTCATTTTTTAAATATAAAAAAAGGTTGCATAAAACATGTTAATTAATTAAGTCAGGCTGAGCTAATATGATGCAAGTGATTAGAAACTTAATAGCAAAATTAATTATCAACAACAACAACATCAACCCATATGCAAATGTAGATCATGGGGAGACAAAGGTGAGGGTCAGAATATAATTTTTACCACTGAGATGTGCATATACTTGGCATTATTGAGTTGGCTATGGTAATAATATAGTGTGCCAAGGGACCATTAAATTATTATTAGTATTATTATTATTATTATTATTATTATCAAAGCTTTAAGCCTTTCTTTGAATTACGCATACACAACAAAATAATGGTCTGTTTTGAATCCCAAGTATTCAAGAAACTAAGCTCTCAATTCTGTCTTTATCTCATCTCAAGTCTGTTGTTAGGAGTTGAATTAGGAGTTTGTGTGAAGAAACACCCTCTTCTCTCTTCTCTTCTAAACGGTACAATTCTTTGTTCCAATAATGTATTATTTTTGACGAAGTCTCAAGAAATAAACGACACAGAGACAAAAAATTCATTATCTTTGAACACAAAAACCTATTCAATACGGCTTAATGTATGCATTTCTGACCGTAGGATACAACATGCATATTTTATTGGACGGTGATGAACTTCTGTGTAATGAATGTAATGTGTAGAATTATTTCTTATTATTCTTCTTTTTCACTCATGGCACACTCATGCCACGCTTGGAAGGATGAACATTTATAAAATAAAGATTTGAGAGACTCGATGCCCTCAATGTTCTGACCCTTTTTTTTAACACCCTTTTTGCACTCTCTTTTCTTGGTCTGTCTTATCTCCTTCTCATACTAAATTTAAACATCAAGAAAAGTTGCAAGAACATAACATACTAATCTTGTTTTTGTGTAAGGGTGTGGTAAAGAGTGATTAGAATATCAAGAAGGAACATGGGTAATGGCTACAATCACCACCAAAACTTTCAACTTCAACACAAAGCCACATTCTTGCCTATGCTATGTTCAAGACCCTCCATTAAAGATGTATCTCTTCCCAAGCTAGAAGATCGATCCATATCTTTTTCTAGTGACCCTTTATCGCCAAAGATCGGATGCATGGGTCAAGTTAAGAGACACAACAAGATAGTTGGCTTCCCTACCCCTAACAAGATCACCATTGCCACCACAAGAAATGACAGCCTTGTCAAGTACTCAAACCTCAGGAGGATCTTTTCTGTCAAGAATTATTCAACTACCAACACAGCATCAATACCAAATACCATTAATTGTAGAAGAAGAGGAGTGATGGTCTTGAATGCTGAAAGAAGACCCAAGATTGAAGATAGTAAAGAGAATAGCTCTATTTCTATTAGAATAGAAGATATGGATCCTCCTTTGCCTGTGATCAAGAAAGTGCATAACAAACCAGCCAATGGAGAGGAGGTAAATACTATTTGGAAGAGAAGGTCAGGTGGGCTTCAACTGAAAAATTTGCAGCTGCAACAGATTCAACTTAATAGACATAATCTTGCACCAACAACTGTTTGAAGAGCAACTCCCAGTGGAGGTGAGGCAATGCATAGGAAATGTATATGGTTTAATTTTTTATAATTTCAATTTTGTTATTATTTGATGAATTTGTGTGTTATAGAAGCAATTAAAAGAAAAGTACGGTGCTGATAGTATCAAGAATGTATATGAGTATTTTGTAATAGTAAATAATATAGATCTACCATATTACTGCTACACCCTCTTTTTTTCTTTTTTTCCCGTGTTACGAGTCATTTTCCTGCTGGTGATTATGGTTAGTGGGTGTCTCGCTTGAGTCAGATCAAGTTCAAACGGAGAGTATCAGTTAGCCAAGTCCATCAAATCACATTACAAAAATCAGGGCAAAGAAGAGGCTGAGGATGCTTTTTTAAAAGGCATGTTGTACTTTTATAATTGTCGTAGATAGAGAATTTGGACAAAAGAAAATAAAGAAACGAAAGGTTACAGAAATTTCGATTAAAATGTGTAGAAATTGGAGGGATGCATGCAATTGAACCAAGGAAGTCAAGACATTGACATCAAACACAATGTCACGAATTAAAAGCAAAAAATGGGGAAAAGAAGACGCAGAAGTATCGACACAATTATACAACCCAAAAGGCAAAAGAGAAAGGGAAAGCTAGTGGACTAGTCCTACTTCTCCCTATTTCCAAGCAAAGAAAAGTAAATAAAAATTAGGACAATCATCTTCGACAAATTTTGCATAGTCCTGCTATAGGGACATGTTTTAAAACTAGATGGCGGCATTCAGAGCTTTTTTCCAATAAAATAAAAAGAGTGGCATTTACAAGGTTTCACTGTTCTTCAGTCAGGAAAAATGTCAGCAAATTCAGATCTTGAGAACGGGAACTGGAAGTGATAATAAAACAAATAATTTAACGTTGGCATCCTGCCGAAGATAAAATAGTACAAGTCAATAATATTGCGATTGTTTCGGCAAGATTTGTCCACCCGATTGGGCCAATATGTCAGCAGCATAGTTAAAGCAAAACAAATAAACCACAAAGTCACAAACAGCAGCATGAGGCTAAATGGGACAGCCAACCGTAGACTAATCAGCTTCCAAATTTTGAGCTTTCAATTCAATTGGACTTTTTAAGTTGGTCTCAACAGTAAATACAAGTATTGCAGCTAAAGCTCATTAGCTTCTAAGAATTACGATAAGACGAAGAGTTGCTGGATAAATTGTTTCTCCTGAAAAGTTAAACCCTAGGACAGATACATCCCACCTAACTCTTAAGCAGAGATGGTGGAGCACGACGAACTCGAGATCAAAGAAGATCGCTAGTATGCCCCAGCATCTCTTTCTTTAATATTATAAAAATTAATGGAACATAACATTATAAAGCAGCGTGCATGTGCCTGTGCATGCTAAATATACACCTAATTTCATTTTCTAAGAGCTACATTTATACAGGAAATGCTACCATGAAAGCTCACAATCAACCCTGTTCTTTATAAGGGGTCCAGATCAATTTGCTAACATCAACCTCAAGACCTCCGCGACCAGCAGCTTTCAGATGGCGATCCAAAACTTTTGGATCTGCACAAATAACATGCTGCCCCTTCCTGTACTGAATCAATTCTAGGCTCTGAAGGGTTGTCAATATATCCTCTGCCTTGATGGCTGTCATGTCACTCAGCTCCTGTTAAAAATGATAGGGCAAAACGCTCCAATCAATGAAAATAGCACTTCATTGATAAAACAAGATGAAAGGGTAAAAAAATATAACTGAAAAAGAAAAAATCAATGCATTTCATTAAGCGTCATGTATAATAATAGGTAAACCATAATGCAACACCAATAATTGCAGATATATTTTTCTAAGGTCAATCAGTCCATACTGCACAATTCTTTTACAATCTCAAAGCTATGGATATATCCAGATACTTACCAACCTGTCTGTTTGCACTGCACTATTCTTTTACAATCTCAAAGCTATAAAAATACATAGATACCTCCGGATTTATGCTACAGATATAAAGTCCCGGGAAATGGCATAATAAAAAACTTGTCTTGAAAATAACAAAGAAACTGATCCTGCATACCTTGATAGAAATATTCCCCTTGTGCTTTTTCAAGATGTCCAAGAGAACTCGAGTCCAGTATCCTCTATAGCTCAACAACCCTAGGTCGGAGAGTGGCCTTTCAGGCGTACCAACTTTACCTTCTTTCTTAGAAAGTTCATATGCTAGAGAATCGAGAGTTAAATCAGTTAATATGCACAAGGTAAACCCAATAGAAAGCACATCTATCTTAATTACATGGACAAGTTTGAAGTGCATGTAGATTTTAGAATTTTAAATTACTAACAGAAAAAAAGCTCGAGTTAATTATTTACTCAACTATTTAGATTTGTTTATAAGAAATTATTAATTTTATAAGATATAGGAATATGAACAAACTCATAAATAGCTGATATCGATTCACAAAACCCAGAAACAATTAAGAGATAATATGACAGAGCTTACAGAAGGCAATTAAAAATTTTCCATAGCCTTTTCTTTGGTAAGGAGGAAGAGTGAGGATGCATGCCAAATTATAGGACTCCTCAGAATGCTTTTCCTGCATAATCATTAAATACCAAAAAAAAAACTTGGTTAAAATTTCATTTACAATTTCTTTAAATTTCAGAAACATCACGGCAAGGTTCAAAGAATTCCATGTTTGGAAGTGTTTCAACTAACAAAGCCAACTCATAATCCAAAAAAAGGTTCACACGATTGAAACAATGATATCTGCAGTTGGTGCATGGAGCAATAGCATCTCATATAAAAAGTAAAGAAAATAAGGTAGGACAGTGCAAACAGAAATATTTCGGTTGTTTCTCTTGCCATAAGTGCTGGTCATTGAAATGTTTGATGTCAAAGTATATTGTTGCTATGGCCAGCAAAAATGTAATGTAAATAATGCATTATTAACACATACCTTAGAAAAGTACCCAACCATGTGGCATCCTCGATCATCGCATTCACACAAAACATAGAATAAAAATAGGTCAACATCATAGTAGAGGGTCTTATGGTCAAGAAACAGCTTCGCTAAATAGCAAAGATTCTGCCCATAAACTTTGTTCTTCTTGCCATCAACCTGTACGAGAACATTAATTAATGCAAGCTAAATCAACTAGAGACTTCAAAGCTAGATACCACTTCAGAAAAGGAAAAGAAAACACTTGAGAGCGATCCTAAGTTAAATAAAGATTCCACATCAATAAGAGTTAGAGAAAAAGAATAATAACAGTGTAATTAAAGTTATACATTGCACTATTTTCTCAAAGTACAAAAACCTATTTGAAACTCATCAATAAGGTACTTTAGAAACTAGGGAGAGAGAGAATACATCTTATCTAGCAGACATCAACCATGCATTAGGCCAGAACACTTGGAATAAAATATCTTGATTAGTATGTAATGACTTTCGACCAATCCACATATCCTAACTAGTCATGCCATACCTCAAACATTGACAATGTGCCACTTCGATAAATCTCATCGCCTGGGGGATGCTTAAGATCACACTTCCTCTGTACAAGCCAAATAATGATGTTAAAGGAGAAAGTACGAAATGTGAAACCAACCATGCAGTATCTCACAATGGTCAGAAAAAAAATTAAGCCAAAAGAAAAAAAAATTGTAGATTGAATCAAAACACATACAACTTCTACTTTGTATACTATTCTTGACAAATTAAAAAGACAAATAAGGTTCATGCGCATAAACAGAGCACAAGAACGAATATTTATATAAAAATAATAGTAGTTAAGAAACAGATTCAGGAAAAGAAACATTAGTTAAGACAGAATCCAAGCACCAGAAGAGCTCAGAAATCATCTCAATAGACACCTGTGTTTGTTCACTCTTATATGCATAAAAACAGCCTTAAGCTTGAAGCTCTTGAACCACCCAAGCTTGAGCATCTTCGAACAGCACCAACAAACAAACAAATGAAATTCGATAGATAAATTGATGGAAAAAGGCACATAAACAAAGCAGATAAGATGCAAATAGGAGTTCCAGATTTTGCATGCTCTGCCAGCAAGTCTAAAAATTGTTCAAGACTAAAGATACAAAGGCATGAAAGCTATAAGAATTCATGAATTTCAATGCTAGATTGGAAATTTGGAAAAGATCCCTGAATGGTTAAAGAAGTCGAAACTCTGAAAAAACAGCATCTCTCAGCATGCAAATGAAAATCAAGTTTAGTGCAGACAAAATCGACAACGCAGACCTTTTTACTCAAAGCAGAGACCACTTGAGCACTATAAAGCATGAAAAAGAATTTGAGACATTGCTCACCATATGCCTTTGAAGCTGTTCTTTACGCTTCATAAAACTGAGGCAAAACTCACAAAAGTACAGCTTGACAGAATCATTGTATTCTGGTGGAAAGGGAGAGAAGTACCATGTCTCAATCTCATATCTTCCCAGTTCAATTGTGGCTATATTTTTCACTTTTGTGAATTCCTCATGCTCACGCAAACTTGCAGCATCAAGCTCCTCATGGCCCTGAAAATTTAAAAAGGATGTCTTTAAATTATGGAATTAAATGAGCTCATTTCGCTTTCTTGACGACCTATATATTTCAAAATTCCAAAAGCTTGTTTCACATCCTATCACAGTCAGTTATTCTTTTATTTCTCAAATCTCGTATAAGATCTAGTATATGCCCATTTTATTCCCGTGTTTGAATCTTTGCACAAGTACATCTCATTTATCCTATTGCTAATTCTACAAGACGGTACCCAAATCTTCCTATGCTAGCAATCAGGTGTTATTGCAGTAAAAAAATTAAAAGCAAACATAAAGCATAAAGCAAAATGTAAGAAAAAGGTAAAAGTTATACATACCTCTACATGCGTCTCATCAATCTTACGTTTCTGATGGCGAGTCATTTTCAAGCTTGTTACCTGAAAATATGATTTTCAAATTCTGAAATCAGATGAAAGAATGGAGAATCAGAAAATAACATCTGAAGAAAGCTTCTTCTACCAGGTCCATGAGATCAAAGGGAAATAATTGATCAGAGCATATGGTACTTGGACTATGATATCAGAATTGCATGCACAACGTGTCTGCCTGGCAGCCAAATTCCGCCCTTTTTCTCCAAAAATAAAGAAAAAAAAAGAACTAAATGTACATCCCCAGTTCCCCACATCTACACATATCCAATATGCGTATTCAAAGTGAAACAACAAAAGATAACCATAATTCCGTCCAAATATTGAAACAAATAACATTCCACAGGGAAACAACTGACATTCAAAGCTAAATCATAACAAACAAATTACCTTGTCTTCCACCTTCTCATCAACAACAGTCTCCACTGAATCAAGATCCAATTGTTCAAGCTTCACCCATTCATCAAGTCTCCTATTAACTGCCAAAGTGTAAAATCAGAACATTAACCACAAATGATACAAATTCAAAAACAAACACCAACAAATGCAGTTTCAATTCACGTCTATAATGAGTTTAAACCGGAAAAAAGAGAATAATTCGAAGAAAATTAACAATTTCAAGCACAAAATATCAACCCTAATCCTAACCCTAAAATCAAAATCAATTAAAAAGAATGAATTCAATTGGAACTTACACTCAGTATAATGTACATAATACTCGTAATCGTTGGGGCCACCGCACTGCATCTTCCGGCGTTCGATGACTTTGACCTGGTGGAACTTTCCATCTCTCCAACGACACATAACACGGGTGCCAACCTCGAGGGGTAAAATGCTCGCCTTTCTCTTCTTCAACGAGTCGGGTTCAATCATAGTCATATGTGCTGCCGGTGGAGGCATTCCGTCTACGGTGGATTGAGACTTCGGGTCGCCGTTCGCGGAGCCGTTCTCCGGATTTCTTGGCGGTGTCTCTATAGAACCCATTGTCGGTTTCTGATGATAGCTTTGAGTGGGCTAATTGATTTCCAAAATCAAAAAACAAAAACCCATTGTTGGGTTTTCGGCCCAACGTTATATACATATATAATAAAAAAAAATAGTCAAAGTGGTATTATTTAGCTGATGAATAATGCTTCCTAAAAAAAATAATTAAATTTCGTACATTGATTATAGAATAAAAATACTAAAAAAAAGCAATTTCAGTTTTTGTATGGTATAATTATTATTTTTGTATTTAATGTCTTCCAAATCATAAATCTTTTGACTAATTTTAAATTTGAATCGAATGAATCCACTTTTAATTAATTTCAAATTCAAACGGCATGAATTCAAAAAAGCAAATCTCTACCACTGCTTATTTTCTCCTCTCCATACAAAATATTTAGGCCCAAAATTTTATTTGAAAAAATTTAATTTTCTTTTCATGTGTATCAACCACCGACCAAAAGATGTTGGTCATATGATATGTTGTTTTTTAAATGTTATTAAGTACCAACAATATTTTTTTCTAAAGATATTGGAACATCATTAAATAGATAATTCCTTATTTAGTGCAATAGCAAATTGTTTGCTCTATCAAGAAATGCTAATCAGTGATGTGAGCGAGAATAAATAACATTAACATATTATCATCCCCATTCTTTATGATCTTTTTCTTGTTTGTTACAGGCTTTGCCTTTCTCGAAACACTTGTCTTTGATCTAATTTTAAGGAAAGAAATTAGATTAAGGTTAAAGAGAGAGTAATCCTATTAAATGTAAGATAAAAATTGAGAGAAGGGTGATGCCACATGACTAAGCTCAGAAGATGAATGAAAAATGCTTCATTAATTGAAACTAGCATTGTCAGTAAGACCATGGAAACATATCATGTAAAATAAACAAAACTGCAGCTTCTACCAAAAAGAGATCTGCATGCCTGTACACAACAATTTTCATAACTAAAAAAAATTAAGCAATAAGTTGACATTTGGAGGATAATTTAGAAGCTCATCGATCTGAAGCTGAGCAGAATTGCTTTGAAAGTGACACTGTAGAAAATATTTACATTAACTTTACGGCGCAAGCACAGTAGGCGAGATACCTTTTAGTTCCTTGCACAAGGATACAAGAAGCAGAGCCTCTCTGCCACAAAAAGATGTATTAAGATACTGAAATTTGAGCCGCTTGCAATACATGTAATGCAACAAACCTTCACCCACTGTACAATTACTCTCACAATGAATATACAACAACGATGTGAAAGCTCCCTGCCTTGTCCAGAATGTCAATCCTATTCAACAGGATGCACCATCCAGAACACTGTACCTCGGCGAAAACTTCCTGCCTTTCTCCCTCGTAAATCCAACAAACAGTACAGCTTATAGGCATAAGGCAGTGTTGTCCGCAACAGATGGCTGCAGGTATCCAGTGCGGAAATCAGAAGCCCAAGTTCAACATTTATCTACCTTTTACGTTCCAATGGTTCACCAGAACATGCATCCTGGTCCATGTGCTTTTCCTTTGGCAGGCAATCAACAGGAATATAAAAATATCCTTTAGGTAGCTTCTGATTTTTCATAGATGCTTGGTCTGACGTCATCACCAACTCTTTCTCAAATGTCTCAAAACGCTGCAACTTGATATATGTTGGAAGAATGAGTAAATCTTTCACAACCTTAGTTAAAGCAAAACAGAAATGACGCGATGCAATTCCATACCTTTCTCGATTGTGAGCTCCATTCTCCATCATCCAAAGGATTGCGTGAAGGAAGGGAAGCTCTATGAGGTATTTGCTTCCCAGCAAAAGACAACCTCTCCAAAGGCCTCCGGGTAATAAGGTTTTGGGATGTGGAACTATCATCTGTCTTTTGGTCAGTATCCATGGTAACTTTGACTCGGTGCTTAACAGAAATGGTACTGTCCACAGTTACATCATCCGATCTTTGCATTGCATCACTACAGGATTTATACCCATCTGTATTGCCTTTAAGGGATGTAGTAGCTGATTCTGAACTGACGTCCGGATGGAAAAAAGTACTATGAACAAGCACAGAACGAGCAACATGGTCTCTTTTGCAAGCGAGTATGCTATGGGAGCAAAGAACCAAATCCCGCTGCAACAATCAAACACCGCATAATGCCCATATAATTTGAGATATATAGTGTGGAATCCAAAATGATCTGTGCTTAAATAAATCTCATCTTCGGCTAAATGCTATGCCAAACAAGACAGAAAAAATCTGAAAATAACATTTATCAATAGAATTCTTATAGGTCAAACTGTTGGTCCAAACAATAGAAAATAAAATATTGGGAATGACTTAACAAGTTCATTTTTCATGTTGAGGGAACATGGGAGGAAAGAAAATGAATACCAAAATACACAGGATTACTGTTATCATCAGGTTCAGTCCAAGGATTCAATGGGAATTCCATATAAGACATGGTACAAATAACCAATCAAGTAAACTGACAAAAAGCATGACTATTCCAGGTAGCAACAAAATATCTCCCAGGTGTCAATCGATCAGATTAAGTGCAAATAACTATAGAACACATCCAACAGCCACCAATCAAAGCAAAGTTGTTAGTATCTAAACAATTTCATAATTGCCCCAAGTGGGATGAATCTGCCTCCAATTATTATCAATGAGCTCATGCAAAAGCCAGGTTTTCAAAAAATTAATGATTTGCTACTGTGTGTAAAGCAACAACTATCAGAAAATGAATGTCAACTTTACTATAATTTAGCAACAGCAAAACCTTCCTTGCTGATTTGGCAGAGCAACTCTAGTTACTAACAAAAAAGAAAACACCAAAATTTAGTACATCAAGGAAAAGCATACCTTTATTTTTTCACGTTTAATGATTCTCTCACAAAGAAGGCGTAACCTCTCCAGCTCAACCTGTAAAAAAGCATTAAACAGAGAACAATTAGATCACTCAAATTCTTACACTGCAAAGTAAAAGGCATATTGCATTACAATATAGCACAAGTACAAGAAGTTCTGCCGGATAATGAAAAAAAGTAATCCTCTCTCTCTCTCTATTTAATAGAAATCATTCCAACACCACAAGAAATTTATATGGCAAGAACAAAATTATGCTACATGATAACTTAGCATGTTCACCAACATAAAGAGTGCAAATCAAAACCCAGTAGTTGGTCAGATGAACTCCAATCCATTTGCAGGATAAAAAGAAAGTTCTGAACTTCCTAAGAGCATCCATAAACACTATAGGTTCGGAGCATAGACATATATGCAAACAAATTTTCATCACTTTGAAGTATTTGAATTTCAAATGAAATTTTTTTGTCTGATCTTGAAAAAAAAAAAATCTGAACTTGTTCTGGTGTCAAATACACCTTAAATTTCAGGTGCAACTTGCACAAAATAAAATTAAAATAATCTCCAAGACATTGAATCTCAGGTTAGCACATCATAGAAATTTGTAAACATTTCATACTATGGACATCAGAATGAAAGAGCCACTGTACCCTGATTTGCCTCATGTTCTTTAATTCCTCAGCTCCATGTTTTTGAGTTTCAGCCTGTGAAAACCAAGAAAAAAAATTTATGTCTAATAAAAATAAAAATTAGATATGGAGGCATGGAAAATTTTGAGCAAATATAAGAATCTCAGACCTTTGCCCTCTGTTCCAAGCCATGCCTTTCACAGTAAGCCTTATGCTGCAACTTGCCATTAAGAGTCTTAACATTCATGTAATAACCTGCACTTCTAGCACAGGAGGGATGAAATGTGGCCTGACAATGACCATAGCTACACTGCAGGATCAAATTACAGCGGATCAATTATCAAGATTCAATATTGAAAAAACATTAGGCTGCCGAAAACATAAGTTCATGAATCAGCCAAGACAGGCTCACCTTTATGCAGACACCATGTCTGCGACGGCAAATTGAGCAAATTTCAATTCCCTTAGCAATTGTCTCCTAGATCCAACATCAAAAAAGTGAATGTTTCAAAAAAAAAAAAAAGAATAAGAAATAAAAGGTAGCATTCCTTGTGTTTAAAACAAAATTATCTCGAACAAAATTCAAACTAATTCAAACATTTGTGTGAAACCAGGTTATCTCAAAGCAACTTTGACAGATATTACTCCATAAGACATCCACATACCATTCCATCAACAGGATTAACTTGTCCCCTTCTGAACATTGCTTCAAACACCCACTGCACAACAAAATATACATTAGACATAGATCAACTTGTCAACGCTGAAGATAAGAGGAAAAAACCAACTATCAATCATGTAAAAATTGAGAATAAAATTCCCACCTCTGCACAGAAGGCATGGATCCACTGACCATCAGCAGACTTCCTAAAAGCACCAGTAGTTCCACCACATAAACTACACTCGGCAACAAAATAGGGCTTCTCCCAAAAATTAAGTGAAGCAGCTGCAGAGCACCTAGATGATGATAATTCCTCACATAGTTCACAGTACCATGGACCTGTTGATTCTTTGACACTACGATAGCAATCCAAGTGGACCGCAACCTGCTAACAGAGATTCCATTAAGTTCAAACAGAGATACTACATTTTATATTGATCAAAAAGTGAAGAAAGACACAATTGCCTGAGTCTGCAATACCTTGCAACCAGAACATACTAAGATAGGATTCAGCAGTGTCTCAGATCGTCTGCAAATATCACATGTTCTAGGATGCTCTTTAGAAAATTCTGAAACTGACTGAATGAAATCAGAGTACTTCTCTGATGAATTTCTTGGAACTGCCACCCTTGAAAGTGTCTCCTTTGGGCGCGACATCAGCTGAGAAGAAATGCCAGCCCTCCCGTTAGAAATATTAAATTTCTGCAAAGAGAGAAAGTATGAAAAAAATACAGGATTGTGGCAGTAAAATTTTTCCCGCTTCTCTCAGAAAAGGCAAGAAGACAATCCAAGGAAGAAAAAGAAAACGCAGCAGTACAAACCTCTTGATGAGTAGATTCATCATATGTGTCTTTCCTAAAAGATGAAATCCTAGAAGAAGCAGCAGCTGCTGCAGTTGCAGCAGCTAGCACAGCCTGTGCTTCCTTATGCTTTCTTTCTTTCCTGCCCTGCTTTTTTGCTTCTCTTAGTTCATTAAGATACTGATTGACAAGCACTGCATCCCATCTTTGGGCTCTGGTTGCATCAATCTCACATGGCAGACTCTTAACCACCTTACAAATTAAATTATCTGCCAGGGAAGCCAAATATAAAAAAAATATATAGAGGTTGATTTCCATTCCATATGAGACAGTATCTTTCTTGCTTTTATAAAAAGGGGGTAGAAAAAAAGACGAGTTAAGAATCAAGAAAAAGATGAAACTAATGAGCACAGAAAAATATGCACCAGTGAATTGCTTTCTTGCAATTGCATTGCCAAGCAGCCTATGCTGAAAGTAAATAATTTCTCCTTCAACTTCATCTGCTGGAGAGAGTTCATGAAAACCAAGCTTTTTAGCCCTGACCAGCTGCTCTGAATTAACTTCATCAGATTTGTAAATGTCATTGCATTTTGAATGTGTACTTTGGTGATTACAGCAGACACCGGCATTAGATGAAGCCTCCAGACAACAGGTTTCTCCCACCCTCAAACCTGGCCCAAAGTGAATGTGCATTAAGCCCACAAATCAAATACCAATAACAGTAATAATTTACCATGAGACTTAAAACTGCCCCTCTCCTACCTTCTGAACCATAAACATTATCTCTTAGGAGCAGCCCACTCTGCATCTGCAACAATTTCTTTTGGATGTCCAGGTGCACATAATGACTAGAAAATTCTTCTATTTTTCTGCATGACATTAATCTAGCAATTTCAGAAAGTTCACATGAAGTCCTAAACTTTGTGAATAGATCATACTGCAAAGCTTACTTCAGATCAGGAAGGACCGAGCTGATATCTGAATAAACAGTATTCTCATTAATTGGATCACCCTGTTGTCTAACAGCAATATGCTTTGACTCAACCTTATCCAAACAGGCGCCTCCAGGGGGATCATCTGAACTGCCTGTGAAACATACATCATACTTATTTTAAGATGTATCTAAATTTGCTTCATCATAGATAACACAATAAGCAATGATAAAAGTACAGTATGCAACTCGGTGTGAACCGCTATCAGTCTCCCACAAATAGATAGCAGTAAAACTGATTGACATGTATTACATCCAGTACAAGTATCTAAGCTACAAGGGGAGAAAAGGAAGATTGACATGAGAAGTACTTATATGCACAGCAGACAACGCTAGAGTACAAATATTCGCTCTGGCACTTCACCATCTATTTTAGAAAACAGATATAAGCATAAGAAAAATATTTTTCTGTTGAATGTTTTCAGCTATAAATTTATTTGATGACAAATCAAAAAGAAAAGTTGATTCATGAGACATGAGATGCATACTTGGAGTTTAGAAGCATCAAGTGGAAGGAATATTGAAAGCCTAAGGAGCACTAAATCAACAGATTCCAGAATGAACTCAGGGTGTAAAGAATTATGGGAAAAAGCCTTTGTTCTATTTTTCTAGGCTCTCAAATTCCTCTTCAACACATCTACATCTGTAACCTTAGGCAAAAAATAGGAAAATAATCCATTTCTCCAACTGAACAATGTGTGGTAAGATGATGTATAATTTTTTTAACTAAACATTAAGTAACAATTTATTGCCTCGTCTCAAATTGCACTCACGATTCAAAACGTTAAGATGCCAACTAACAACAAAAGTTATAAGTGATTTAGAACAGAGAGAGAGAGAGATGCACAGGTTATGTGGTAAATTCTAGAAAAAGACGCATACAACTTTCATCCAGCACAGAAGAATTAGGCCAGAACAATGATTTTGAAAAGAATACCTTCAGATTTAGATAAACATGCAGCCAAAGAATCTTGGATCTCATCAGGGCTAATTGATGTCTGCACAAATTGCATAAGACAATATAAAATTAGAACAATGGCTGCAAAATAAGAGGCAAATAAAGCCTTTAAGAAAGCCAAATATAGAATAAGAGCCAACAGTTCAAATCTTATTTTTCCTTGAGAAGAGGTAAAATTAATATTCTTAAAAAAAAAAAATTTGCCTGCTGTAGTGTTCTAAATCAAATAGATCTTGTCATGTCCTCCCATGCCATACAGCATTTGTGCATTGACATAAAATCTAGGATCAGACTCCAGATAAAGGGAAGAAAAAGGGCAGACCACCGTCACTTTGAATAATGGCCACTATCAATTTGGGCTATGACTTAGTTAGGGGTTAAAATAGTAACAATAACAAACCAATATTATAGCACAAGTTTATAAAAGACATGCACAAGGATCCAAAAATCGTATTACAAATATTTCTCCAATTTACATGAACAGACCCAGTCAGCTACTGATACTCATTGAACAATACCACAGTTCTTTCCCTAAAAGAACAAGAATGCAAAAAATACAAATCAGAAACATTAAATTATCCAAATGCTACAACTTGGCTAGAAATGCTCAGAAGCAAAGCAAGAGAGAATAAATGCAAGCAATGCAAATTTGTTAAACTTCCCACCAGCGAAGTGTATGCTGCAAATATAGCTTCTTAACATACAAAGAAAAAATACAATAAGATATTTGAATCTTTTGCCAGGGTGGTAGTTCGGGAAAGAGCCATTGTGATAGGATTCACCTTTTGAGATACTTCAGTTGCATTTTCTTCTTCTTCATGGGCTGGTTGATCTACTTTCACCTCGTCCACCAGTATCCCACTATCAGTTAAAAATTCCTCAGATGAACAAATCACTTTGTTATCTCTCAAAAATCTTATGTTGCTTTTTGTTCTTCTACGTGGTGGAACTGACTTAACAGCAACATCTGTGATATCAGACTCTGATATTGTTACAGCATCAGAATGATCTTTTAAATCCACCTCATCCTTTGATAAAATTGTGGATTTTAGTTTGACATTCAAATTTTTATGAGAAGAACCAATGTAAGCATGATTTCTGAGCCATTTCACTATTTTGCATTGCAATTCAGGCAACAGACTATCTTCCTGCATAAAAAGGATCGGTAAAAAGTAAAAAGAAAGCAACAAATATCTATCTGACCAATTTAAGTTTCAAAAAGTTACAACAAAAATGAGTCTTTATTTGAACATTACATCAAGTGTTGAAAGTAATGAATCAGGTGAGATGCCAATCTCCAATGCTACATCGTTCATGTTGACTTTTCCTCGGTCAATCAACTGCATCACACAAATCATATATGGGTAAGCTCAAATTGATCAGATAGAACCACTAATAACTAGAGACAATTGATTGACACATAGGTAGCATGGACACAGCGACACGGACATAGGGAAATAGCTTCTAATTGAAGTGTATGTCTTCTAAACTGAAGTGTTTAGGTAGCACAGACACAGGGAAACAGGGACAGAGACATGGAAAAATGCCTACTAATTAAAGTGTCCATGAATCACAGCTTAACATTTCACCATTACCTTTTTCAGAATCAGCACAAGATTTACTGATTCAGAAATGTTAGTGTCCTTGTTGTCACTTCTCTCAGATATTACCATATTACTGACCAGGTCCCCATCAACACATTCTGATATCAGCACATCATTAGATCTGGAATCAGACAATCCAATTTCCTGCGATTCACTGTTGCCAGATTTTTCAGAAGTGGTGTCTGGTGTTTCAACATGGACAGCAAGTTTATCTCCATTTCGGCCGATTTTTAATTTGTGATGTTTTTCAGACAATAGTGTTGATGGAGTACCATTAGCAGCTGATGAGTTACTGCTGTCAATTATATTCCCTAATTGTGGGTTGCTTCTACCATCAGGCAACTCTGAGTGCTTTGAGCAAAAGGCCCGTAACTCAACCTGTATAAACGTAAAATATATAATAAAACTCAGTTGGGTCACATCCTGAAGTTATTACCATGCTTACAGCGTCAGAAGAAAGTTATTAACGTATTTATTGTTTCAACCATAAGGATAACATATAAAAAAAAAGTGGCAAATTTTCTAACAGAGGAAAAAGCTTACATTCTCAGATCCACGTTTTCCCCACACCTCCATTCTGTGCTTTGCTTCCCTTGCACAAATGGGATGAAATGCAGTCCTACAAGTCCCTGAATGAACCAACGTAGTGGAGTTCTATTGCTGTTAGTAGCAATATCTACATGCTTAACCAAAATGAAAAAAGAGCAAAACACTGAAAAGGACCAACCACCCAACATAACTAATCCTCCAGGACAATATGAATAAACTGGACAAAAGTAATATCAAAAACCAGCCAAGCTGACCAACACAAGTTATTAAAAGAATTGAAGATGCTATAAAAGCAGCAGTTATCAATCAAACCACCGAAAAATTAAACAAAAAATGTTATGCTATAAAGGCTGTAAAACAGTCCCCTTACGTAGAAAGGCTTGCAAAGCATAGTGACAATTAGAGGCAAGGTCTGCTCATGGAAACTCTCTAGTGACATCAACAATAGCACACCCTGATTGCCTTTATTTCCATTTTAATTATACAACTAACCACCAAGGCAACATAACAGATATTTCACCAATCACAATAAACTAATCAATTACAATTGGATACAGAAAATGAAGAGAAGACCTTACATGCATAAAAAGTTGTATTTTATGATGAATGTTATAGATAGTTTATGCTATAAAGGCTGTAAAACAGTCCCCTTATGTGAAGAGGCTTGCAAAGCATAGTGACAATTAGATGCAAGGTCCGCTCATGGAAACTCTCTAGTGAAATCAACAATGATCAAGAGCCCTAATCAGTTATCCATTAACACTTGCACATGCATAGACACATGGAGTGAAGAGGAAGAGGAAGAGGAAGAACAAGGAGTAGGCAATCAAGGAGTCCCAAACAAAGAAAACCATTAGAGGACAACAGTCAATTAACAAAAGCAATGATGCTACACAATGGGCCCAGATTCTCTTAATGTAGCAAGATACTAAACCCAACAAGAAGTTTTTGCGCTACTCCCCAAGAGCATATCAATGCAGCATTTTGTATGGGGCAAAGATAACAAGAAAGAAAAATATAAAAACCAAACAATGATGAGCCAGCAAAAATGATTCAAGAAGAATGTTTCAGTGAAATGTTAGTTAGCTAGTTGGTTGCCATTAAAGGCAAATGTGCATAAGCTCTCAGTCTCAAAATGTATTAACAGCCAAATTAGGGGATCACCCAACTAGAACACTACAAAATTAGCAATAATGCATTACTCAGGAAGTGTAAAGTATTAGCTACACTAGCAAAATCAAAATACTACGGAGTCCAGTTTCATAATTTATGCAAAAAACCAGAAAAAAAATATATGGTAATAAACTCCCAACTGAAAGACCAGGGCAGCAAGAAAAGCTTTGGCCAAAATAATCCCAATTAGAATTTGCACCACATAAAGTGGCAAGAATTTCTCAATAGCAAGTCCTCACAGCACTCAATCACAATGTATAATTGTTATATAATAGAACAAACAGTCTTCTGGCTGTTAGACTGTGGTCCTCATCTTCAACCTTAATAAGAGCATTATCCCTTCATACTAACATGCACAAATCCCGAAAGAAACATAGCAATCATCTTCCAACTCATACTATATGATTTTTGTGAACATAGCAACGGTTGCACCATACAACATCACATAAATTTTAAACTTAATTAATTTTTCAGTGTAACAATCGCAAAATTCCAACCTGGAGTACAAGTACAACCAGAAATGGAAAGAAAGGCATAACAGAACAAAATAAGGAAGCAACAAAACATACCATGACTGCAACGAATACAAACGCCACTCTTCACCTTGCATACATTACACACTAGTCTCCTTCGTGATTCATTTATTTCTTGCACATCCATTATTTTTTCCATCTTTGTTAAGTCCTCCACATAGACCTCAGGCGTCCATAGAGAACAAAATAAGTGTGCAAACTCAACAGCAGACCCACTATTTTCTACCCCAACAGGTTTCAAAACACCACCCTGCTTTGGGCAAAGCACACAAGGCTGCTTCACTGAATCATTACCATTAATCTTGTGCTCACACCAAGAACAAAGCCAAGACTCATTTACAGTCCCTTGCATACCATAACACTTCAAATGAACGGCAACATTACAAGAAGAACAAACAATTAATCTATTTGTTTCACTACCCGTCTCACTCTTGCAGCAAAAATCACATGATGATGTACTCCCTTCACAAGGTGAACCAACCAAAAGCTTCTCCAGTCCTGCCTCTGTACCTAAAAATTTTCTTTTCTTTGATGGTCGTTCTGAAGTCAAAACAGTTCTAGTTCTACAACCTAAAAGCCACTCTAGACCAACAGAAGAATTTGAATTGACACAGGCATTTCCTTCCTCTTGAGGCAAACGGTCAGCGTCACTCTGAAGTGAAGGATCAGCACACTCTGGTCCATTGCTTTGAAGGCCAACACTATCAATGTCCATGAACAGTTCATCATCTTGCTTTGCATTATTCTTTATTGCAACCTCATTTTCATTTTCATTTTCATTTTCATTGTCTTTCTCAGAATTCGTGTTCACATTGCTAACCACAGTCTCATTTTCATTTTCATGAGCATTTCCATTCTCATTGTTGGCGGTCACATTGTAATCATTTTTCTCATTTTGAACATAAGGAATTAAAAAACACTTACCCGTAGCTAAAGTCCTAAGTGAAGAAGAAGAAGACAGCTCAAACAAAGCATCAATATCCGGCAATGCCAAATCCCTAAAATACTCCTCAGTCTCAACCCATATGTTCCTTCCCTTAGAGGACCGGTCACTTGCACGCGAAGCTTTTTTCTTATCTGAACTATAATGTGACTTCTTATGTCTCTTTCTACTACTACTATCCGATTGCTTCAACAAACTAGCTAATCCACTAGGCAAAGTAAACACACTTGAAATGCCATCCTCCTGGACATCAAATGGAAAGCGTTCACTCAAAGCTTTACGCGCCTGGGAGAAGAAATCAACATCAAATGAAGTCTTTTTCTGTTCCGTTGTTATTGTTAGGGGTATTTCAAATTGGTTGGCCGGAACCCTAGAAATTGGGCGGCAAGGTCTCTCGTCGGTGCCGCAACCTCCGTCAGGACACCTACCCATCATCTTCTTCCTCCGAGGGCATCAGCCTCCGTTCATCAAACACACCACAAACAACCACCGCCACAACCTGCGTATTCCATAACGGGAAAACTCAAGCTCTAATTATAATCATTCAAATAAAAAATTCTTCAAAACCCTAAAAAAATTCCAACCCTAGACCTAACCCTAATCTTAGCCAACCAGTGGCGGTTTCAGTCTCTGAACAGGAAAATAAAGAAAGAGAAGAAGACGGGGAAGATAACGAAAATATTCGCGGCCGGTAGGGTTAGGGTTTCAGTTACTCTTATCTCAGGTTCGTGTTGTTGTTGTTGCTGCTGTTGGGGATGCGTTTTCACAAGTGGTTTTTTTATATTTTGTTTTTTTGCGACTTTTTTTTGGAAGATTGATTTCGCTAGAGAGAGAGAGAGAGAGATTCGCGTTATTTGCAGGCAGGAGAGGGCGGTCCGTTTTGGAAAAAAGATATTTTTATAAGTGGGTTTCTATCGTGTGTTATGCAAACAATTGTATTCGTGTGGCTGCCACCTTGTTGCACGTGGCTCTGCTTTATAGGCTCTTTAAACGATACTTTTTTTTAGTGTTGGTTTATTTTTATCTCTTTTCATTCATTTTTTACGTTGATAAATTAAAATCTTTTTTATTGATTATACTTGGGCCGGACTTAATAATTTTTCAAGTTTGTATCCTATTTTCTAAAAAAAAAAAAAAAGAATATATAATATATAATATATAATATATAATGGCTAAAATTTATGAGATATGGTTTAAATAATTTAAATTTTATCTATAAATTTATAATATATATTCTAAATCTAATTGTTTTGTTTTTTTAAACAACTAAAACGTTAGAGAAAAGTAGAAGATTAAATTCATAGTTTCATCTTATAATATATATCACCTCAGTCACTAAATTAAAAAGAAAGAACATTATAAATATAATTATTAAATTCAAAATAAATATAAAAAATTATTATTTGGTATAAGGTAAATTTCATATATTACTTTTCAATAAGTGACAATTTGTTTTATTTGGTCATAAATATATTGAGTCCGTGCTCATATGTAATATAAAAATTGATTATTTTATATATAAATAACAGTGACTTTAAATTTAAATTCGAAACACATGCATAAAATCAGTTGTAGAATGTAACTCATATAACCTATTTAAACATATATAGATTAAAAATGTGTTTAAACGTGTCATGACCAATTATTTAAACACATAATACATTTACCATGTTTAAAATATACTCTAATATTAAAAAAATTAAAAATTAAAATAGATAATACTTTTATACATAATGACAACATGATAAATAAAATTTCATTAAAAATAAAAAATGTTATTTATAAGTCATTAAATAAAATATAGTGCACAAATATTTTATTAATTATAGTTTATTATTATTATTATAAAAACAAGTATATGAATATAGTTATAACATTTTTTATAATTTAAGATATATAAATACATTATATTTTTTAGTCACATACATTCATGTGTTTATCTATATAGCATTATAAACGGCGGGATTTAACGTGCATCTAAGTTTTGACTACTACTACATTGTATGGATTCAAAATCCACTAGAAAATACAACAGGGACTTATAATTCAAATTAAAGATGGAGTAATCACCCAGATAAAACTCGAAAAATTTTTTACAACAATTGAATTCCACATAGGTTCCCCATAAGCTATCCTTAGAGACTAAGTTTAGAAATTGGATATGGGCTTTTGGAAGCCCACTCAATCTTGTAGTTGGGCTTCATTTATGTTTTATTACTCTTAATTATTTAATTATTTCTTTATTTACATATAAAGTTGCAATTTGCCTCTAAACAATTGTCAACTTTTATAATTAGGTCCGAGTTTGATTTAAATTACAATTACATGCAAATTAGCTGTGATTCACAACATTTATTACAAATTATAAACATTCAACAAATAAGACAATAAAATAAGTACAAATATAAAGAAATGGGGAGAGGATAAATGAATTACAACCTTTAATCATGCAAATAAAAATAAAGTAAATTAAAATACACACAAAAAAAAGAGAAAGGAGAAAAAATTACAGCCCTTATAACATGCAGAAACTGTAACAATAAAATAAATTAAAATAAACACGAGAAAATAATAAAATAAAAGCAAAACTAAAGAACCTATAAACTAAAATATGTCATCGAATGACCAAATTATTACTCAAATTTATTTCTTGAAAAGTTAAATTTAATTAACCCAAACATAAGAAAACCTACAAAAGAAACACCAAGTCGGAATTCAGCATTTAAATATAGGGACAATACTTTACTAACTAAATGATAACAAAGCAAATAAAAGCTAAAATATAATGTAATAATAACTCGGGCACGTAAAGATTCAAAATAAACAATAAGCAATAAGTAAAAAATGACATAAAATATATCACATAAGTTGCTGTAATAACCCGAATTTCGATATTTATTATGAAATTAATTGAAAATTTAAATGTGAAATTTATTTTATTAATACTAAATGGAAATTATTAAATTTAATTAATTTTATTAAATTAATGTTAAAATTATAATGTTAATAAAAATAGTAATTTAATTTTTAAGAGTATATATATATATATATATATTTGTATGTGTAATTATTTGAAATGATATTTTTAAATATAATATACATATATGTGTACTTTTTGTAAAAAAATAATAAAATATATCAAAAATATTTTTTTTCTTATATATATATATATATATATATATATAAAGTCGGGATATAATTTTTTCGGGTTCCCTTTTTCTTCCTTCTTTCTTTTCTTTCTTTCTTATTTTCTTTTTCTTTTTTCCCCTGCACTTCCCGATTTCTGCAGAATGCCACCCAGTCCCACCGGCGTCTACCGGCTGCCACCACCCACCACCATCACCTCCCCTCCTTCTATTCTCCCTTTCGCCAACTTCAGCACACCTCCCATCGCCAGAAAACAACAGCAACAGCAGCGGTGGTTCAGTTCGTCGCCGGTGGCATTTCTGGTGACTCCAGCTTGCGATCCCGGGCTCTTTTAAACTGTTTTAGTCCAGGCAAACTAGTTCTAAGCTCGGTTCAAACTTAAATCGTCTCATTTGTAAGTTTTCTTCAATTTTAGTTTAGGTTAACTTTGTGTTTTTTATTTTGTTGAGCTTGATTTCTTACGATTTAAGCTAAATGTTGTTGTGTATAGCTTAAGCTTTCCAAATATATTTTTTTTGAATTTTTTTGATTTTTGAGATTTGAATTTTCCCGCAAGTCACTATTCTGGTGACTCTTGCTGGAAAATCTTTTATTTTTAATAAATTATATGGATTATTTGAAATAGAGTTTGTGAAGAAAGTTTATGAAAATTTTGTCCCAATTATTTATTGTGAATTTTTGAAAGTTTATGTGAAAAATTAATTGAAAAATTTAATATAAATTAGTGAATTTGGTGTTATAATTGAAATTATTGTTAATTAGTATGTTTTGAATAATTTTGGGATAATAAATAGTATTAAAATAATTTTTACGAATTATTTACTATTTTTAACTAATTAATAATAATTTTCAAAAATATATTCAAATAATAAATTTATTTACTATTTTTGTGATTAAATGAATTTTTAACTATTTTTATTACATATTTGATCTATTTAAAGAATTAATTGTGAATTTTACTAGTTAATTTTGAATAATTGAAAAAAATGGATTTTTATTAATATTATATAAATTATTGAGATTTTATTAACTAATTTGAAAATAATTAGCTTTAATGTTTTTGTTAAATAAATATATCATATTGTGGTTTATTATTGATGTTTATGGATTTTAATGATTTTTGTTATATTATTATTAAATATTGATTTTATTGCGAATTGTGATATTTGATTGGAAAATTGTGTAGTTCGAGGTTTCAATCCGAGGTGTTGTGCATTTATGGTTTTAAAAGTGTGTTTGCTTGTAGGATCGGCTCTACTTTCAGTAGAGAGACGTTCATTTTACAGAGGAGACTCTGTTGAATTTTTGGTAGAATTATAGTAAAATGTGACATTGGGTCAATATTGAGTTTTTGGTATTTTGGTTGAGTTGTTTCCTAGATCGAGTCTTTCTTTAGAATTCCTAGAAGTGTAAAATTAAGATTTCAATTCTAATATTATTATTATTATTTATTTTCTTTAGTTGCACTGAGGCCTATCGGACTAGGCCTGTCGAGTCTGTCTAGAGGAACGCACAACTGTGAGTTATTATTTTATATATGCATTACATGTAGAGTGCATAATTATGAGCATCCACGTTTTCATAATGTATTTAAACATTAATTGTTTTGGTATACTTTTGGTATATTTTAGTATATATGTGACACATATATTTGGTATGTTCTTAATATATATTTGGTATATTTTTTGTATACTTATGGTATATTTTGGTATATATGTGACATATATATTTGAAATATTTTTAGTATGTATTTGGTATAATTCTAGTATACAATTTGTATATTTCCAGTATATGCTTGGTATATGTCTAGTATATAACTAGTATATTATTTTAAATTGGATGTCATTATGTTTTAATTATGCAATTTATTAGTTCTAACATTTATGCGATTTATTTAAAGGATATCACTAAAACGTGCTACCTAGTAAGCTGCACTAATACTGTGTACGTACCAGTGCATTAAATTTTAGGGTTAAGATTATAAAATTAATTGATGTGAATTTTGATTATTCGATTTGAGAATTATAGTGAGAGAGTAGTGTGATTGTGGGACCTCGGTTGACCTAGTGTTTCGGGACCAATCACACTGACAGTGAAACTGCGGGAGCTCAGTTGACTTATTGTTTCAGGGCCAGTCTATTGTTCAGAAATGGAAAAGAGAATTATTTTGGAATTAAATAAGTCTATTAAATAGTGCGATATTTTGATCGAGGTTATGAATATTTTTCATATTCTATTTGATCATTAACTTAAATAAACTTTTTCTGGATTTATTATTATATAAAAGTGGATTTTAGCATATGTATGAAATGTCTATATATATTTATATTTATATTGATGCTTGACTATATATGATTTAGGTTACATGTATATATATTATAATAATTCATTCAATGAGATTTGACTCCCCTCAATATTATTTTTACAGGATCTTCTTTCTCTTCAAACCTCCCCGGTAGTACTTTACGTCAGTCTTCTTCAGCCCCAGCTAGATTATGTAAATTTTATATCTGAACTCTTATTGTATTATAGAAACTGCAATAGCAGTGCTATTGAGATAGAAGTGTGTTGTATTTGGGTTGAGATTTTGTATCCAAATATTGTATGAAATATTTTATTATGTATGATATATAAAGATTTGCTTTTATATTAAATAAAGTTTTAATTCTAACATATTTTTATATTATTATTGCATTGTTTTTATTTTTAAGGTTTGATATGGATTCTGAATTTGAAAAAATTTTTGTTCTTTAGCATCGGTCATGACTCCCGATTTGAGTCGTGACGACATGCATAAAACAAGTTATATAATGTAACTCATATAACCTATTTAAACATATAGAGATTAAAAATGTGTTTAAATGTGTAATGACTAGTTATTTAAATACATAATACATTTACCATGTTTAAAATATACTCTAATATTTAAAAAATTAGAAATTAAAATAGATAATACTTCTATTCATAATGACAACATGGTGAATAAAATTTCATTAAAAATAAAAAAATTTTATTTATAAGTCATTTAAAAAAAATATAATGCACAAATATTTTATTAATTATAGTTTGATTATTATTATTATTATTATTATTATTATTATTATTATTATTATTATTATTATTATTATAAAACAAGTATATGAATATTATGTTAATTTAGATACATATTTTTAATTATAGTTATAACATTTTTAATAATTTAAAAATATATAAATGCATTATATTTTTTTAGTCACATACATTAATATGTGTTTATCTATATGGTATTATAAGCGGTAGGATTCAGCGCGCGACTAAGTTTTCAGCTACCACCACACTATGTGGATTCAGAGCCCATTAGGAAATACGATAGGGGCTTATAGCTCAAGTTGGAGATGAAGTCATCACCCAAATGAAACTCGAAAAAACTTTACAACAACTAGATTCCACAGAGGTTCCCTATAAGCTGTCTTCAGAGACTAAATTCAAAAACTGGGTATATACTTTTGGAAGCCCACTCAACTTTGTAGTTGAACTCCGTTTGTATTTTATTATTCTTAATTATTTAATTATTTCCTTATTTACATGTAGAGTTGCAATTTGCCTCCAAACAATTGTCAAATTTTACAATTAGATCCAAGTTTGATTTAAATTCCAATTACATGCAAATTAGCTGTGATTCACAACATTTATTACAAATTGTAAACATTCAACAAATAAGACAATAAAATAAGTGCACATACAAAGAAATGGGGGAGGATAAATGAATTACAACCTTTAATCATGCAAATAAAAATGAAGTAAGTTAAAATATGCACACAAAGAAAAGGGAGGAAGGAGAAAAAATTACAACCCTTATAACATGCAGAAACTGAGACAATAAAATAAATTAAAATAAACACAATAAAAGAATAAAATAAAAGCAAAACTAAAGAACCTATAAACTAAAATATGTCATCGAATGACCAAATTATTACTCAAATTTATTCCTGAAAAGTTAAATTTAACTAGTCTAAACATAAGAAAACCTACAAAAGAAACACCAAGTCATTCCTTAAAAAAAAATACAAAATAAATGAAAAAGGAAATCATCATTTAAATACAGGGACAATACTTACTAACTAAATGATAACAAAGCAAATAAAAGCTAAAATATAATGTAATAATAACTCAGACACGTAAAGATTCAAAATTGTAATATCCCGTATTTTTAAACATTTTAATATTTCATCGGGATATACAGTGTTAATAATTTTTGTATATATTTATGATATTTCATGAGTTGCTATTTAATTAAAATTGATTTTTATTGTTTTATATTATTTTAAGCACTTTATGTAAAATTTTCCCGGAACTTGCATTTTCCAAAAAATTGACACGTAAATTATTTATTATTAATTATTTTAAATAGATTTTCATATTTGCATGAACTCATATATATTTTTAAAGTACTAAATAACGTATATATGTGTATTTATTTATTTAACTAGGATTTAATTAATTACCCTAATATTTTATTATTTATTAATTAGTTTTAATATTATTTAATTATTTTTAGTGTATAAATTATTAAAATATTAAAAATTATATGTGTGGTGTATATTTAATGTGTGTGAGATTTATATTATTATAATATATAGTGTAAAAGTATATATATATATACATATACATTTAATATTAAACAAAATATAAAGTTTGAGTTATTTACGGTTATGTCATCCATCCTTCTCCCTTACTCCCGATCGTCCCCATCACAGTTCCACCGCTGCTACTCCCATTTTCTCACTATCGATGTATCGTACGGCGTGCCACCTCCTTCCCCAACCTTCCCTGCCGCCAGCAGCGCCCTATTCCGTCGAGTTTTGGCCAAAATAAGCTCGGGAAGCCGAATTCATTCTCACCGTCGATCACGACGTTTTCGGCCACCATTTTCGACACCGCCGGTCTCTTTCTTCTCCTTGAGCTTCGGTGAGTGTGATTCCAAGCTTTGTTTCACTTAAAATGGTCTTGATTTGCTTAGGTTTTGATTTTTGTAATTCAGCCATTTTAGGGTTCTTGATTTTTTTTGAACTTCGAATTGATTGATTCATGATAAATTACTTCACAAATTTTGTTCCCCTTAGCTTAATATTCATTTTTGAATTTTTTTAGAATTTTTGGGAATTATTTTGATTTTTGGGTATTTTTGAATATTTTATTATTATTTTCTAATTTTTGAAAATTAATTAATTAAATTATGAAATTATGTTTTATGATAAATATAGGTGTTTAAATGAATTATAGAAATTTATTTGGAATTTTTATGAATTTACATGTATTTATTTTGAATTTGTCTAGGTTTATGTAATTTTGGAAAATTAGGTTAATTGTGTTTTTAATTGAAATTAATTAGCTAATTGAGTTTAATTATTGATAAATATGTTGAGAAAATTAATTTTGTGCAATTATATTATTTTTGGTGAATTTTTGGAGTAATTTTAGTATATTTATATATATAGGGGCATTTTGGTAATTTTACCCTAAATTGACTAAAAATGTAATTAAATTGGTTTTAATAGTTTTTTAAGGTATAAAAAATGATTTCTACAAATTATTTAGTATTTTTGACTAATTAAAACTATTTTTCGTAAATTATTTTCAATTATATATATAATATACGATTTTTCTAATAAAATGAGTTTTTATTTATTTTTAATGTGTTTTAGAGTAAATTACGTAATTTATACTTATAAAATGTATTTCTATGATATAAGGGTATTTTTGATATTTCTGTAATATTCTGTGGTTGTGGACCTCGATCGGTGAACTGTAGTTTGGAGTCCGACCGAGGGATTTTGGTTATGTTTTGTGTTTATTTTCGAAGTGTATTTCTTTGCAGGGCCGGCTCTACTCTTTGAGTAGAGAGATGTCCGTTTTACAGGGGAGGTTCTGTCGGATTTTTGATAGAATTCTCGTAAAATGTGATGTCCGGTCAAACCTTAATTCTGATTCTGTGTCCAACATTCTAGATTGAGTTTCTAGGATTTTCTGTTAGGTTTATTTTAATGTCTGTTATTTTTGTATGTTTAGTTACGTCGAGACCAAGGCCTAGTAGACCAGGCCCATCGGACCTATCTCGAGGAGCGCATTAAGTGTGAGTTACTATTTTATATATATGTGCTTAGGTTGCATGATTTAGAAACGTATGTTATTTTGATTAATTATGCATAAATAAATCAATTAGTATTTAAGTTTATTTTTAGTTTATTTTTTATTTATCTTTGGTTTATTTTTAGTATATTGTAAATTATTTGCATGCTTTATTTAATATTTATACTTAAAATGTTTTTAAATATATTTTTAGTTTATTTTGCAAATATATTGGATTTATTTAAAGTATATATACTCGAAATATACCTGGTTTACTTTTGGTATATTTTTAGTATATATATGGTTTATGTTGTTATTTTATTCAATTCATGCATTATTTACTTTTATGAATGTATGCTTTATATTTTATTGAAGGATATCAATAGAACGTGCTACCTAGTGGGCAGCACTAGGACCGAGTACGTATCGGTACGCTTATAGCATTTAGGCTATACTACTAACCATTTGTGGATATTGATTGGATATGATTATTTGATGTGTGAGATATGGTTTGGAGATGTGATTGCTGGAGCTCGATTGACCAAGTGTCTCGAGGCCAATCACACTGACAGTCAGACTACTGGAGCTCGGTTGACTTAGTGTCTCGGGGCCAGTCTACTGTCCAAATGGAACAAGTGAATATATTGGAATAAGTGAGCCTGTATGGCTAGAGTGTTGTCTAACACTGTTTGAGGTTGCGATTTTCTAGGGTTCTATTTGATCCTTCATAAATAGTGATTTTTAATAAATATATAAAATGAGTTTATTGCATATGTGTGTAATTGCTTGTATACATACATATTATATATATTGTTGACTGTATGCATTGTCATTTAGTATGCATGTATATATATTATAGTAATTCACTCAGTGAGGTCTGACTCCCCTCTGTTGACCATTTTTCAGGAGAGTTTTCTTTGTCAGACCTCAGTAGCAGGCCTGTACGCCGGATTTCTTCCGCTCTGGCTTCTCTATGTAAACTACTCACTTGAGTTTTATTTTATGATCTAAACACTGCAGTAGTTGTAAAATTGTTAAAAGACATTGTATTATAGTTATGTGAGTTATGTATTTTAAGAATTTGGAATGAAACTTGTATTAAAGGATTTATTTATGTATGAGATGAGAATTCGATATAATTTCGTTTGACGAAAATATTATTTTGATATTTATGATTTTATTCCGCTGCATAATATTCTATTTAATTGTGTTATTATTATTACTATTGCATGTTTATTTTATTTTTAGGCTTGCTACGGGTTTCGGATTCGAAAGAATTCCCGTTCCCTAGCGCCGGTCATGACCCTTGTTTTGGGTCGTGACAAAAATAAACAATAAACAATAAGTAAAAAATGACATAAAATATATGACATAAGAAGTTGTAATCACCCAAATTTCGATATTTATTATGAAATTAATTAAAAATTTAAATGTAAATTTTATTTTATTAATGCTAAATGGGATTATTAAATTTAATTAATTTTATTAAATTGATGTTAAAATTATATTGTTAATAAAAATAGTAATTTAATTTTTAAGAGAATATATATATATGTGTAATTATTTGAAATAATATTTTTAAATATAATATACAAAAATATGTACTTTTTGTAAAAAAAATATATATCAAAAACATTTTTTTTTCTTCTTCCTTTTTGTTTTTTTTTCTTCTTCTTCTTCCCTCTGCTAAAACCAAACCCGAGCCACCCCACAACCTCACCATCACCACCACCATAGTCGACATCGCCAACGTCGGCGGATGCCAACACCAACAGACCCTCCCTTCCTCG
Source organism: Mallotus nudiflorus (assembly GCA_947683625.1). Lineage (NCBI taxonomy): Eukaryota > Viridiplantae > Streptophyta > Magnoliopsida > Malpighiales > Euphorbiaceae > Mallotus > Mallotus nudiflorus. Next base: position 6,836,743 of record CANTUR010000029.1, on the reverse strand, counting down.
CCGGCGTTCGCTGCAGCTCCTCCTCCATTGTTCTCCCTCACTGCCAGATCTTCAAGGAGTTACCATTGCCAGCTCCACTGACCTATAAACATGCAGATAGTTTCTTTTTGCTCGTCCTGGCTTGGGCTTCAATTCCCTTAAGCTAATTGCTTCGATCTTCAACTGGATTAACCTCAATTAGAGGTATATCCATTTTTAGGTTTTTGTTGATTTTGTGTTGATTGAGTTAGAATTAGAGTTGATTGTGGTTAAATAAGTTGTTGTAGAGCTTGAAATATATCCATGTATATATTTTTTAAAATTTTTTGAAATTACTTTAAAAGTTTGAATTTTTGGGTCTCGATTACTATTCACACAGTCCTAGGTTTGAGTAATTTTTATTAAATTTTATAAATTATGTAGATTAATCTTTGTTAAGGAATTTTATTGAAATTATACACCGAATTTTTATTATAATTTTTTTAATGTTATGCCAAAATTAAATTTTTGGAAAAATAATTATAGATTTGTAATTTTTATTATTCTAAGTAAATTATTGTTAATTATGATGTTTTAGATAGATTTTGAATAATAATAGTATTAAAATAATTTTATAATTTATTTTCTATTTTTAACTAATTGATATTAATTTTTAGAAAATAATAAGAATTATAAGCTTATTTATTGTTTTTAAGCTGAAACAAGTTATTCATTAATGTTGTGATATATTTAAGTAATTTAAATGATTATTTGTAATTAATGTTAATTTAATAGTAAGATTTGAATTATGTATGTTTATTGATGAAAATTTAAATATAAACTAGAATTTTATTATGTATTGGAAAATAAATATGTTTTATGTTTTATTATGGAAATAAATTAACTTGTGGTATTTAAATGAGATTTTATGATTTTTGGTGATTTTAAAGAAAATTATATTATTTTATTATTTATGTGAATTGTAATTCTCGATTGGGCATTTAATGTAGTTCGAAGGCCCAACCTGAGATTTTGTAATTGTGAGAATATTCGAAGTATGTTTTAATGCAAGAACGACTCTACTTTTAGTAGAGAGATGACTGTTTTACAAAGAAAATTATGTTGAATTTTTAGTAGATTTCTCGTAAAATGCGACATCGGCTTGTGTCGAATTTTTAGTTTTTGTTGACCTTGTGTTTTTGATCGAATCAGTTTCGTCAATTTTATAGTTTTTATAATTCTGAGAATTTTCACGAATTTATTTATTTTATTTTACGATCATATTTTTAATAAATATTATTTATTTTAGAGAACTCCAGGATTCGAGCTGTAGCATTAGGGCAACAGATAACGCATCGTCCAGCACACTCAACCTGTGAGTTAATTTTATGAAATGTGTGTTGTGCATGTTTTCATTATATTTTCAAGTAATTAAAAATAATAAAGAAATGATTATATGATTGATTTATGAATATATTTATATTGTCATATGCATGATCATTTCTTTTACATTTATGAATAGTAATTGAAAGCATGCTTAAACAAAAATTATTTTGTTATGTTTTATTTAATTATTATTAAATCATTTAATTATTCATTATTTAATGGTTTGCTTATTTGATTTATTTAATTATTTATAATTCAAATTGATTTGAAGATAATGATAGAACGTGCTACCTAGTGGGTGTTACTAGGACCACATGCGCACTGGTAAGATCTCAGTATATGTGTAAAATGTGAAATGGTGTAATATTGCGTGTTTTTAAATATTTTAATACTGCATCGGGATATGCAGTGTTAATAATTCTTATATATAATATTGATATTTTATGAGTTGTTATTTAATTAAAGCTAATTTTAATTGTTTTATATTATTTTAAGTACTTTACGTAAAATTTTCCCAAGAATTCTATTTTCGGAAAAATTGACACATAAATTATTTATTATTAATTATTTTAAATAGATTTCCGCATTTGCGTGAACTCACATATATTTTTAAAAAGTACTAAATAGAGTGTATATATGTGTATATATTTAAATTAAAATAGGATTTAATTAATTACCCTAATATTTTTTTTATTATTTATTAATTAGTTTTAATATTATTTAATTATTTTTAGTGTATAAATTATTAAAATATTAAATTATGTGTGTGGTGAATATTTATTGTCCATATAATATTTTATATTAAAATAATATAAAGTATATATATATATACATACATATACATATAATATTTATCAAAAATATAAAGTTTGAGTTATTTACGGTTGTGCCATCATCTTCTTCCCCTTCTCCCTGATCGATTTTCGCCCTCACCACTGCCTGCCATCCCATTTTCAGGTTGTCGGTGTGCCGTTCAGAGTGCCACCTCCTTCCTCAGCCTTCCCCGCCGCCTGCTGCAGCTGTTTCCGGCGTCAGGAAGCTCATTTTAGCCGGAGAAGCCGAAACTCTTCTCACCGTCGTTCACAGCGTTTCTGGCCACCATTTTCGACACCGCCAGTCTCTTTCTTCTCCTGGAGCTCCGGTGAGTGTGATTCCAAGCTTTTTTTCACTTAAAATGGTTTAGATTTACTTAGGTTTCGATTTTGGTAATTCAGCCATTTTAGGGTTCTTAATTTTTTTGAACTTCGAATTGATTGATTCATGGAAAATTCCTTCACAAATATTTTTCCCCTTAGCTTAATCTACATTTTTGAATTTTTTAAGAATTTTTGGAATTTATTATGATTTTTGGGTATTTTTGAATATTTTATTATTATTTTCTAATTTTTGAAAATTAATTAATTAAATTATGAAATTGTGTTTTATGATAATTATAGGTGTTTAAATGAATTATATAAATTTATTTTGAATTTTTGTCAATTTCTATGTATTTATTTTGAATTTTTGTGAATTTCTATGTATTTATTTTGAATTTAATTAGTTTATGTAATTTTTGAAAAATAGGGTTAATTGTGTTTTTAATTGAAATTAATTAGTTAATTGAGTTTAATTATTGATATTATTGATAAATATGTTGAGAAAATTAATTTTGTGCAATTATATTATTTTTGGTGAATTTTTGGAGTAATTTTAGTATATTTATATATATAGGGGTATTTTGGTAATTTTACCCTAAATTGGCTAAAAATGTAATTAAATTGGTTTTAATATTTATTTAAGGTATAAAAATGATTTCTACAAATTATTTAGTATTTTTGACTAATTAAAACTATTTTTCATAAATTATTTTCAATTATATATATAATATACGATTTTTCTAATAAAATGAGTTTTTATCGGTTTTTATTGTGTTTTAGGGTTAATTATGTAAATTCTACTTATAAAATGTATTTTTAGTATACAAGGGTATTTTTGTTATTTTGTGAATATTCAGTGAATTGTGGACCTCGGTCGGTAAACTGTAGTTTGGAGTCCGATCGAGGGGTTGGGATTGTGATTCTGTGTCTATTTTTTGAAGTGTGTTTCTTTGCAGGGGCGGCTCTACTCTTTGAGTAGAGAGATGTCCGTTTTATAGGGGAGGTTCTGTCGGATTTTCGGTAGAATTCTCGTAAAACGTGATATTCGGTCGAACCTTAATTCTGATTCTGTGTCTAATATTCTAGATTGAGTTTCTAGGATTTTATGTTAGGTTTATTCTGATGTCTATTATCATTTATTTGTTTAGTTGCGTCGAGACCGAGGCTTAGTGGACCAGGCCCGTCAGACCCATCTCGAGGAGCGTACTAAGAGTGAGTTACTATTTTATATATATATGCTTAGGGTGCATGATTTAGAAATGTATGTTATTTTGATTAATTATGAATAAATAATTCAATTAGTATTTAAGTTTATTTTTAGTTTATATTCGGTATATTTTGGTATATTTTCAAATTATATGCATGTTTTATTAATAAATTATTCTTAAAATGTTTTTATGTATATCCTTGGTATATTCTTAGTTTATTTTGTAATTAAATTGGATTTATTTGACGTATATATATTTGAAATATACTTGGTTTACTTTTGGTATATTTCTAGTATATATATGGTTATTGTTGCTATTATATTTAAATTCATGCATCATTTATTTTTATGAATGTATGCTTTATATTTCAATGAAGGATATCAATAGAACGTGCTACCTAGTGGGCAACACTAGGACCGAGTACGTACCTATACAACGATAGAATTTAGGTTAAATTACTAACCTATTTATGGATCATGATTGGATTGATTTGATTGATGTGTGATGTGATTATTAAGAGCTCGGTTGACCAAGTGTCTCGGGGCCAATCACACTGACAGTCAGACTGCTGGAGCTCGGTTGACTTAGTGTCTCGAGGCCAGTCTACTGTCCAAATGGAACAAGTGAATATATATTTGGAATAAGTGAGCCTGTATGGCTAAAGTGTTGTTTAACATTGTTTTGAGGTTGCGATATTCTAGGGTTCTATTTGATCCTTCATAAACTGTGATTTTCAGTAAAAATATATAAAATAATTTTATTGCATCTGTGTGTAATTGCTTGTATATATGTACTTATTATATATATGTACTGTTGATTGTATGCATTGTCATTTAGTATGCATGTATATATATTATAGTAATTCACTCAATGAGATTTGACTCCCCTATGTTGACTATTTTTCAGGAGAGTCATCATCTTCAAACCTCAGTAGCAGGTCTTTACGCCGGATTTCTTCTGCCCCAGCTTCTTTGTGTAAACTGCTTATCTGAGTTTTATTTTATAATCTAGACACTGCAGTAGTTATGGTCGACTATGAGATTGTTATAATATATTTGTATGAGTTATATATTTTAAGAATTTGAACTGGATTTGTATTAAAAGAGTTTATTTATATATGAGATGAGGATTTAATTTAAATCCCGTGATGGTGGATTATTATTTTGATATTTATGATTTTATTCCGCTGCACAGTATTTTTCTTAATTGTGTTGTTATTATTACTATTGCATGTTTTATTTTATTTTTTTAGGCTTGTTACGGGTTCCGGATTCGAAAGAATTCTCGTTCCCTAGTGCCGGTCATGGCCCCTATTTTGGGTCATGACAAATGGGCTCCGTGGAGTGTGCACTTTTGGGCAAGAGTGAATGGTTAAAGCTCGGTGGAGCTATGCTCTTGGGCTGAAAAAATGAATGTAACTCGGTTGAGCTTGCTCTCGGGACATCAGTATGGAATAAGTGAAATGATTGTGGTAGTAACTAGGTTGAGTTTGCTCTGGGGACGACAATCACTTAGATTGAAGAGAGCTGAAAGGCTATTAGAATAATGGTTTAGGTGTTCTACCAAATTTTTCACTAAAATAATTATTTCATATTAAATTGATTTAAGAGTTATAAAGAGATTTTATATAAACATTATCGAGAAAAGTAAATGATTTTAATAATTATAATTACTTTATTCTAATTTATTTTAAAAAAGGTTTTAACAAATGATTTTTAAACCAATATGCATTTTATAAAAATTAATTCACTCAATGAGGTTTGATTCCCCTTAACTTTTTTTTCAGGACCTTATAGTCAGCTTTTGAGTGTTCCCCATTTGTGCTGGATTCGTTCTTCACTGGTTGCACTATGTATGTTGAATTGAAATATGTATTGTATAACTAAATTTTAGATACCGCAGTGGTTAATTAAAGAACTTGTGTTATTTGTATTTTGATTTCATCTGACTTGAGATGTTATTGTATTTGAAGAATATTATTTTATGTATATGGTATTGTGCATTTATTATGATTTTATTGTTAAGCATATTATTTTTATTTCAAAAAAATTTAAAGCTTACTAAGAGTTTTGGTTACGTTATATATTCTCATTCCCTAGTGTCAATTATGTACCGTTCAGTTCGGGTCGTGACAAAGTTGGTATTAGAGTGCATATTTTATTTCGACTCTAATGTTCTTTGAGATATGTCATTTCTTGAACTACTATGGTAATTAGGTTGATAATGTTGATTGTTGTCCTTATTTCTAGAATTCTGTGTTATGTCTATTCCTTGTTGTGTTTTGAATTTTTATTTGTTTTTATCCTTTCAGAATGAGAAGGAAAGTACGAAATGCTCCTGCTACAGAAGCAACATATGATGAGGATGAGCATTCCATACAGGATGAAGTTCCTCCCCCTACTCCTCGGTAAAAAGGAAGGGGTAAGGGTAGGGGTAGGGGTAAACTTAGAGCAAAGCGACATACAGGACAAGGAGTTCCTGAGGTTAATCCTATAGCTTTTGCAGCTGGAATGGCAGACATCAACTAAGGCTTGGCAGCTCTGAATCAAGTCATGCCTTTAATTTAACAGATGTTAAAGAAAAGCAATAAGGGGATGTTCGATGCAGATGAAGCATTACTATATTCCAAAGTGGGGAGAGTTTCTTTTAATGGCACAGGAGATGCATTAGATTTTTTTAATACTATTAAGGCCAGCACTCAGACAGGCTACACAACTACCAACTAATTATGGTTGTAGAGCTATCTGTTCAAACTGCAGCTCAAGATTGGTTCATACAGTCCATCCAGCCACACATGACTACAATGACTTGGTTGGAATTTAAGGAGCAGTTTCTGAGGTACTTCTATCTAGCATCGATGAGGGATAACTACAGATGGCAGCTACTGCATATAAGTAAGGGTGATCAGTTAGTTATAGAGTACACTCATGAGTTCCTTATATTGGGTTGTCATGCACTAGATGTGATGCAGGATGATAAAAGAGCGATAGAGTTATTTGATCCTAGTGCATCACACTCTTTTATTTCTCCTGTCTTTACTTCAAGGATGGAGTGGCAAGCAGCTAAATTGTTATTTCCTTTGTTTGTAGTGACTCCACTTAGTGATAAGTTGGAGATAAATATTTTTTTTCCATTTTGTCTCGTCTTGGTGAAAGGTAGAGAGTTGCTTGCAAACTTGGTATTGTTAGATGTAATCGATTTTGATGTGATTTTGGAGATGGACTGGTTAGCCCAACATTATGCCACTCTGGATTGTTAGGCGAAAGAGGTGATTTTCAGAATCTCTAATGATGGAGAGTTTTGGTTAAGAGGTGATAAGTGTTTAATGCCTCAGAATTATATTTTTGCTATCACAGCTAGAAAAATGCTTATAAGAGAATGTAAAGGTTATTTAACTATGGTCAGAGACACAAAGATGGATACAGGAGCAGTTGAGAAGGTGACTATAGTGTGCGAGTTTCCTGATGTGTTCCTTAAAAAATTACCATGATTACCACCGAACAAAGAGATAGAGTTCTATATAGACATTGTATCGAGTACAGATCCTATCTCGATGCCACCTTATAGAATGGCACCGACAATATATATATATATATATATATTTATGTGTGTGTAATTATTTGAAATGATATTTTTAAATATAATATACATATATCTGTACTTTCTGTACGAAAAAAATATATTAAAAACATTTTTTTTCTCTTCCTCTTTTTCTTTTTTTTTTCTTCTTCTTCCCTCTACTAGAACCAGACCCGCACCACTTCATTGCCTCACCGTCACTACCACCATAGCCAACGTCACCAACACCAGCAGAACCTCCCTTCCTCACCAACGTCCGCTACAGCTCCTCCTTCCTTCGTTCTTCCTCGCTGCTAGATCTTTAAGGAGCTATCATTGTTGGCTTTGGCAACCTATGGACGTGCCGATGGTTTCTTTTTGCTCATATTGGCTTGGGCTTTGATTCTCCTAAGCTGATTGCTTCGATGTTCAACCAAATCAATCTCAATTAGAGGTATATCCATTTTTAGGTTTTTGTTGATTTTGTGTTGATTGAGTTAGAATTAGAGTTGATTGTGGTTAGATAAGTTGTCGTGGAGCTTGAAATCAATCAATGTATATATTTTGTTTAATTTTTTGAAATTATTGTAAAAATTCGAATTTTTGGGTCTCAGTTACTGTTCACATAGTTCCACATTCGAGTAATTTTTATATTTTTATTAATTCTATAAATTGTGTAGATTAATTTTTGTTAAGAAAGTTTATTAAAATTATGCACCGAATTTTTATTATAAATTTTTTAATGTTAGGCTAAAATTAAATTTTTGGAAAAATAATTATAGATTTGTAATTTTTATTATTCTAAATAAGTTATTGATAATAATAGTATTTTGAATAATAATAGTATTAAAATAATTTTTATAATTTATTTTCTATTTTTAACTAATTTATATTAATTTTCAAAAAATAATAAGAACAATAAACTTATTTATTGTTTTAAGTTGAAATAAGTTATTCGTTAACTTTGTGATATATTTAAGTAATTTAAATGGTTATTTGTAATTAATGTTAATTTAATAGTAAGATTTGAACTATATATGTTTATTGATAAAAATTTAAATATAAACTAGAATTTTATTATTTATTGGAAAATATATGTGTTTTATGTTTTATTATGGAAATAAATTAACTTGTATTTAAATGAGATTTTATGATTTTTGACAATTTTAAAGAAAATTATATTATTTTATTATTTATGTGAATTGTGGTTCTCGGTTAAGCATTTAGTATAGTTTGGAGGACCAACCTGAGATTTTGTGATTGTGAGAATATTCGAAGTTTGTTTTCATGCAGGAACAACTCTATTTTTAGTAGAGAGATGTCTATTTTACAGAGAAAATTCTACTGAATTTTGGTAGATTTATTGTAAAATGTGACATTGACTTGTGTCGAATTTCTAGTTTTTGTTGGCCTTGTATCTTTGGTTGAGTAAGTTTTGTCAATTCTATAGTTTTCATAATTCCGAGAATTTTCATGAATTTATTTATTTTATTTTATGAGTATATTTTAAATAAATATTATTTATTTTAGAGAACTTTGAGATTCGAGCTGTAGTATTAGGGTAATAGAGAACATGTCGCTCGACACGCTCAACCTGTGAATTAATTTTATGAAATGTGTGTTGCGCGTGTTTTCATTATATTTTCAAATAATTAAAAATAATAAAGTAATAATTATATGATTGATTTATGAATATATTTATATTGTCATATGCATGATCATTTCTTTAACATTTACGAATAGTAATTGAAAGCATGCTTAAATGAAAATTATTTCATTATGGTTTATTTAATTATTATCTAATCATTTAATTATTCATTATTTAATGATTTATTTATTTTATTATTTAAAATTCAAATTGATTTGAAGATAATGGTAGAACGTGCTACCTAGTGGGTGTCACTAGGACCACGTGCGCACGAGTAAGATCTCAGTATATGTGTAAAATGTGAAATGGGATGCGTGGAGTGTGTGCTCTCGGGCAAGAGTGACTAGTTAGAGTTTGGTGGAGCTAGTGCTCTCAGACCAGAAAAAGGGATCTAACTCGGTTGAGTTTGCTTTCGGGGCATTAATATGGGATAAGTGAAATGACTGTGGCAGTAACTCGGTTGAGCTTGCTCTTGAGACGATAGTCACTTGGATTAAAGAGAGTTGAAAAACTATTAGAATAATGGTTTAGGTGTTCTACTATGTTTTATGCTAAAATAATTATTTCATATCAAATTGCTTTAAGAGTTATAAAGAGATTTTATATAAATATTATCGAGGAAAGTAAATGATTTTAATAATTATAATTACTTTATTCTAATTTATTATAAAAAAGGTTTTAACAAATGGTTTTTAAACCATTATGCATTTTATAAAAATTAATTCACTCAATGAGATCTTATTCCCTTCAACTTTTTTTTTAGAACCTTACAGTCAACTTTCTAGTGTTCCCCCATTTACGTCGGGTTCTTTATTCATCGGCTGCATTGTGTATGTTGAATTGAAATATGTATTGTATAACTAAATTCTAAATACCGCAGTGGTTAATTAAATAACTTATGTTATTTGTATTCTAATTTCATCTAATTTGAGATGTTTTTGTATTTGAATAATATTATTTTATGTATTTGGTATTATGCATTTATTATGATTTTATTGTTAAGCACATTATTTTTGTTTCGCCAAAAAATTTTCTGGTTTACTATGAGTTTCAGTTACTTTATATATTTTTATTCCCTAGTGCCAGTCACGTACCTTTCGGTTCAGGTTGTGACAAAAGCATAAAATCATACATGATGACATAACAAATTTAACATAATTAGACATGCAGAAAGATAAACAAAAGGAACATCTAATTGAGTAATCAAAATAATGAAAATATTTTATAAAAATGCAAAAAGTGAACAAAATAATTAAATAAATCTCTAAAAATTTAACAAATAGTCTGTAAATAATAAATAGAAACCAGAAAATTAACCAAATGAAAAGATAACATAAATGAAAATCTTAGTCTAAAGATAGGTGAGTTGAAATGATTGTATAAACAACAAACGTTTTTTTTTTAAATGCGACAACACCTTAATACAATGAGACATCACCTTATTGCAATGACATATTGATTTTAACTGGAGACTTAACTTTATGGATAAAAAACGTGCTCCACAAATAACATAACAATGGTAAAATAAAAAATAAGAAAACTCATATAAATTGACAACTTTAATTAAACTAAATCCTAATCTCTAACAATTCTATTTAGGAAAAGTGATAAAAGCTTGATGAAAATGAAATAGAGGTTACTGTTTTGAGTTGTGAAATTGTTGTTTTTGATCCTAAAAAAAAGCAAACCAATACTCAACTGACCTTCTTTCTTAATCTTTTCTTTCTTTGCCCACCTTGAAAGCTTTTTTCTTATCTCTCCTTCCTTTCGAGCTCTACTTTCTCTTTCTTCTCTCCTTTTGTCCTCTTGTTTTCTCATTCTTTTTACCTTCTTTCTTTTTTTAAAAAAATTACCAACCCTTTCAATAGAGCCATCTCCCCCCTATAAAATCACTTCCCCTCACTCTTTCTCCCTCGTTCACCATAAATCTCTCCACATCTCAACTTTCCAAGATTCTCCCACTTCACTTCGCGCTATTAGCAACAAATCTCCGTTATTTTAGAGATCATCCCAACAACCAACATTATAGATTTTTTGAAATATATGTCGCTAAGGTGTTGCCTTAGTACTAAAGCGTTCACCTTAATAATAAGGTGATGCCTTATCACTAAGGTGTCCGCCTTATTGACAAGCCAAGTTAAGAGCTTGATTGGGCTAGGGAAGGAAAAGAGAGTTGACTTGGGTCTACTGAGTCCAGTTCACTTATATAGTCTTTATCTTTGGACCTCTGCTTGTAGGCTGGACAATTTTCATGCCAAAATATGTATTTTGTTATATAATACTACTTAATTAGATATTATTTTTGTATTTTAAACAAGCTTTATGGATTTAAGTTGTTTAATACTATTTTATTTAGCAAGATTTATATGTCTATTTATGATCTAGACTCAATTATACCAAGTCTCCCCTTCCCCATTAAAAAAAAGGTAAATATGATTTATTCCCACTATATTGTATTACACCATCTATATATATATATATATATATATATATATTGACAGGACTCCATGCTTTATATTTATAAAAAATATATTTATTCATAATTTTATTTTAACATTGTACTATTTATTATTCCATTAGAGTTTCCGTTAGAATTATCTTTAACTAATGTAAAAATATCAAAACCCCTCCATTTGACTCTGTTATACCATTTATCCCTAACATTAAAAGTTATATTTTTCATTATGACATTAAATTTTATTTTTCATATTAAAATTATTATTAATTAATCATAAATTATAATTATACCGAATAATAAAATAAATTATACCTAATTTTAACTTTGATTTATTCAAAATTTCAATTAATTACTAATTAATTATTTTAAATTTGAATTATCTATATGTAAATATTAACTTGAAATATTTATGTTGTATAAAAAATTTAATCAAGTATAAATACATTTTTTATCTTCAAGAATTTTTTTTTTTGAATTATTAGTTTAAACTATTAGGTTTATTAATTAAATCAATTAAAAATATTTTTATTTATGTTTGAATCACCTTTCGAATTAAACATTATTTTGACTATTTATTCTTATTTAAAAATAATTTTAATAAAATTTTTTATAAAAGAGTAAAAATATAATAGTGCAAAAAAATAAAAATATTTTTTTTAAGTTGAGGGGAAACAGTAATTATTTCTAATTAATTTGTGTTCCATTAGAGGATATGGTTGTTATTTCATATAAATTAACAGTAATTTTAGTGGATTATAATAGAAATGAGATAATATAACATTGTAAAAAAATAATAAATACATATAATTGTTAAATATCAGTGATGAAGTAGTATAATATAGTTAAAGAGATAGGTAAATTGTAATTAATCAAAAAAATGGTTACCCTATGTGCCAGCCATCTTGTTGCACCTGTTCATGTTATGTTAATATGGTGGTAATGTAGGTAGTTGGAACTGCAAGCAAATGTAGCCGGTGAGTGGTGGCGAGGAAGGCAACTACCCCAGTAATAGCCATCGGTCCAAAAGGCTTTGAACGCCGTGAGGTGGTGGTGATGCGAAGAGGATTGTATTCATGATAAATTAAGAAGTATGGTGATGAAAGTTGAAATTAATCATCATTATAGTGTGTATTTTTTTAAATGTAGCTGGTGTCACACCATTACACTTTTGAATTTATCATTCATTATACAATATACCAGATAGGATAGAGTGATTTCATTTTATTTTCATGCATAATTTAAATGATAAAAAATATATATTTTTTGTTAAAAAATTGGAGTTAAAATCCTCTATCCTCTTTTATCTTATTGTAATTTTGAAAATTAATTATGTACAATAGTTCAGAAAAATATTTTACATATTTTTTTTCAAAGTAAATTAATGATTATATTCAATTAATTGCTTACTGAGAGAAAAATTTCAAGTTCAAGACTCATATTTATTTGAGCGGACTCTATCAATTAGTAAGTATAATGGTCTGTTTGAATTATATAATCGTTAATTGACAATTTGTATTTGTTAAAAAATGTTGATGTATACTTTGAAAATAAAATAAAAGTAATTATGAAAAATTATTTTAAGATTAATTTAATTATATGATTAATTTTATAAAAATGAAAAATTACATTTTAATAAAGAAAAAAACAAAAGTTGTGTTTACACTATGCATGACAACTATAAAGAGAAGAGAATGAAAATATTTTAAAGGGAAGGAAGGAGAAGATAATGAAATAAAAATAATAGATTTTGTTATATTTTGTAATTTAAAATTAATTAATAAAAAGAAATGAATGAAAATTGTTTAAAAAGGAAATAAGACTTAAAATTATAATGTGTTTTAAAGTTTAAATCTTTTATGCCTCTATTTTGGGTGTAATCAATTTTATCTTAAGAAAAACCAAACTTTTGATCCCTTAACTTTTTGAGTTTTTTTCATTGAGTCACTATACTTCAATTTTGCTCTATTTGGTCCCTATACTTTTATTTTTTTTAATTGAATTCTTATACTTTTATTTTTTTATACATTGAATCCTTTATCAAAATTTCAGTTCCTATATTTTTACATTATGTCTAATTAAGTCCTTATAAAATATATAATTGACTCCCTATATTTTTAAATTGTACTAATAAATCCTTAAAAGTTTTATTTTTGCTAGTTAAATCATTATTTTTGACTTTTCTATCTTAATTATTAAAATATTAAAATACATATTGTTTTCATTAATTTTTTTCTCATATAGTTAAAATATAGGCCATTTATTTATAATAATTTTCTATTAATAAAATATATATACAATAGTAAAAAAATATTTTTAAAATATGTATAATGGAAATCCAAGTTAAATATATATGAATTTTTTTTTTATCTATTTTGATATAAAATATTTTAATTAATCGTCAACATTTATATACCTAATTAATAAATTTGTAATTTCATTAATTTTTTTCACTAAAGTAACCTAATAAAACTGTTAAGAATCTAAATAATGATTTTTTTTAAATTATTTTCTTATCCAATTTATGTTTAAGTCATTTAATTATAATTTTAAATTTTAAATTTGGTGAATTAAAACTTCTATATAAATCATTTACTTATAAAAATATTAAATAATGTTATAAATATTATCATATTTTTGGTAATTGATAGATAAATTGAATAATAAAAGGATTTGTATCTTAATTATATGTATGGATTATTGTAGCTTGAAGGCCACATGAATTATAAAAATTTTGGTTAATATAATTTTTTATTTATTAAGTCTTTATCTTTTAATTGATGATGATCTAAAATTTAAATTTACCATGTGTTCAAAAGTTGTATTAGTTACATATTTAATTATAATTTTAAATTAGTGAAATCACAAATTTATTAATTTTCTATACAAATACTAATAACTAGCTAAAATATTTTTGAATCAAAAATATAAATATTTTTGTCATTTATATATATTTAAATTAAATTTGTATTATGCATATTTTTAAAAATCAAAATTGTAAAATTTGTATTATACATATATTTAGGATTTAATTGACTAAAAATAAAAATTGTAAGGATTTAAGTAGTATAATTTAAAAATATAGGTATTCAATTATATATTTTGTAAGGACTAAACTGGATGTAGTATTAAATACAGGAATTGAAATTTTGATAGAGGGATTTAATATATAAAAAATAAAAGTATAAGCACTCAATGAAAAAAAATTAAAAGTATAAGGATCAAATAGAGTAAAATTAAAATATAGGAACTCAATAAAAAAACTCAAAAAATTAAGGGACCAAAAGTTGGATTTTTCCTTTCATCTTATATAAGGGGAATGAGGGGGAATAATTGCCTTTTAATTATTTTCTCCCTCTATTAATTTTTAATAGCCAAATAACATAACATCTAATTCCCCTTATATCCCCTGTCATTCCCCTCAATCCATGCATGATGTTAGAGAAAATTACTTCAATTTTCTAGAAAATTTTTTAAAATAAAAATAAAAAATAAAATTTTATGTTTAATTTGAATATTTTTATAAAAATCTCACTTGAAAACAGTTTTTACAATTTTTATAATTTTAAGAGAAAAAAGTAAAACCAGTTTCTATTGTTTTCAAAATTTGTTCTCATTACAAATATAAAGTGATATCACGTAGTTTTTTTTTGTTACAAAATGAGGCAAGAGCCAAGAGAAACAAAAGAAAACTAATAACAAAACGATCATAACTAATGCCTAAAACATCATGTGTCAACCACTGCACCAGACTTGGGGGAGGACAATTGAGACGATGAATACCCAAGGGCTCCTCAAGAGCCAAAGAAGCTAGGTGATCTGCTGCATAATTACTCTCTCTATAAACATGTTTAACAGTCACTCTCTACTCTCTATTCAGCAGCAATTTAATAGCAGTAACTAAACCATCATTAGAATTCGGTTGATCCACGTCAAGGGCTAGAAGCTGAGTTACAACTTGACTGTCTGTTTCCAGCTGAACATATCGAAAGCCGCTATCACACACTAATGATAGGCCCTCATACACCCCTCAGAGTTCTACCTGAACAACAGTAGCCGTCCCAATATTGGTCATAAATCCATTCAACCATTTCCCACAGGAGTCTCTGAACAAACCTCTAGCTACCGCACGTTTGGAGTGTGAGAGAACTGCACCATCAATGTTTATCTTTACACGGGGAGATACGGGCGGCAACCAATAAATACTCACCTTTGTCTTGACACTTCCATTATTCTAAAAACCACCAACAGATTCATTACATCGCATAACTTCCAGAGCACGAGATTTAATATCCAAGCTCCTAATGCCAATCCAATCAGAATTATTATGACACTTCCAATTACTCCAGAACCAAATTCTCCACAAAGCTATACCAAATAAGACACTCAGATAATCTTACTGTCCCCAGGATCAGTATTGCGTAAGTTATTAAACAACCATGACTCCAAATGAGAACTAAAGAACTCCTCACACCTATTAGCTGGAACCAACAGAACCCACACCACCATCGCAAAGTGACAGTCGCGAAGGGCATGCAGAACAGTTTCATCCGAGTTACCATAAAGGGACAGAGCGGATTATTGCGCAACTTCCGGTGAACCAGTTCCAAGACGCTGTTGTGCAGTCAACCACATATGTGCTCTAATTCGTTGCGGGCCAGTCCAATGCCAAATTAGTGACCAAAGCTTATGGTTGGCTTCCACATTATACTCCGCCAGTACTACTATACGCAGTCTTTGTTGTAAACAATCCATTAGGAGTAAGACTCTAAAACATCCGGTATCTCCCACGTTACTTATTGGCGGCTTCTGAGTAACAATCTAAAGGATCACATATGATGGCAGCAGATGCTTAAACAACATCCAATTCCATGTACCTTCCGAAGTAATAAAATCATTAACTGATAGTAGGAGTTGCCATTCAGGAATATTTGCAACAACATGATTCTCCAATGTAGAGTCCAACACCCACACATCGTTCTAGAAAAGCACAGAAGATCTATTTCTGACATTCCACCGCACTCGATTTAAAATAAGAGGCCAAACATGACTAATTGCCCTCTAAATAGTTGAGCTTTGAGTTCGAGTAATATTTTGAGGAATGGAATCTGACTCAACCTTGTATTTAGAATGGAGAATTGACACCCAAAAATCACTGGGTTTAGTGAGGATGTTCCACCCTAGTTTCATCAACAACGCTCGATTCATGGTTATTAAATTTTTAAGACCCACTCCACCCATATCTTTTTACAAACATACAGTCTGCCAAGGAACCAAATGAAGCTTCCGCTTAGTGCAATTTGACCCCCAGATAAAACTTCTGCAGTGTTGTTCCACTTTGTCACATAAACCCAAAGGAAGCTGAGTTGTCTGCATAGCAAAAGTAGGAATTGCCTGAAGAATACTTTGGGCAAGTATGATACAGCCAGCAAGTGAAAGGAAAGAGGCACTCCAAACATTAAGTCGACTTTGGACATTATCAAGGATGCTAGCATAAGTCTAATTATTAATTCTGGAGTGCAAAATAGGCATACCCAAATATCTCCCCAAGTTTTCTGTTTTTTGAAATCCCAATAATATAGCTAAACTTAATGCTTGAGTAGAAGGAACATTAGCCGAAAAGTACACCTGAGATTTGGAATGATTAATAGACTGGCCATAACAGTTACAAAACACTTCAAGGACTTTTTTAACCACCAACACTTGAGACTCAGAAGCTTTAGCAAAGAGTAATAAATCATCTGCGAAGAATAGATAGGAGAGTGGGGGACCACCTTTATTAAAGGTGATAGGCAGCCAATGACCTGAATTCACAACATAAGAAATAAAATGCGCTAATCTCTCAATACACAGTACAAAGATGTACGGAGAGATGGGATCACCCTACCGGATATCGTGAGAAGGAGAGAAAGAGTCTGTCCATTCCCCATTTACTAGGACTTCCATTGAAGAGGATGTGATACAGTTCATAACCATATTAATAAATTGCCTAGGAAAGCCAATATCCATAAGAGTACCTTCAATGAATTCCCAACAAAGAAGATCACAGGCCTTCGTTAAATCAATTTTTCTAGCCATCATTCCCTTTTTTCCCTTTTTTATGCTTCATAGAATGAATTACTTCTTGTGCCAGAACAATGTTGTCTGTTATGTGCCTACCAGGAACAAAGCTTATTCATGGTGGGGCAATCAAGCTAGACAGGAGAGGTTTAATTCGTAACCAAGACTTTAGTAATCACTTTATAACTTACATTGCAAAGGCATAGCCGGAAATCGTTCAAGCAAGCAACATTTGTCTTTTTAGGAATCAAAACTAGTAAGGTATTATTAACAGAAGAAGGCAAAGCAGACCCATTAGCAACTGATGTGACTAGCTGAAAAAGGTCTTTACCCACAACATTCTATTGTTTCTGAAAAAATCCTACCGGCAGGCCATCTTCCCCTGGAGATTTAAACGGTTTCATGCTAAAAAGAGCATCTTTAACCTCTTCCAAAGAAACCATAGAGATTAGCATTTGCACCTGAGCATTAGATAATTCTGGGTACTGACCTCTAATGAAAAGCAGCGCTAAATCCCCCCTTGAACTTGAATAAATATTTGCAAATTATTCAATTGCATAATTTTTAATGTCCGCAAGTTTAGTAAGGCAGTCTCCACTTGGGGTTTTGAGATGTAGAATTTTATTATGTCTCTACATTGTAACATTTTTTTATGGTAGTAAGAAGTCTTTCTGTCCCCATAAAGAATCCATTCTGATCTAGATTTCTGAAGCCAATATAGTTCTTCTTGAGAGAGAACTGCATCCAATTCTCGTAGGAGTTTAGCTTCGAGGTGCATTAAACCCCTGGACCACTTCTCTCCTAAGCCCGCTGAATACCCTTTAATCTTACCAAAAGACTATGTTTCCTTTGAAAAATATGACCCAAACAGGTGCGATTCCAAGACTGAATTTGAGTTGTGAACCCTAACACCGTTTGAGTAAAGTCAGCTTTAGTAACCCAATTGTTAACCACCATATCATTAAAATTCTTATGTAACATCCACGCAGCCTGGAATCTAAATGGCTTTTGCCCCAACCCAATGACAGTAGAGGGAAAGAAACGCACTAAAATGGGACAGTGATCCGATTGCACTCTAGAAATATGACAAACAGAAGCTTCTTGGAAAGAATGGACCTAACTATCATTACATATAGCTCTATCCAATCTTTGAAATAACGCACCCCTCACCCATGTAAAGCTTGAACCAATAAAACGTCATAGAGCTCCATATGATAAAAAACTTCCTGAAATAATTTACATACACCTGATCTTTGTCTTGAACCGCCCCGCCTCTTAGAATACCTAAAAATGCAGTTGAAGTCCCCACAAAGTAACTAAGAACCCTGAATATTTGTGTTGATACGGACAAGATTCTACCATAGAATTTTCCTCACCATAAGATTAGGACTAGCATATATAACAGTGATGTACGAAAGAAATTTATTACCCATTGTAACTGCAAACTGAACAAACTACCAATTATTCTCAAGCAGTTACATAGAAACCAAATCTTTCCATAATAACCAAATCCCACCAGAGAACCCTGCTACTTCAATCTGATGAGAATTTGGAAAATCACTACAAGCAATAAACTCATTTGCCTTTTTGGCACTGATCTGAGGCTCAAGCAAGGCAATAATTGCAGGATTATTAATACGAACGGCTGTTTTAAAAGCTCTCTGAAATTCTAGGGAACAGCCCCTTGATAATTCCAAGTGAGAATGGAAAAATCCATAAACATAAAGAAAGAGAGTTAGGGAAACATTATTCTCTATGACCACTAATGGTCTCAATGATTGCCATTTTGGCTTCATCATCCTCATAGCTGAGATCCTCATCATCATCACTCATCAGCGTATCAACACCAGCATTGTTATTTAGTAGAGGAGCCTCTAGTTCAGCATCCGCATCGAAAGGCACCTGTATATCAAGAGGGATATCTTCACCAACACCAGCATAAACACGTATACCGTTATAGACACTTTCCAAATTATTTTTAAAACTAAGGGCAAGCCCCTTACCACTTACAACAGGAGCTGTTAGTTTAACAACAGTGTATTGTTAGTAGGAGGTTGGGCTAAGGTTTGGTTTACTGGCTTATTGGGTCTTTCAGAATGGCCTTGGGGCTTCTTAGCCTGCTTGTTATTAATTTTTCGAGGCAATATGTTGGGTTTTGTGATTCCATACGCATTAAAAAAAATTAAATTTTAATCACAAATCCGAATCTAGATTTAAATAAGTCGATTAATTAATTAAATTTAGAGTTTTCAAAATGTTACCACAAACACAGAAGATACAAGATTTCTAAAAGGAAAATAGGAGGTTCACTTTAGCGATACTCTACTTGGTGCTTTTAATTTAGCAGTTCGGATTAGGATGTCCCCAAAAGAATCCGTTCTCCACAAGTGTCCACACGAACAACTCTTGATTTGAAAACAAATGTTTATGTGTGCTAACACCTTCTTTTGATTTCTCAAAAATCAAGAATAAAAAAAACTCTGTGTTTTTGTCTTCTAAAAGAGAGAAAATGAATTTAGTGGCAGAATAATGAGAGTGATAATGAAACCCTAAAGAATATAACATATTTATAGACCTCTAAATTATGATTTCACTTACCAAACAACCTTTTGATAATTTCTCACTTATTCTTATTCTTATTATGATTTTATTTAAAATTAAATCAGAAATAATTTTCTATTTATTTAAGATAACCTTTACCTTAAATAAATAAATAAATATTTTATTTATTTATTTCCACATAGCTTTTTTAGGCTTGTTAAAATCATATTCGTTTTGGATTTTGTTCAAAGTGTGTGATCTTCTAAGTTCACATAACGTTAACAGTGAACCTTATATCTCTATTTAGGCCTACAAGTCATAAGTGGCCTCTAGTAAGATATTATGACTACCCAAGTCATGTGAAGTCAATAATCCGACATAACCTAATATACAGTGAATATTCTAGTCCCTTTGTCACATGATATCTTGATTGAATATATGACATAAATTATGTCATCCTTATAGAATTCAATCATATTATTTCTTGATTCTAAGTAGACTGAGAATGATAACTCTTTATCAATTTACTTTAGCATGGCCATTCATTTTTCTCAATCTATTTTATCAAAGGGCCCATAGATATCTTACTCAAATTAAATGAGGGATAAATTTCTTTTCAATCACTCACATAACTCATTTCATATCCAACAACAACCTATTGTATCATCTGGTTAAAGATAATGTAAGATTGTATCAAAATACAAAATAGTTATTTAGAAATCCATGATGATTTCAAGGTCAGAGGATGTAATAATCCATTTTTTTAAAATTATTTTAATATAAATCGAGATATGCAATGCTAATAAATTTAAAAGTTTTATTTATTTATTTTACTATTTTGTGATTAATAATTATTATTTTATGATTAAATTATATTTTCTATGTAAATATTTTATTTTTGAAACGTATTATTGTAAACAATTAATTTACGTTATTAATGTTTATTATTTCGGATAGTATTATTTTAATAATATTAAGTTTAGTGCATTATTATTTCTATTATTGTTTTTATTAAATTACATTATTTGTATTATTATTATCATTTATTGTTAATTTATTTTATGTATATATATTAATATATGTTTGTGTATATTATTGTGTATATGTGTGCGATGTGTTAATATATATATATATATATTTTGTAATGACCATAGTTTTTAAATTATTTTAATAATTATCAGGATATGCAGTGTTAATAAATTTTAAAACTTTATTTGATTATTTTACAATTTTGTGAATAACTATTATTTTACGCTTAATTATAATTTTCTACGTAAATGTATTATTTTTGTCACGACCCAAAACAGGGGCCATGACCGGCTCTAGGGAACGAGAATTCTTTCAAATCCAGAACCCGTAACAAGCCTAAAATAAAAATAAAACATGCAATAGTAATAATAACAATATTTAATGCAGCGAAAATAAAATCATAAATATCAAAATAAAAATCTACCACGGGATTTAAACCAAATCCATATCTCATATATATAAATAAATCCGTTAATACAAGTTTCAGTTCAAATATTCAACGTACATATCCCATACAAATATAATACAATATCTTTTAACAATTTTATAACTACTGCAGTGTCTAGATCATAAAATAAAACTCAAGTGAGTAGTTTACATAAAGAAGCCGGAGCGGAAGAAATCCGACGTACAGGCCTGCTACTGAGGTCTGAGGAAGATGACTCTCCTAAAAAATGGTCAACAGAGGGGAGTCAGACCTCACTGAGTGAATTACTATAATATATACATGCACACTAAATGACAATGCATACAATCAACAGTATATATCTAATATGTATATATACAGGCAGATACACACAAATGCAATAAAATCATTTTATATATTTTTATTGAAAATCACTGTTCATGAAGGATCAAATAGAACCCTAGAATATCGCAACCTCAAATAGTGTTAGACAACACTCTAGCCATACAGGCTCACTTATTCCAATATATGTTCACTTGATCCATTTGGATAGTAGACTGGCCCCGAGACACTAAGTCAACCGAGCTCCAGCAGTCTGACTGTCAGTGTGATTGGCCCCAAGACACTTGGTCAACCGAGCTCCAGCAATCACACTCCCAAATCACATCACACATAAGATAAATCAATTCCAATCAATATTCTCAAACTGGTTAGTAATATAGCCTAAATGCTATAAGCGTACCAGTACGTACTCGGTCCTAGTGTTGCCCACTAGGTAGCACATTCTATTGATATCCTTCATTGAAATATAAAACATTCATGCACAAATAAATGATGCATGAATTTGAATAAAATAGCATTATAAACCATATATATACTGAAAATATACCAAAAGTAAACCAGGTATATTTCGAGTATATATACGTCAAATAAATCCAATATGATAACCAAATAAGCTAGAAATATATTCAAAACCATTTTAAGCATAATTTATTAATAAAACATGCATATAGTTTAAAATATACAGAAAATAAATCAAAAATAAACTAAAAATAAACTTAAGTAATATTTAAACCATTTATGCATATTTAATCAAAATAAAACATACATTTCTAAATCATGCACCCTAAAGCATATATATATAAAATAGTAACTCACAATTAGTGCGCTCCACGAGATGGGTCCGACGGGCCTGGTTCACTAGGCCTCGGTCTCGGCGCAACTAAATAAATAATAATGACAGACATCAGAATAAACCTAACAGAAAACTCTAGAAACTCGATCTAGATTATTAGACACAAAAACAGAATTAGGGTTCGACCGGACATCATGTTTTACGAGAATTCTACCGAAAATTCGGCAGAACCTCCCCTGTAAAACGGACATCTCTCTACTCAAAGAGTAAAGCCAGCCCTGCAAAGAAACACACTTCAAAAAACAGGCACAATAACTCATCCACAACCCCTCGGTCGGACTCCAAACAACAATCTACCGATCGGGGTCCACAATCACAGAATATTTACAAAATACCGAAAATACCCTTATATACTAAAAATACATTTTATACATAGAAATTACATAATTAACCTTTAAACACAGTAAAAACCGATAAAAACTCATTTTATTAGAAAAATCGTATATTATACATATAATTGAAAGTAATTCACGAAAAATAGTTTTAATTAATTAAAAATACTAAATAATTTATAGAAATCATTTTTATACCTTAAATAACTATTAAAATCAATTTAATTACATTTTTAGTCAATTTAGGGTAAAATTACCAAAATACCGCTATATATATAAATATACTAAAATTACTCCCAAAATTCACCAAAAATAGTATAATTATCCAAAATTAATTTTCTCAACATTTTTATCAATAATATCAATAATTAAACTCAATTAACCAATTAATTTCAATTAAAAACACAATTAACCTAATTTTCCCAAAATTACATAAAACTAAATAATTCAAAATAAATACATAGAAATTCATAAAAATTCCAAATAAATTTCTATAATTCATTTCAACACCTATATTTATCATAAAACACAATTTCATAATTTATTTAATTAATTTCCGAAAATTAGAAAATAATATTAAAATATTCAAAAATACCCAAAAATCAAAATAATCTCCAAAAATTCTACAAAAATTCATACATGTATATTAAGCTAAGGGGAATAACATTTGTGAAGGAATTTTTCATGAATCAATCAAATTGAAGTTCAAAAAAATCAAGAACTCTAATAGGCCGAATTCGAAAAATCGAAACCTAAGCAAATCAAGACCATTTCAAGTGAAAAAAAGCTTGGAATCACACTCACCGGAGCTCAAGGAGAAGAAAGAGATCAGCGGTGTCAAAAACGGTGGCCGAAATCACCGTGAACGACGTTGCTCCAACTCTCGGCTTCTCCGGCCAAAAACGACCTTCAGACGCCGGAAACGGCTGCAACAGACGACGAAAGAGGCTGAGGGAGAAGGTGGCATGCCGGACGACACAACAATGGCAAGAAATCGATGGTAGCAGCGGCGGACGGTGATAGGGAACGATCGGGAGGAAGAAGGAAGTCGGGTGGCAATTTGGTAAATAAGTTAAACTTTATAATTTTGTTAATATTAAATGAATATATATATATATATATATATATATATATATATATATATACTTTATACTATATATTAAAATAATATTAAATCACACACATTAAATATACACCACACACATATAATTTAATATTTTAATAATTTAATACACCTAAAATAATTAAATAATATTAAAACAAATTAATAAATAATAAAATATTAGGGTAATATTAATTAAACCCTAGTTAATTAAATAATTACACAAACATACGTTATTTAGTATTTTAAAAATATATATGAGTTCATGCAAGTCCGTAAATCTATTTAAAATAATTAATGGTAAATCATTTACGTGAAAATTTTCTCGAAAATACAAGTCCCGGGAAAATTTTACGTAAAGCACTTTAAATAATACATAATAATTAAAATAGATTTTAAATACATATCAACTTGTAAAAATATCAATTCGTCCCCGAATTCCAGAAAGAAAAGATTACAGGATCAGGAAGGAAAGAGATACGGGTAAGAAGCTCGCATCTCAGCTTCAGTCTCCCACGTATGCTCCTCAACTCTGTTGCTACGCCACAGAACCTTGACCATCGGAATCTGCTTCGAACGCAACTATCGAACTTGATAATCAACGATCGCCACAGGTTCTTCCATAAACGTCAAATCTTCACTCACTTCTACACTGTCGGGCTGCAACACGTGTGAAGGGTCTGAGATATACTTCCTCAACATCGAGATACGAAATATTGGATGCACCTGTGACATACTCGGAGGCAAATCCAACCGATATGCAACAGTGCCAACTCTCTCTAGAATCTCAAACATTTAGATATATCTCTGTGCCAACTTACCTTTCCTACCAAATCTCATAACACCCTTCATCGGAGATACCTTCAGAAAAATAAAATCTCCAACCTGAAACTCCACATCTCTGCGCCTAGGATCTGCATAACTCTTCTGCCTGCTAACTGCGGTCTCTAATCTTCGCTTAATCACGGTGACTTTCTCTGCAGCATCCTGAACCATCTCAGGTTCAGTCAAAGCTCTCTCACCAATCTCATCCTAACTCAGAGGGGATCTACACTTCCTTCCATACAAAGCCTCGTATGGTGCCATGCCAATACTGCTATGGTAGTTGTTATTATATGCAAACTCAACGAGTGGCAAATGATCATCCCAGCTACCTCCCAAATCCAGGACACACATTCTCAACATATCTTCCAGTGTCTGGATCGTCCTCTCAAACTGACCATCTGTCTGAGGATGAAAAGCAGTACTGAAATTTAACCTAGTGCCCATCGCTTCCTGTAATTTCTGCCAAAAACGAGAAGTAAACACTGAACCTCTGTCTGATATAATGGACATAGGTACTCCATGAAGGCACACAATATGCTTCACATATAACTTTGCCAACCTAGCTACAGAATAAGTGACTTTCACAGGTAAGAAATGTGCAGACTTCGTCAATTTGTCTACAATCACCCATATGGAATTGTATCCATCCTTAGAACGAGGTAAACCAACCACAAAATCTATAGCTATCCTTTCCCACTTCCACTCGGGAATAGGAAGAGCCTGAAGCTTCCTAAAAGGCTTATGATGTTCAGCTTTCACTTGCTGACACGTCAGACACTTAGCAAGATAATCAGCGACATCCTTCTTCAATCCATCCCACCAGTATAAGTCTCGGATACTGTGGTACATCTTAGTAACACCTGGATGTACGCTATAGGCTATAGAATGTGCTTCCTCTAGGATCTCTTCTCTCAAATCATCCACATCAGGAACACACAATCTACCACTGATCCACAACACACCATCATCATCGAGTGTGAAATCAATGAACTTCCCTACTCTGACATTCTCTGCAAGCTCTTCAAGAATAGGATCTCGGCTCTGAGCTGCTTTAATCCTATCCCTCAGTACAGATCGCACCTTAAATTGAGCTAATAGTCCACCTGATCTACTGATCTTCATCATCAGACCTTGATCCACCAACAAATGCAACTCATGGATCAACGGTCTCCTCTCAATATCAATATGAGCAAGACTGCCTGAGGACTTTCTACTCAAGGCATCTGCTACCAAATTAGCTTTACCCAGATGACATAAAATCTCACAGTCATAATCCTTCAACAATTCCAACCATCTCCTCTGCCTCAGATTCATATCTCTCTGCTGGAAAATGTACTTGAGGCTCTTGTGATAAGTAAATATCTCACAAGTCACCCCGTACAGATAATGTCTCCAAATCTTCAGAGCAAAGATCACTGCAGCCATTTCAAGGTCATGTGTGGGATAGTTCTGCTCATGCTTCTTCAATTGCCTTGAAGCATAGGCTATCACCCTTCTATTCTACATCAACACACAACCAAGGCCAACTCTAGAGGCATCACAATAAACTATGAACTTATCCATACTATTAGGCAAAGCTAATACTGGCGCTGTGGTCAACTTCTCCTTCAAATAACTGAAAAATGTTCTCATAAGCTTCTGACCACTCGAATCTAACATTCTTCTGAGTCAAGCGAGTCATAGGGGCTGCAATTCTAGAAAAATCCTGCATAAACCGCTTATAATACCCGACTAAACCTAGAAAACTTCGAATCTCGATAACAGAAGTCGGTCTAGGCCACTCAGACACTGCTTCAATCTTCTGTGGGTCAACCTGAATACCTTCTTTAGACACTACATGTCCAAGAAAAGAAACACTTTCCATCCAAAAATCACACTTTAAGAATTTAGCATAAAGTTGATGATCTCTCAGTGTCTGCAGTACAATCCTCAAGTGATATACATGCTCCTCCATAATCCTCGAATAAACCAGTATATCATCAATGAAGACTACCACAAACTGATCCACATATGGTCTGAATACCCTATTCATCAGGTCCATAAAAGCTGCTGGTGCATTAGTCAAACCAAAAGACATCACCAGAAACTCATAATGACCATATCGCGTGCGGAATGCTTTCTTAGGAATATCAGCTTCACTAATCTGCAACTGATGATAACCCGACCTCAAGTCAATCTTAGAAAAGAACTGTGCACCCTGTAGCTGATCAAACAAGTCATCTATCCTCGAGAGAGGATACTTGTTCTTCACTGTCACCTTGTTTAGCTCTCTGTAGTCAATGCACAATCTCAGGATACCATCCTTCTTCTTCACAAACAGGACTGGTGCACCCCAAGGAGAAACACTGGGTCTGATAAAACCCTTATCCAAAAACTCTTGCAACTGCTCCTTCAACTCTTTCAACTCTGCAGGAGCCATTCTGTAGGGTGGCATAGATATAGGAGTAGTACCTGGAACCACATCTATACATAACTCAATCTCTCTGTGAGGTGGTAAACCTGGCAACTCCTCAGGAAAAACATCAAGAAACTCACAAGCAATAGGAACATCTGTGAGTGACAACTTCTCCACTGAAGTATCCCTGACTAATGCCAAATATCCCTGACAACCTTTCTTCAACAACTTCCTAGTCGTAATGGTAGAAATAAGATTCTGAGGTGCTAAACTCCTATCACCCATAAACTTAAACTCTTCTTCATTAGGAATTCTGAACGTCACCTCTTTATTCCTGTAATCTACCATGGCATAGTATTGAGATAACCAATCCATACCCAGAAATACATCAAACTCCATCACATCCAATAGAATCAAATCAGCGGGTAATTCTCTATCTCCCACGAGAACTGGACAACCAGAAAGAATAATATCGGTGTCCAAGGAATTGCTTAGAGGAGTGGCAATAGACAAAGGAAAAGCCATCCTCGAAGTTTGCCAATAAGATTTAGAAGCAAAAATGGGGGAAACAAACGAATGCGTGGCACCCGGATCAAACAAAACCCATGTATCCAAGTAACAAATAGAAATAATACCTGCCATGATTGCATTAGATGCCTGAACATCCTACTGAGTGAGATGGAAGACTCTGGCCTGTCCTCGACCTCCCTGCTGACTGGTAGAAGCCTGGCCAACACCTCTGGCACCTCCTCTAGTACCTCTACCATGACTCTGTTGTGGAACAAGCTGAGTAGAACTTTGATGCTGAGCTGGTGGTAACTGAAATGGCACGGGTGCAGCACTAGCAATCGATTGCTGTGGGAATCACGGAATCTGCGACTGCTGATACCCAGAGTAAGGACACGATCTAGTAAAATGTCTTATCTGCCCGCATCTGAAGCATGTCAGCGGTGTCAGGTAACATGGTCCCTGATGGACTCTACCATAAGTCTGGCAAACACTGGTAGCTGATCCAGAACTACGACCACTGCTGCTGCTCGAAGCACCTGACCCGAATCTGAATAACCTACGCTGACCTCTACAGCCATGTCTACTGCTCCGATGCACTCACTGCTGCTGTCTCTGACTCTGCTGAGTCGGACCTTGCTGCTGACTACTCAAACCAATATGAAAACTTGAATACGGAGTAGCCTGCAATCCACTCAACTGAACTCCCAACTGGTAAAAATCAGGCATCGCTCCCTGCCTAACTAGCCTCAGCTCAATCTCCTTGGCCAACTCAATCACAGACTCCAGAGTAAGGCCTGCTGTAGGCATACCAGCAAATGCTAAACCCAATCCGGTGACATATGTAGTGACAGCGAAATACTAATCTCGCATTAAATCCTCTGCATATCTACCCAGCCAAAGAAACTCTCGGGTATACTCCTCAACTGATCGATCATCGCGAGAAATGCTGGTCAACCGGAGACGATAGCTCATACGGAGAGGCTCTGGACAGAATCTCCTCATAAACTGCTCTCAAAACTGAGCCCAGGTCATCGTCAACATATAGGGTTAGATCATCTGAATGAACCAATCTAGGGCTGGTCCCTCGATAGACAACTCGATGATCATAATCCGCTGGTACTCGGTGTGACCAGTCCGAGTCCGAGTCTCGATCGTATGCAGAAAATCTAACAAATTGGAAGTCCTATCAAACACAATCCTGCCAA
This sequence comes from Mallotus nudiflorus, assembly GCA_947683625.1. Lineage (NCBI taxonomy): Eukaryota > Viridiplantae > Streptophyta > Magnoliopsida > Malpighiales > Euphorbiaceae > Mallotus > Mallotus nudiflorus. The sequence continues at coordinate 6,807,794 of CANTUR010000029.1, read as the reverse complement.
CTCGGGCATAGAACAAAGCTGCCTTAGGGTCAGACATACCTTGCTGATAGGCAGGCTGAACAGGCTGAACAACTTGAGGCACAGGAACATCAAACTCAGGCTCAACAGGCTCCTCGTCCTGTAACTCTCTCTACCTATGGCGACCTGCCGCTCCTCGAGGTCTACCTCTGCCACGACCTCTACGTCTAACTAGCTGCTCAGGAGGTAAAACCTCATCCTGAAAAGATTCACCATCCTTGGCCTCAACGACCGGTGGAGCGACACGCGCTCGCCTCCTCATTCTGAAAACACAACAGAATGATTCAGACAAAATAGACTACGGAGGAATAACGCAAAAAACTAAAGCAAGGAATACTTATCAAGACGTACTCGAACCTAATTCACTGCAGTAGTTACCAAAAGAAAACATAACTTTGAAAACTAGGGCCACGACTCATAAAACTAAGCCCTGACACAGAACTCCGCTCTGATACCAACTTTGTCACGACCCAAAACAGGGGCCATGACCGGCGCTAGGGAACAGGAATTCTTTCAAATCCGGAACCCGTAGCAAGCCTAAAATAAAAATAAAACATGCAATAGTAATAATAACAATATTTAATGCAACAAAAATAAAATCATAAATATCAAAATAAAAATTCACCATGGGATTTAAACCAAATCCATATCTCATATATATAAATAAATCCGTTAATACAAGTTTCAGTTCAAATATTCAAAGTACATATCCCATATAAATATAATACAATATCTTTTAACAATTTTATGATTACTGCAGTGTCTAGATCATAAATAAAACTCAAGTGAGTAGTTTACATAAAGAAGTCGAAGAGAAAGAAATCCGACGTACAGGCCTACTACTGAGGTCTGAGGAAGATGACTCTCCTGAAAAATGGTCAACAGAGGGGAGTCAGACCTCACTGAGTGAATTACTATAATATATATACATGCACACTAAATGACAATGCATACAATCAACAGTATATATCTAATATGTATATATACAGGCAGATACACACAGATGCAATAAAATCATTTTATATATTTTATTGAAAATCACTGTTCATGAAGGATCAAATAGAACCCTAGAATATCGCAACCTCAAATAGTGTTGGACAACACTCTAGCCATACAGGTTCACTTGATCCATTTGGACAGTAGACTGGCCCTGAGACACTAAGTCAACCGAGCTCCAGCAATCTGACTGTCAGTGTGATTGGCCCCGAGACACTCGGTTAACCGAGCTCCAGCAATCACACTCCCAAATCACATCACACATCAGATAAATCAATTCCAATCAATATTTTCAAACTGGTTAGTAATATAGCCTAAATGCTATAAGCGTACCAGTACGTACTCGGTCCTAGTACTGCCTACAAGGTAGCACGTTCTGTTGATATCCTTCATTGAAATATAAAACATTCATTCACAAATAAATGATGCATGAATTTGAATAAAATAGCATTATAAACCATATATATACTGAAAATATACCAAAAGTAAACCAGATATATTTTGAGTATATATACGTCAAATAAATCCAATATGATAACAAAATAAGCTAGAAATATATTCAAAACCATTTTAAGCATAATTTATTAATAAAACATGCATATAGTTTAAAATATACAAAAAATAAACTAAAAATAAACTTAAGTAATATTTAAACCATTTATGCATATTTAATCAAAATAAAACATACATTTATAAATCATGCACCCTAAAGCACATATATATAAAATAGTAACTCACAATTAGTGCGCTCCACGAGATGGGTCCGACGGGCTTGGTTCACTAGGCCTCGGTCTTAGTGCAACTAAACAAACAATAACGACAGACATCAGAATAAACCTAACAGAAAACCCTAGAAACTCGATCTAGAATATTAGACACAGAAACAGAATTAGGGTTCGACCGGATATCACATTTTACGAGAATTCTACCGAAAATTCGACAGAACCTCCCCAGTAAAATGGACATCTCTCTACTCAAAGAGTAGAGTCAGCCCTGCAAAGAAACACACTTCAAAAAATAGGCACAATAACTCATCCACAACCCCTCGGTCGGACTCCAAACAACAATCTACTGACCAGGGTCCACAATCACAGAATATTTATAAAATATCAAAAATACCCTTATATACTAAAAATACATTTTATACGTAGAAATTACATAATTATCTTTTAAACACAGTAAAAACCGATAAAAACTCATTTTATTAGAAAAATCGTATATTATACATATAATTGAAAGTAATTCACGAAAAATAGTTTTAATTAATTAAAAATACTAAATAATTTGTAGAAATTATTTTTATACCTTAAATAACTATTAAAATCAATTTAATTACATTTTTAGTCAATTTAGGGTAAAATTACCAAAATACCCCTATATATATAAATATACTAAAATTACTCCAAAAATTCACCAAAAATAGTATAATTATCCAAAATTAATTTTCTCAACATTTTTATCAATAATATCAATAATTTAACTCGATTAACCAATTGATTTCAATTAAAAACACAATTAACCTAATTTTCCCAAAATTACATAAACCTAAATAATTCAAAATAAATACATAGAAATTCATAAAAATTCCAAATAAATTTCTATAATTAATTTAAACACCTATATTTATCATAAAACACAATTTCATAATTTATTTAATTAATTTCCGAAAATTAGAAAATAATATTAAAATATTCAAAAATACCCAAAAATTAAAATAATCTCCAAAAATTCTACAAAAAATCATACATGTATATTATGCTAAGTTTAATAACATTTGTGAAGGAATTTTTCATGAATCAATCAAATTGAAGTTCAAAAAAATCAAGAACCCTAATAGGCCGAATTCGAAAAATCGAAACCTAAGCAAATCAAGACCATTTCAAGTGAAACAAAGCTTGGAATCACACTCACCGGAGCTCAAGGAGAAAATAGAGATCAGCGGTGTAAAAAACGGTGACCGAAATCGCCGTGAACAACGTTGCTCCAACTCTCGACTTCTCCGGCCAAAAACAACCTCCAGACGTTGAAAACGGCTGCAACAGATGGCGGAAGAGGCTGAGGGAGGAGGTGGCATGCTGGACGACACACCAATGGCAAGAAATCGATGGTAGCAGCGGCAGGCGGTGATGGGGAACGATCGGGAGGAAGAAGGAAGTCGGGTGGCAATTTGGTAAATAAGTTAAACTTTATAATTTTGTTAATATTAAATGTATATATGTATATATATATATATATACTTTATGCTATATATTAAAATAATATTAAATCACATACATTAAATATACACCACACACATATAATTTAATATTTTAATAATTTAATACACCTAAAATAATTAAATAATATTAAAATAAATTAATAAATAATAAAATATTAGGATAATATTAATTAAACCCTAGTTAATTAAATAATTACACAAACATACGTTTTTTAGTATTTTAAAAATATATATGAGTTCATGCAAGTCCGTAAATCTATTTAAAATAATTAATGGTAAATCATTTACGTGAAAATTTTTCCGAAAATACAAGTCCCCGGGAAAATTTTACGTAAAGCACTTTAATATACACCACACACATATAATTTAATATTTTAATAATTTAATACACCTAAAATAATTAAATAATATTAAAATAAATTAATAAATAATAAAATATTAGGGTAATATTAATTAAACCCTAGTTAATTAAATAATTACACAAACATACGTTATTTAGTATTTTAAAAATATATATGAGTTCATGCAAGTCCGTAAATCTATTTAAAATAATTAATGGTAAATCATTTACGTGAAAATTTTCCCGAAAATACAAGTCCTGGGAAAATTTTACGTAAAGCACTTTAAATAATACACAATAATTAAAATAGTTTTTAAATACATATCAACTCGTAAAAATATCAATATATATATACATATAAAATTATTAACACTGCATATTCTGATGCAGTATTAAAATATTTAAAAACACGGGATATTATAATTTTGTACAATATTATTTTAATAATGTTTAATTTAGTGCATTAATATTTAATATTTTTAATTTAATAAACCGCAGTATTGTATTGCATTTTATGTGTTAATATATATATATATATATGCACATAAATATTAGGGTTTAGTAATATTTAATGCATGTTATTATTATGTGTGTGTGTATATATATATATATTGGAATATCTGTGTGTGGTTTCTATATATACCCATTATTTTATTATTACATAAAGTTTACTAACTATATTATATAACAATATATATACATATAATATATATATACAACTAAAAACACATACCCATATTCAACCTACCCTCCCCATAAACCACCATCACCCTCCGCCCGTCACTGTCCGTTTCCCTCACCATCAGTGTGACATTCGACCATCCAGCAGCTCTAGTCACCTTCTGCCATCTTTCACTTTCTTCTTCGGCATTGACGGGCGGCTGTGGCAGCGAGACACCCAAAATCGAGCTCTCGGTCGTTCTCCTTTGTCCGACCACCATTTCACTTGATTCCGGTCTCATTTTCTTCCTTTCTTGCTGATGAGTGTGAATCCAAACTCCTTTTAGTTTGAAAACATGATTTGGCGAGGTGCTTTGCCTGTTTTTGAATTCGGCCATTTTAGGGTTTTGAATTTTTATTGGGAATTTTTGAATGATTCATGGAAAATCCCTTTAAAAAAGTTGATCCCCCTAGCTCAAGCTACATCCCTGAATTTTTGTATGATTTTTGGGAATTATTTTGATTTTTGTGAATTTTTGAATATTTTATTTTTTTATTAATTTTCATAAATTAATTAAATAAATTATGAAATTATGATTTTTGGTGTTATTGGTGGTTATTATTAATTTTAGAATTTTTGTGAATTTTTTGTAATTTTTATAATTATTTTTAGTTTATGTCAATTTTGAAAATATAGGTTAAATATATGTTTTGTTAGAAATAATTGGTTAATTATATGTTTTTATTGATATTATGGAGATATATGTTAAGAAAATAATTTTTTTGTATTTATATAATTTTTATTGAATTTTTGAGTATTATTAGTATTTTATGTATATTTTTAAATATTAGGGGTAATTTGGTGGTAATTTTAGTTAAATATTAAGTTTAATTGGTTTTAATATTATTTGAGGTATAAAAATGATTTTTACAAATTATTTACTAATTTTAACTAATTAATACTAATTTTTGAAAATTATTTTCAAATAATATATAATATATTATTTTTGTAAATAAATGGATTTTTAGTAAATTTTAATATATGTTTGGACTAATTAAGTAATTTAGATTTATAAAATGAATTTTTATAAATATTTGTGGAATTATCGAGAAAATGGATTTTTAATAATATTATATTATTAATTAGGGTTTTTAAGTAATTATTAAGAAAATAATTATTTTTCGTGTTTTAATGCTTAATATACTATATTTTGATATTTGGAGGGCGTTTATGGTATTTATTGAATTTTAATATATTTTATTGTAGTATTTGTATTTTGGTGAATTGTGGACCTCGGTTAGGAAATTTTAGTAGTTCGGGATCCCAACCGAGGGTTATGAGAATTTTTATACTCGAAGTGTATTTTCCTTGCAAGACCGACTCTACTTTTTAGTAGAGAGATGTCTATTTGACAAAAGAGTCTACCGAATTTTCAGTAGAATTCTTGTAAAACGTGACATCGGGTCTAATTCTGATTCTGTATCTGTTTGTGTTTAGTAATTTTAGATCGAATCTTTAGAAGTCTAAGTTAAATTTATTATAATGTTGTGATTGCTTTTATTGTTTAGTTGCGCCAAGACCGAGACTTAGGGGACCAGGCCTATCGGACCAGTCTTGAGGAGCGCATTCCTGTGAGTTATTATTATATATATACATTGCTTTAGGTTGCATGTTTTAGAATTATATATTTTAAATGTAAGATTTTGCATAATTGTTTATGTAAATGCTTAAGTATATCTTCGGTATATTTCTAGTATATTATTGGTATATTTTAAAATAAATGCATGTTTTCTTTTTGATTTATATTTAAATTATGTTTAAGCATATTATTGATTGATCTTGAGTATATTTCATGATTTAATTGAATTTATTTTACGTATATATACCTGAAATATACTTAGTTTATTTTAGGTATATTTCTGGTATATATATGGTTTACTTGATCATTTTGAATGCCATTATATATATTATTCATTCTCAAATTGTATGTTTTTTTTTAAATGAAGGATATCGATAGAACGTGCTTCCTAGTGGACAGCACTAGGACCGAGTACGTACCGGTGCAATAGATTGTAGGTTGAATTACTAACTTAATTGTGGAAATTATGACTTGATTGATTTGATTGATGTGAGATGTGATTGATGGTATGGTTGCTGGAGCTTGGTTGACCAAGTGTCTCAAGGCCAATCACACTAACAGTCAGACTGCTGGAGCTCGGTTAACTTAGTGTCTCAGGGCCAATCTATTGTCTAGTTGGATTAAGTGAATTTACTTGGAATTAAGTGAGCCAGTATGACTAGAGTGCTTTCGATTGATATTTGAGGTTGCGATAACTTAGGGTTCTATTTGATCCTTCATAAACTGATGTTTTTCAGTATCAAGTATAAAGTGATTTTTAGCATCTGTGTGCACCTGCCTGTATATATATTTATTATATATACTTCTGAGTTTTTGCATTTGTCATTTAGTAATGCGTGTATATATATTATAATAATTCACTTAATGAGGTCTGACTCCCCTCTGTTTGTAATATCCCGTGTTTTTAAAATATTTTTACACTGTACCAGGATATACAGTGTTAATAATTTTTGAATATATATTACGATATTTTTACGAGTTGATATGTATTTAAAATCTATTTTAATTATTGTGTATTATTTACAGTCCTTTACGTAAAATTTTCCCGGGACTTGCATTTTCGGGGAAATTTTCACGTAAATAATTTATTATTAATTATTTTAAATATATTTTCGGACTTGCATGAACTCATACGTATTTTTAAAATACTAAATAAAGCCTATGTGTGTGTATATTTATTTAGTTAGGGTTTAGTATTACCCTAATATTATATTAATTATTTATTAGTTTTATTGTTATTTAATTATTTTTATTTAGTATAAATTATTAAAATATTAAAATTTTATGTGTGTGGTGTATATTTAATGTGTGTAATTTAATATTATTTTAATATATAGTATAAAGTATATATATGTACATATAACACATCAAAAATCAAAAAATTGGAAAATTACCATTTTGCCCCCGTGAGCTTCTTCTTCCCCGACCGATTCCCATCGCCGTTCCAGTTGCTGTCGTGCCATTCCCTTGCTGTTGGTGTGCCACCACCTTCCCCAACCTTTTCCGTCGCCTGTGGTAGCCATTTCCGGCGCCTGGAAGCCATTTTTTGCCGGAGAAGCCGAAAGTCGAGCTACCGTCGATCACGTCGATTCCGGCCACCATTTTTGACACCGCCAGTCTCTTTCTTCTCCTTGAGCTCCGGTGAGTGTGATTCTAGCTTTGGTTTGAGCTTAAATGGTCTAGAATTGCTTAGGTTTCGAATTTTCAATTTCGGCCTATTAGGGTTTTTGATTTTTTTGAGCTTCGAATTGATTGATTCATGAAAAATCCCTTAAAAAATGTTGTTCCTAGTAGCTCAATATACATGTATGAATTTTTGTAGAATTTTTGGAGATTTTTTTGATTTTTGGGTATTTTTGAATATTTTAATATTATTTTCTAATTTTCGGAAATTAATTATTTAAATTATGAAATTGGGATTTATGGTTAAATTAGGTGTTGAAATGAATTATATGAATTTATTTGGAATTTTTATGAATTTCTAAGTATTTATTTTGAATTATTGAAGTTTATGTGATTTTGAGAAATTAAGGTTAATTGTGTTTTTATTTGAATTTAATTGGTTAATTGAGTTTAATTATTAATATTATTGATAAATATGTTGACAAAATTAATTTTGGATAATTTTATAATTTTTGGTGAATTTTTGAAGTAATTTAAGTATATTTATATATATAGGGGTAGTTTGGTAATTTTACCCTAAATTATCTAAAAATGTAATTTAATTGGTTTTAATAGTTATTTAAAGTATAAAAATGATTTCTACAAATTATTTGGTATTTTTAACTAATTAAAACTATTTTTCGTGAATTATTTTCAATTATATATCTAATATATGGTTTTACTAATAAAATGAGTTTTTATCGGTTTTTACAGTGTTTTAAGGTTAATCATGTAATTTATACTTATAAAATGAATTTCTATGCTGTAAGGATATTTTTGGTATTCTCGGAATTATTCTGTGTTTGTGGACCCCGGTCGGTGGACTGTAGTCTGGAGTCCGACCGAGGGGTTATGGATTTGTGTTGAGCCTATTTTTTTTTGAAGTGTATTTCTTGCAGGGTCGGCTCTACTCTTTTGAGTAGAGAGATGTCCGTTTTACAGGGGAGGTTCTGTCGGATTTTCGGTAGAATTCTCGTAAAACGTGATATCCAGTCGAACCCTAATTCTATTTCCGTACTTAAATACTCTAGATTGAATTCTAGGATTTCTGTTAGGTTTATTCTAATGTCGGTTATTTATTGCTTGTTTAGTTGCGCCGAGACCGAGGGCTAGTGGACCAGGCCCGTCGGACCTGTCTCGTGGAGCGCATTAGGTGAGTTACTATACTATATATATATGCTTAGGATGCATGATTTAGAAATACATGTTTTATGCTGATTAAATATGCATAAATAATTTGATTATTTCTTAAGTTTATATTAAGTATATTTTTGGTTTATTTTTGGTATATAATAAATTATATACATGTTTTATTAATAAAATATATTTAAAATGTTTTTAAATATATTTTTAGTTTAATTTATGATTTGATTGGATTTATTTGATATATATATACTCGAAATATACCTGGTTTACGTTTGGTATATTTCCGGTATATATATGGTTTATATTGTTATTTCATTTTCACTCATGCATCATTTATTTTTGTGAATGAATGTTTTATATTTAATGATGAAGGATATCGATAGAACGTGCTACCTAGTGGGCAGCACTAGGGCCGAGTACGTACCAGTACGCCTATAGTATTTAGGCTATAATACTAACTTATTTGTGGATATTGATTGATTATGATTATTGATATGTGAGATATGGTTTGGAGGTGTGATTGCTGGAGCTCGGTTGACCAAGTGTCTCGGGGCCAATCACACTGACAGTCAGACTACTAGAGCTCGGTTGACTTAGTGTCTCGGGGTCAGTCTACTGTCTAAATGGATTAAGTGGATATATTTGGATTAAGTGAGCCTGTGTGGCTAGAGTGTTGTTTAACACTATTTTCTGAGGTTGCGATATTCTAGGGTTCTATGTGATCCTTCATAAAAGATGATTTCCAATACAAATATATATAAAAAATGATTTTTCTGCATCTGTGTGAAATTGTCTATATATATATTAGATACATATATACTGTTGACTGTATGCATTATCACTTAGTGTGTATGTATATATATTATAGTAATTGACTCAGTGAGGTCTGACTCCCCTCCGTTGACTATTTTTCAGGAGAGTCAACTTCTTCAGACCTCAGTAGCAGGTCGATACGCCGGATTTCTTCCACCCCGGCTTCTTTGTGTAAATTATCTACTTGAGTCTTATTTATTTTATCTAGACACTGCACTAGTTGTGAATTAAAATGTGGGATTTCATGTATTTTATTTAGAGAGATGTATTATATTGAAACTGGATTTGTATTAAAGAGATTATATATATGTGATGAGATGATATTTGATTTAAATCCAGTGATGAAAATGTTAGTATGATATTTAAGATTTTTATTTTCCGCTGCATATATATAATACTGTTATTGTTATTGTTGCATGATTTATTTTATTTTTAGGCTTGCTACGGGTTCCGGATTCGAAAGAATTCCCATTCCCTAACGCTGGTCATAGCCCCTGTTTTGGGTCTTGACAAAGTTGGTATCAGAGCGGAGTTCTGTGTCAGGGCTTAGTTATGTGAGTTGTGGCCCTAGTTTTAAAGTTGTGTTTTCTGTTGGACTACTGCAGTGTATTAGGTTCGAGTATGTCTTGATAAGTATTCCTTGCTGTAGTTTTCAGCGTTATTCCTCCGTTGTCTGTTTTGTCTGAATCTTGCCGTTTGTCTTTTCAGTATGAGGAGGCGAGCGCGTGTCGCTCCACCGGTCGTTGAGGCCGAGGATGATGAGTCTTTTCAGGATGAGATTTTACCTCCTGAGCAGCCAGTTAGACATAGAGGTCGTGGCAGAGGTAGACCTCGAGGAGCGGCAGGTCGTCGTAGGCAGAGAGAGTTACAGGATGAGGAGCCTGTAGAGCCTGAATTTGATATTCCTGTTCCTCCAGTTGTTCAGCTTGTTCAGCCTGCCTATCAGCAGGGTATGTCTGACCCTGAGGTAGCTTTGTTCTATGCCCGAGTTGGCAGGATTGCATTTGATGGTACTTCCGATCCGTTAGATTTTCTGCATGCGATTGAGACTAGGACTCGGACTGCTCATACTGAGTACCAGCGGATCATGATCATTGAGTTGTCTGTTGAGGGACTAGCCTTAGATTGGTTCATTCAGATGATCCGGCCCTATATGATGACGATGATATGGGCTCAGTTCCGAGAGTGATTTATAAGGAGATTCTGTCCAGAGCCTCTTCGTTTGAGCTATCGTCTCCGTGTGACCAGTATTTCTCGTGGAGATTGATCTGTAGAGGAGTACACCTGAGAGTTTCTTCGATTAGGTAGATATGCTGAGGATCTGATGCGAGATCAGTATTTCGCGATCACTACGTATGTTACTGGTTTGGGTTCAGCTTTTGCTGGTATGCCTACAGTAGGTCTTACTCTGGAGTCTGTGATTGAGTTGACTAAGGAGATTGTGCTGAGGCTAGTTAGGCAGGGAGTGATGCCTGATTATTACCAGCTAGGAGTTCAGTCGAGTGGATTGCAGGCTACTCCGTATTCGAGTTTTCATGTTGGTTCGAGTAGTCAGTAGAGAGGTCTGACTCAGTAGAGTCAGAGACAGCAGCAGCGAGTGCATCAGAGCAGTAGACATGGCCGTGGAGGTCAGCGTAGATCGTTCAGGTTTGGGTCAGGTGCTTCGAGCAGCAGCAGTGGTCGTAGTTCTGGATCAGCGGCCAGCGTTTGTCAGACTTGTGGTAGAGTCCATCAGGGACCGTGTTATCTGACACCACTGACATGCTTCAGATGCGGGCAGACAGGACATTTTGCCAGATCGTGTCCTTACTTCGGATATCAGCAGCAGCAGATTCCGCGATTCCCACAGCAGTCGATTGCTAGTGTTGCACCCGTGCCATTTCAGTTGCCACCAGCCCAGCATCAGAGTTTCACTCAGTTTATTCCACAGCAGAGTCGTGGTAGAGGTACTAGAGGAGGTGCCAGAGGTGTTGGCCAGGCTTCTACCAGTCAGCAGGGAGGTCGAGGTCAGGCTAGAGTCTTCCATCTTACTCAGCAGGATGCTCAGTCATCTAATGCAGTCGTGGCAGGTATTGTTTCTGTTTGTTACCTGGATGCATGGGTTTTGTTTGATCCGAGTGCCACGCATTCGTTTGTTTCTCCTGTTTTTGCTTCTAAATCTTGTTGGCAAACTTCGAGGATGGCTTTTCCTTTGTCTGTTGCCACTCCTCTGAGCGATTCTTTGGACGCCGATATTGTTCTTTCTGGTTATCCAATTTTCATGGGAGATAGAGAATTACTCGCTGATTTGATTTTATTGGATGTGATGGAGTTTGATGTTATTTTGGGAATGGATTGGTTATCTCAGCACTTCATCGTGGTAGATTGCAGGAATAAGGAGGTGACTTTTAGAATTCCTGGTGAAGTAGAGTTTAAGTTTATTGGTGATAGGAGTTCAGCACCTCAGAATCTTATTTCTGCTATTACGGCTAGGAAGTTATTGAGGAAGGGTTGTCAGGGATATTTGGCATTGATCAGGGATACTTCAGTGGAGAAGTTATCACTCACAGATGTTCTGGTTGCTTGTGAGTTTCCTGATGTTTTTCCCGAGGAGTTGTCAGGTTTACCACCTCACATAGAGATTGAGTTCTATATAGATGTGGTTCCAGGTACTACTCCTATATCTATGCCACCCTATCGTATGGCTCCTGCAGAGTTGAGAGAGCTGAAGGAGCAGTTGCAAGAGTTATTGGATAAAGGTTTTATCAGACCTAGTGTTTCTCCTTGGGGTGCACCAGTCTTATTTATGAAGAAGAAGGATGGTACCCTGAGACTGTGCATTGACTACAGAGAGCTGAATAAGGTGACAGTGAAGAACAAGTATCCTCTCCCGAGGATAAATGACTTATTTGACCAACTTCAGGGTGCACAGTTCTTTTCTAAGGTTGACTTGAGGTCGGGTTATCATCAGCTGCGTATCAGTGAAGTTGATATTCCTAAGACAGCGTTTCGCACTAGATATGGTCATTATGAGTTTCTGGTGATGTCTTTTGGTTTGACTAATGCACCAGCAGCTTTTATGGACTTGATGAATAGGGTATTCAGACCGTATGTGGATCAGTTTATGGTAGTCTTCATTGATGATATACTAGTATATTCGAGGAGTATGGAAGAGCATGTATATCATTTGAGGATTGTACTACAGACACTGAGAGATCATCAGCTTTATGCTAAATTCTCGAAGTGTGATTTTTGGATGGAGAGTGTTTCTTTTCTTGGACACGTAGTGTCTAAAGAAGGTATTCAGGTTGATCCACAGAAGATTGAGGTAGTATCTAAATGGCCTAGACCTACTTCTGTTACAGAGATTCAGAGTTTTCTGGGTTTAGCCAGGTATTATAGGCGATTTGTGCAGGATTTTTCTAGAATAGCAGCCCCTATGACTCGCTTGACTCAAAAGAATGTTAGATTCGAGTGGTCAGAAGCTTATGAGAATAGTTTTCAGTTGTTGAAGGAGAAATTGACCACAGCGCCAGTGTTAGCTTTGCTTAATAGTGTGGATAAGTTCACAGTTTACTGTGATGCCTCTAGAATTGGTCTTAGTTGTGTGTTGATGCAGAATGGAAGGGTAATAGCCTATGCTTCGAGGCAGTTGAAGAAGCATGAGCAGAACTATCCTACACATGATCTTGAGATGGCTGTAGTGATCTTTGCTTTGAAGATTTGGAGACATTATTTGTACGGGGTGACTTGTGAGATATTTACTGATCACAAGAGCCTTAAGTACATTTTCCAGCAGAGAGATTTGAATTTGAGGCAGAGAAGATGGTTGGAATTGTTGAAGGATTACGACTGTGAGATTCTATATCATCCGGGTAAAGCTAATGTTGTAGCAGATGCCTTGAGTAGGAAGTCCTCAGGTAGTCTTGCTCACATCGGTGTTGAGAGGAGACCATTGATCCAGGAATTGCATTTGTTGGTGGATCAAGTTCTGATGATGAAGATCAGTAGATCAGGTGGACTGCTAGCTCAATTTAAAGTGCGATCTGTACTGAGGGATATGATTAAAGCAGCTCAGAGCCGAGATCCTATTCTAGAAGAACTTGCAGAGAATGTCAGAGCAGGGAAGTTCACTGATTTCACACTTGATGATGATGGTGTGTTGTGGATCAGTGGTAGATTGTGTGTTCCAGATGTGGATAATTTGAGAGAAGAGATCCTAGAGGAAGCACACTCTACAGCTTATAGCGTACATCCAGGTGTTACTAAGATGTACCACAGTATCAGAGATCTATACTGGTGGGATGGATTGAAGAAGGATGTCGCTGATTATGTTGCTAAGTGCTTGACGTGTCAGCAAGTGAAAGCTGAACATCAGAAGCCTTCTGGGAAGCTTCAACCTCTTCCTATTCCCGAGTGGAAATGGGAAAGGATAGCTATGGATTTTATGGTCGGTTTACCTCGTTCGAAGGATGGATACGACTCCATCTGGGTGATTGTAGACAGGTTGACGAAGTCTGCACATTTCTTGCCTGTGAAAGCCACATATTCAGTTGCTAGATTAGCGAAGTTGTATGTGAAGCATATTGTGTGCCTTCATGGAGTACCTGTGTCCATTGTGTCAGATAGAGGTTCGGTGTTTACTTCTCATTTTTGGCAGAAGTTACAGGAAGCGATGGGCACTAGGTTAGATTTTATTACTGCTTTTCATCCTCAGACAGATGGCCAGTCTGAGAGGACGATCCAGAAACTGGAAGATATGTTGAGGATGTGTGTCCTGGATTTGGGAGGTAGCTGGGATGATCATTTGTCGCTTGTTGAGTTTGCATATAATAACAGCTACCATAGCAGTATTGGTATGGCACCGTATGAGGCGTTGTATAGAAGGAAGCGTAGATCCCCGTTGAGTTGGGATGAGATTGGTGAGAGAGCTTTGACTAGACCTGAGATGGTTCAGGATGCTACAGAGAAAGTCACCGTGATTAAACAAAGATTAGAGACCGCAATTAGCAGACAGAAGAGTTATGCGGATCCTAGGCACAGAGATGTGGAGTTTCAGGTTGGAGATTTTGTTTTTCTGAAAGTATCTCCGATGAAGGGTGTGATGAGATTTGGTAGGAAGGGTAAGTTAGCACCGAGGTATATTGGACCGTTTGAGATTCTGGAGAGAGTTGGCACTGTTGCATATCAATTGGATTTGCCTCCGAGTATGTCACAAGTGCATCCAGTATTTCATATCTCGATGTTGAGGAATTATATCTCAGACCCTTCACACGTGTTGCAACCTGACAGTGTAGAAGTGGGTGAAGATTTGACGTTTGTGGAAGAACCTGTGGCGATCGTTGATTTTCAAGTTCGACAGTTGCGATCAAAGCAGATTCTGATGGTCAAGGTTCTGTGGCGTAGCGACAGAGTTGAAGAGCATACGTGGGAGACTGAAGCTGAGATGCGAGCTTCTTACCCGTATCTCTTTCCTTCTTGATCCTGTAATCTTGTTTTCTAGAATTCGGGGACGAATTCTTATAAGGGGGGAAGACTGTAATATCCCGTGTTTTTAAAATATTTTTACATTGTACCGGAATATACAGTGTTAATAATTTTTGAATATATATTACGATATTTTCACGAGTTGATATGTATTTAAAATCTATTTTAATTATTGTGTATTATTTACAGTCCTTTACGTAAAATTTTCCCGGGACTTGCATTTTCGGGGAAATTTTCACGTAAATAATTTATTATTAATTATTTTAAATATATTTTCGGACTTGCATGAACTCATACGTATGTTTAAAATACTAAATAAAGCCTATGTGTGTGTATATTTATTTAATTAGGGTTTAGTATTACCCTAATATTATATTAATTATTTATTAGTTTTATTGTTATTTAATTATTTTTATTTAGTATAAATTATTAAAATATTAAAATTTTATGTGTGTGGTGTATATTTAATGTGTGTAATTTAATATTATTTTAATATATAGTATAAAGTATATATATATACATATAACACATCAAAAATCAAAAAATTAGAAAATTACCATTTTGCCCCCGTGAGCTTCTTCTTCCCCGACTGATTCCCATCGCCGTTCCGATCGCTGCCGTGCCATTCCCTTGCCGATGGTGTGCCGTCCGGTGTGCCACCACCTTCCCCAACCTTTTCTGCCGCCTGTGGTAGCCATTTCCGGCGCCTGGAAGCCATTTTTGGCCGGAGAAGCCGAAAGTCGAGCTACCGTCGATCACGCCGATTTCGGCCACCATTTTCGACACCGCCGGTCTCTTTCTTCTCTTTGAGCTCCGGTGAGTGTGATTCTAGCTTTGGTTTGAGCTTAAATGGTCTAGAATTGCTTAGGTTTCGAATTTTCAATTTCGGCCTATTACGGTTTTTGATTTTTTTGAGCTTCGAATTGATTGATTCATGAAAACTCCCTTCACAAATGTTGTTCCTAGTAGCTCAATCTACATGTATGAATTTTTTTAGAATTTTTGGATATTTTTTGGATTTTTGGGTATTTTTGAATATTTTAATATTATTTTCTAATTTTCGGAAATTAATTATTTAAATTATGAAATTGGGATTTATGGTTAAATTAGGTGTTGAAATGAATTATATGAATTTATTTGGAATTTTTATGAATTTCTAAGTATTTATTTTGAATTATTGAAGTTTATGTGATTTTGAGAAATTAGGGTTAATTGTGTTTTTATTTGAATTTAATTGGTTAATTGAGTTTAATTATTAATATTATTGATAAATATGTTGAGAAAATTAATTTTGGATAATTTTATAATTTTTGGTGAATTTTTGAAGTAATTTAAGTATATTTATATATATAGGGGTATTTTGGTAATTTTACCCTAAATTGTCTAAAAATGTAATTTAATTGGTTTTAATAGTTATTTAAAGTATAAAAATGATTTCTACAAATTATTTGGTATTTTTAACTAATTAAAACTATTTTTCGTGAATTATTTTCAATTATATATATAATATACGGTTTTACTAATAAAATGAGTTTTTATCGGTTTTTACAGTGTTTTAAGGTTAATCATGTAATTTATACTTATAAAATGAATTTCTATGCTGTAAGGACATTTTTGGTATTCTCGGAATTATTCTGTGTTTGTGGACCCCGGTCGCTGGACTGTAGTCTGGAGTCCGACCGAGGGGTTATGGATTTGTGTTGAGCCTTTTTTTTTTTGAAGTGTATTTCTTGTAGGGTCGGCTCTACTCTTTTGAGTAGAGAGATGTCCGTTTTACAAGGGAGGTTCTGTCGAATTTTTGATAGAATTCTCGTAAAACGTGATGTCCAGTCGAACCCTAATTCTATTTCCGTACTTAAATACTCTAGATTGAATTCTAGGATTTCTGTTAGGTTTATTCTAATGTCGGTTATTTATTGCTTGTTTAGTTGCGCCGAGATTGAGGGCTAGTGGACCAGGCCCGTCGGACCTATCTCGTGGAGCGCATTAGGTGAGTTACTATACTATATATATATGCTTAGGATGCATGATTTAGAAATACATATTTTATGCTGATTAAATATGCATAAATAATTTGATTATTTCTTAAGTTTATATTAATTATATTTTTGGTTTATTTTTGGTATATAATAAATTATATACATGTTTTATTAATAAAATATATTTAAAATGTTTTTAAATATATTTTTAGTTTAATTTATGATTTGATTGGATTTATTTGACATATATATACTCGAAATATACCTGGTTTACGTTTGGTATATTTCCGGTATATATATGGTTTATATTGTTATTTCATTTTCACTCATGCATCATTTATTTTTGTGAATGAATGTTTTATATTTAATGATGAAGGATATCGATAGAACGTGCTACCTAGTGGACAGCACTAGGGCCGAGTACGTACCGGTACGCCTATAGTATTTAGGCTATAATACTAACTTATTTGTGGATATTGGTTGATTATGATTATTGATATGTGAGATATGGTTTGGAGGTGTGATTGCTGGAGCTCGGTTGACCAAGTGTCTCGGGGCCAATCACACTGACAGTCAGACTGCTGGAGCTCGGTTGACTTAGTGTCTCGGGGCCAGTCTACTGTCTAAATGGATTAAGTGGATATATTTGGATTAAGTGAGCCTGTGTGGCTAGAGTGTTGTTTAACACTATTTTCTGAGGTTGCGATATTCTAGGGTTCTATGTGATCCTTCATAAAAGATGATTTCCAATACAAATATATATAAAAAATGATTTTTCTGCATCTGTGTGAAATTGTCTGTATATATATTAGATACATATATACTGTTGACTGTATGCATTATCACTTAGTGTGTATGTATATATATTATAGTAATTGACTCAGTGAGGTCTGACTCCCCTCTGTTGACTATTTTTCAGGAGAGTCAACTTCTTCAGACCTCAGTAACAGGTCGATACGCCGGATTTCTTCCGCCCCGGCTTCTTTATGTAAATTATCTACTTGAGTCTTATTTATTTTATCTAGACACTGCAGTAGTTGTGAATTAAAATGTGGGATTTCATGTATTTTATTTAAAGAGATGTATTATATTAAAACTGGATTTGTATTAAAGAGATTATATATATGTGATGAGATGATATTTGATTTAAATCCAGTGATGAAAATGTTAGTATGATATTTAAGATTTTTATTTTCCGCTGCATATATATAATACTGTTATTGTTATTATTGCATGATTTATTTTATTTTTAGGCTTGCTATGGGTTCCGGATTCGAAAGAATTCCCGTTCCCTAGCGCCGGTCATGGCCCCTGTTTTGGGTCGTGACACTGTTAATATTTTTACATGAGAGTCCTCTTCTTTAGACCTCAGCAGTAAGCCTATCCATCGGATTTCTTTCGCCCCAACTTTATTATGTGAATTACCTACTTAATTATTTATTATTGTATTCTAGAAAACTGAAGTAGTTGTATCTTTATTAGTCGGAAATGGTATTCTGTATTATATAGGTTGATTTTAAATTCAGAGAGGCATATCTCTGAATATTGTATTAAAATATTTTATTTTATGATATGCGGAGATTATTTTATCATAATTATTGAGTTTTGAATTTTGATGTATTCTTAATTGTTTTAATTCATTTATTGTATGTTTTTATTATTTTAAAACTTGCTACGAGTTTCGGATTCGAAAGAATTCCCGTTCCCTAGCGCCTGTCATGACCCCTAGTTTTAGGTTGTCACACACACACACACATACAAATCAAAGAATAAAAAAACAGAACCTTACCTCCTTCCTTCCCTGTTGTGTCCCGATCTTCCCCTATCACTGTACCTCCCCGTTCTTCATGCCGGACCACCTTCCTCCTGCCATCGCCGCCATCATCTCCTCCCCTGTTCTTCTTCTTCTTCCTCGTGACGCCGGACAACAAGGAGCAACAACGATAGCAACTGCATTCTCGGTCGCTGGAGACATTGCTGTTAGCTGAAGCTCATCATTTTGGTGTTGTTCGACTCCCCTAGCTCCAGTCAAGTCGAATCTAAGCTTGGTTCAAGTTCAATCTTCCTCGTTTGTGAGTTTTAGTTGATTTTTGTTTTTGTGCTTTTAGGTTTTTTTATTTTTTTTAGGTTGATTTTTGGTTGATTCTTGGAAACTCCCTTTACAAACTTTGATTCTAGTAGCTTGATCTTCATTATTATTTTTTTATTTTTTTGGAATTTATTTAAATTTTGGTGAATTTTTTATTATTTTATTATTATTTATTGATTTTTTGTAAATTAATTATTTTAATTATAAATTTGGTTGATTTGGTGTTATTATATATTGTTATTAATTTTGGAGTTGAGAAATAATTTTTGAGAATATTATATAATTTTTATGAATATTTTTAGTTTATGTAAATATTGGATAATTAGGTTAAATATGTATTTTTGTTGAAATAATTGATTAAATATGTGTTTTAGTTTATATTCGTATATTATATAATGATAAAATAATTTTAGTGATTTTATATAATTTTTGAGGAAATTATTTAGTATTATGTGTATTTTGATTTAATAGGGTAATTGTGTAATTTTATTAAAATTATAGTTTAATATTATGTTTTAGTTGGTTTTAGAATTATTTAAGGTAATAAAAGAATTTTTATAAATTATTTACTATTTTTAACTAATTAATACTAATTTTTGAAAATTATTTTCAAATAATATATTATTTACTAAATTGGTAATTAAATGGGTTTAATTACTTTTAATATATATTTAGGCTAATTATATTATTTGAATATATAAAGTGAATTTTCACTATTTTATATTGAATTATCGAGAAATTTGATTTTTAATAATATTATATTATTATTTTGGGATTTTTATTTAATTATTGTGAAAATAATTATATTTAGTGTTTTAATGTTAAATATGTTATATTTTGATATTTTGAGGATATATATGCGATTTTTTGATTTTCGATATATTTATTGTATTATTTGATTTTTTGGTGAATTGTAGATTTCGGTTGGGAGAATTGTGTAGTTTGAAGTCTCAACCGAAGGTGTTGTGTTTTTTGAGTAAGAAGTGCATTTTCTTGCAGGACCGGCTCTATTTTATAATAGAGAGATGTCCGTTTTACAGAAGAAGTTCTGTCAAATTTTTGGTACAATTCTCCTAAAATGTGACATTGGGTCAATCTTGAAATTCTGTGTCTGTTTGAGTTTTTAATCCTCCGTTAGAGTCTTCTTTTAGAAATTCTTAGAATATTGAATTAGATTTATTCTGATTGTCATTATTATTTTATTGTTTAGTTGTGCTGAGACCGAGACCTAGTGAACTGGGCCCGTCGAACTAGTCTCGAGGACCGCAAACTTGTAAGTTGTTATTTTATATATACATCACACTTAGGTTGCATGTTTTAAAATATACATGTTTTGATTTGTATTTATTCATAAAATGTTTCATTAAATGCCTAAGTATACTTTAAGTATATTTTTAGTATATTTTTGATATATTTCTAAATAAATGCATGTTTTATTTTTGATATATGCTTAGCATATTTTTAAGTATAGTATTGGTTTATTTTTGGTATATTTCATGGTTGATTTGAATTTATCTGACATATATATACTCGAAAAATACTTAGTTTATTTTAGGTATATTTATAGTATATATATAATTTATTTTATCATTATAACTGTTATTATACATTATTTATTGTCCGTATGAATGATTTATTTTAAACGAAGAATATCAATAGAACGTGCTACCTAGTGGGCAACACTAGGACCGTGTATGTACTGGTGCGATAGATGTAAGGTTGAGTGAGGATTACTTGTGGTGAATTATGATATGATTTAGATTGATTGATTGATATTTGATGTGATTGATTAGTGTGGTTGCTGAAGCTCGGTTGACCTAGTGTCTCAGGGCCAATCACACTGACAGTCAGACTATTGGAGCTCGGTTGACTTAGTGTCTTGGGGCCAGTCTACTATCCATATGGAATAAGTGAAATAATTTGGAATTAAGTGAGCTTGTATGGTTAGAGAGTTGTTGTTGTTTGAGGTTGCAATTAAATAAGATTTTATTTGATCCTTCATAAACATATGTTTTTCTGTATTTATATATAAAGTGATTTCAGCATCTATGTGAAATGCTTGTATATATATTTATTATATACAAATGATTGATTGCATTTGACATTAGGAAATGCATGTATATATATTATATCAATTCACTCAGTGAGGTCTGACTCCCTTTAGTTGATTTTTGAGGAGATTCTTCTTCAAACCTCAGCAGTAGGCCCATTCGCGGGATTTCTTCAGCCCCAACTTATTTATGTAAACTACTTACTTAGTTTTATTTGTACTCTAGAAAACTGCAATAGTGAGTTGTATTTGGTATTTGTTGTATGTTGGTTGTGAATTCAGAGGCCTTTCTCTGAATATTGTATTACTATATTTTATTTTATGATATGACAGAAAGTTTATTTTTAATATATTGATTTGAGATTTTAATTATGGTGCATATTTTATTTTTATTGTTGTATGTTTTTTTTTTAAGTCTTTCTATAGGTTTTGGATTTGAAAGAATTTTTATTCCCTAACACCGGTCATGACTCCTGGTTTGGGTCGTGACAGAGGACTAAGCCAATATTATTGTGATGAGAATTACTTATGACAATAATCTATAAAGTATTCTTATGATGGGTCAATCCAACACTTTATTTCTCAAATAAGTATAAGTTGATTTAATATCTCATTTTGATGATTAGTAAAACATAATCATCAATCAAAACCATACTAGCTATAATACATTATTATGACTAAGAATAATTTGAATAGAACTCATATTTAACCTAAGGGTTTTACTATCAAGTCACATACTTGATGACCTTTGTAAGAATTGACTATTCAAGTAATTATCATAACATAAAATGATAATGAAAAATGTCTCATTATTAAATAAAATGAAAAAGTTAAAATATGGTCATACATGATTGACTCAGTGCATATCACTAACAGATCTTGTAAAGTTATAGCTTGAGTAGGCACGACAGTTTTGGAAACAGTTTGAATGTGGTTTGCTTCATCGTTATCTCCTAAAATCTTGTCCTTAGATTCCTAGAGCATAGCAAAATAGGAGCCTGAGGTAAAGACACTTCATTGATTAGAATTTAAGTTCCCATCAAACACACCTTCTTTCCTTACCTGTTGTAAGTGGCGAGGTTTAGCGTGCGCCCAAGTGTTTGGTGACTACGGCACTGTGTGGGCTTGAGGCCCACTTGAAAATAAGATATAGGTCTTGGGCCTATTCGGAGATGGAGTCGCCACCCAGATAAAAGCCGAGACACATTGTACAACAATAGGATTCCACGGAGGTTCCCAGAAGCTATCATCAGAGATCAGGTTCGAAAACTAGGTATGAGCGTTTGAATACTCACCCAACCTTACGGTTGGCCTCCGTTTGTGTTTTGTATTTTATTACCTTTAATTATTCAATTATTTTTTTATTATCACACATATTGTAATTGCCTCCATCTAATTTTTAAGTTTTACAATTAAGTCCAAGTTTGCACATTAATTCAATTTCATGCTTTTTAAGTCCCAACATTCAACAAAAATAAAATAAGTAATAATTTACAATCATACATTCGAATCAAATGGGGAAAGAGATTAGGGATTATAATGCTTTTAGGCAAAATAAAAGAATAATATACAGAAAATAAACCGTACATATACCAAAAGTAAACTAGTAATAAACCATTTACATAAACGCAATGATCTAAAGGGTTAGCTAATGGAGGCGACTACTCAATAATGAAAATCATCAAGTAATTCCTGCAATAATCATATGGTTAGTTCCTTCTTTCAAAACATAAAATCATATATAACAATATTGACAAAGGAATATTCTAAAAAAAGAGTGTTTTCATGTCATAAGCTAAAAAAATCATTAAATAATCAAGATAATCACCATAATGCAATGAAATAATTATGTGTGAAGACAAAAAGAACATGTGAAGTGAACATCATGCAGAATCTTATAAAGGGAGAAAAACCAAGCAGCTGGTCGACTTGTCAATGAGGCAATCGCCTTTGTAAAAAGAGGGTTTTTATGTCACAAGCCAAAGAAATCATCAAAATCAAGATAATCATCATCATGCAATGAAATAATTATGCATGAAGACAGAAAGAACATGTGAAGTAAACATCATGCAAAATCTTATAAAGGGAGAAAAACCAAGCAACTGGTCGACTTATTAATGTGGCGATCGCCTCTGTGAAGAGGCGATCACCACATTGACAGGGGGCGACGCCCCTCACAGAGGGGATTGCCTCATTGATAGGGGGCGATGCCCCTATGAAGAGGAGTCGCCTAATCAACAAGCTAACCTGACTCTTAAAACGAGTAAACTTCTATCCTAAGCAATCAATACATGCAAACATGCATCCAACAGGTGCTAAATTAAAACTACATGCAATAGTTCGAGAGATCATATCAATGAGGTAGTATAACAAATGAAATAAACCTAAAATATACCAAAAGTATACTAATAAATTAGTCACATACAAACTAAACACACAAATGATGAAGTTATGAAGATATTGAGTTTAAATGTAGGTTTTTTACTAAAATGATAGGCCCTTAGAGATGTGTCTTTGGTTATGATCCTCACTAGAGTGTGATTTCCACTTTTAACACAAGCTTTCCTTTTTCCTCTCCTAAAGAAAATGAACTCCTTTGGCTTGGATCTTTCCTTTTTTCTCCAGAACGTCTCCCTCTGTCTTCTCCCTTCTCCAGAGCCTCCTCCTTTCTTTTTCTTCCAAAAATCCCCCCATTTTTCTTATAGTCTCTTTTTTTCTTATAGGTCTCCTCCCTTGTCCATGCCCTTAGGCTTTCTAGCTCATCATGAGCCTCCATCACCTTTTCTTTCCCCTCAAAATTTTTTTCCTCACACAAAATCAAATATGAGGTATGGGGCCCACACCAGGCGGTGCCTCTAGGATGAGGCAAACGCCTCTACAGTAGCTGACAAAGAGGCGATCACCTTATTGCACTGAGGCGATGCCTCTTTGGCCTGGGCCTGGGTTATTTTTAGATAATTGGGTCAAGTTTTGGGCTTTTGAGGCTTTTAGGCTTTCAAGTCCATTTCCAATTGAAGATTCAAATTTGGTTTTTATGTTTAAGTTTCACATTCTCATCATTGAGCTTAACAACGGGCTGGTCAAACTAAGCATCCCTAATACGGGCCGATCGAATTGGGTGTCTACAATTTGCCCCCTGATTTTTCAAAAAATCAAATGCATGCAATGACCATTTTTTGAAAAATCACATGCATAACAACAAATAAATGAACAAGATCAGCAATATACCTGGCTCTCAAGTTTCACTCGAGAAATGAGTTCTTCAATTTTGAAATGTCACCGTTATCCTCGGGTTTTCCTGGCCTGATCAGTCACTCATTAATATTTGATAAGTTATTCAAAGATGATTAACCTTGAGTTTTCCTGGCTCGATTACTATTTCACTGGGGACAAAAACTTTTAGGTTTTCCTAGCCCAACCATCAGTCACCTGAAACATGAAGCATGATCATCAGTACACCTGAAACATGATTCTCTGGTTTTCCTAGCCTAATCATCACTCAACCTTGTGTTTTCTAGGCTTAATCACCATTGAAGATGTGGTTTTTAGATTTTCCTAGTCTGATTATCACCCCTTAGCCCAGTTGTCATTCAATATTAACTTCGGGGATACTACCCAAACAGTCACCTTAGTCTTTGAGCTTCGGGGATTCAAACCTAAACAACCCTTCTTCACGAGACATAATCCTTGGGTTTTCCTGGCCCAAAAGCTAGTCCCTTAATAATAATAGGAAGCTCACACTGTCATCCTTAGGTTTTCCTGGCCCGAGAGGCAGTTCCTCAATAATAATAGGAAGCTCACGCCGTCATCCTCAGGTTTTCCTAGCCCGAGAGGCAGTTCCTTAACAATAATAGGAAGCTCATGCCGTCATCCTCAGGTTTTTCTGGCCCGAGAGGCAGTTCCTCAACAACAACAGGAAACTCACGCCGTCATCCTTAAGTTTTCCTAGCCTGAGAGGTAGTTCCTAAACAACAACAGGAAGCTTACACTGTCATCCTTAGGTTTTCTTGGCTTGAACAACAACAAGAAGCTCATGCCGTCATCCTCGGGTCATTCTAGCCCGAGAGGCAGTTCCTTAACAACAACAGGAAGCTCACACCGTCATCCTCGGGTTTTCTTGGCCCGAGAGGCAGTTCCGTAATAACAATAGGAAGCTCATGCCGTCATCCTCAAGTTTTCCTGGCCTGAGAGGCAGTTCTATAATCTTGATACTTCAATTAGATAAAATCCATAACTTGCCCTCGGCTATGGGCTGACCGAACTAGACAATGAATGCTTGTGAACATTGATACTTCGATCAGCAAACAAAACAAACAAAGAGAACAACCATGGAAGCCATATAGCCATGCAAGCATCAAGCAAGAACAACAATCAATACCGTATAGCCTCGGGGGCATCAAGTAAGGAAAAATGGAAAGTTTTATATAGCCTTTAGGGCGTCAAGCGAAGATAACAAAATGATGTAGCCTCACAAGCATCAAACAAAATCAAACTAAGCAAGTTAATCAAAATAAGCCATATAGCCTCATGAGGCGTCAGGCAAAACGAAATAAGAAAATTGCATCTCAAGCATTTGAGTTAGCTTATTCTATTACACATCTAAAAAAAGAGTCCAAAACTAATGTATGCATGGTCGTGGTCTTTGGAATCTCTTAAAAGTTATTTTGACAACACATGCTCGTGTGGTATGTGCAATTCTTATAGAAAACATATATTATTCTAATGTGCCTAAGCATGAAACCTGAAAATGATTTTTGCAAAATAATTTTGTGTATGCATGAATAATCGAGAAAACAATCAATAGCCAAATGCCCTTCCTATTTAGGATTAATCTTCGAGAACTGGTCCTCATCATATCAAAGAATCCAGATTTAAGTCTATTGAGACTAGCTTATCCAAATGAAGCAGAATTTAAGACCCCCTTATGATCAAATCGGGATGATGATAATAATTCATGCCCCCAGCTTAGTTGCTTCCTTAGAATTCTTTGTTGTCATATGATAGTTGCGCTTGACCCTTAGTGTGGAAGAGACTCTGTTTAAAAACTCCATTACTCACGAGGCTCAACTCATCTAAAAAAATGTCCCTTAGTCAAGGACTTAATAGACTCTCTCACTTTCACACCACTAAGTAGAATCTTATGATATTTTGAAGTCTTTTCTTATAATGAAAATGCAACTAATTTTATTTTATATTCTCTCTTTTGCCTAGGTCACTCATTTTCTAGGATTTTTTGAACCTAGCTAGGTCTTTCATTTTTTCTTTTTTATTTTACCTTTGCCTAAGTCGCTCATTTTCTATGAGTTTTCAAACCTAACTGGGTGGTTGTAAATTCATAGTGATAGTCGATCACTTTTATTATGCTCGATGTTCATGTTGTCACTTTAGCTGCTGACTGCTCTTGCTACTGATCATCAAACATTGATGTTATTGATGTTGTTGATTACTGCAAAACTAATGAGTCCATGTCTGACACTTCACATGCTAATAATACGTCAATTATGACTATCTTCATATGATTACTTCTCTGTTATAATCAGGCATGACACATTATGCTTGTTATTGATCAACCCTTTATAGGTTTTTTGAACAACTATTTTCGGCTCATAGTTTTGTTAAAAAATAAGGATTACTCAAAATTGAATTTTTAAATGTTGGTGGCACAAATAAGGATTTTCCTTTTTTTTCCACACTTCCATTCCTTTTTTCTTTTTTTCTTTTTATTTTTTCCTCCATTTTCTTTTCTTTTTCTTGCCTTTTCTTTTTTTTTTTTTACGAATATGAGGAATTCATTTTAGGAAAAAACTGAAGTTGAATGTGCCCAAAGAAAAGTTTAAAAGTCAATTATGATATTTTAGTCCTCTTATTTTTTAGGGTTTTCTTTTCTTTTTCCTTTTTTTCTTTTTTTTTTCTTTTTCAAATCTCTCTCTCATTCAAGCATAAGATTGCATGCACAATTATAATAAATTAATACTCATGAAAACTAAACAATAAAAAATTCATTAGCATAAAAGAAAATATTGTAGCCAAACATTGTTTGAAACCATTACAACCGATAATAACTATTATTGAGTGTCCAAATCCAAGTTGGCTTCAACTTGCACCCCAAAATGATACAACTCTTTGAAGTCCCTGATGCCCATGTCTTTTTACTTATCGGCTAGAGAAGGGATACAGGCTTCTATGGCTATTATTAATTGGTTTGACTCTGTAAGTCTTTGCTTCATTTGAGCTAACTTTCCTCTCCACCTATCTAAGAAGCTCACAAAGGGCTCGTTAGGTTTTTGCACTGTATTCTGTAGCTCGTGAAAAGAAACTTCAAATTGAAAGTTTATCCTATATTGCTTAATGAAGACTGAACACATCTCCTTCTTGTCTTGTTGGACATATGCATCCAAAGTGTAGTACCAATTGATAGCAACTCCTTCTAAGGATAATGGAAATTGCTTGACAATTTAAGTTTCTAACAACTCAGTAGCCTTCATGTAAGTGACATACTGCTTCAGGTGCAAGTAAGGGTCATCAGTCCTAGAGTATTTCTTCATATTCGAGAATTTTTATTTCAGGGGAAGTGATTCTTTAAAACCCAAATCCAAGTCAACATCAGTGAAGTTCAGATTGAGCCCATGGCTCTTGAGTGCGGTTTGCAGTTGATTCATCTGTTTTGTTAGGTCTTTTATTCATTTGGTCTCGGCTGAATTTGCTAGTGCTTTTCCTTTCAATTTCTCACCCAAAACAGTTCTGGTTTTAGAATCATCTTCATTAGAGAGCATCTTTCCTTTAATCTCAACAACCATGTCCCTAACCATTTATCGTATCTCATCCTTGATCTCTTTCAACAGTTCTTTCTTAAAAGCTTCAATATCAAAATTAAACGGTCCTGCCATTTTGCTCCTTTGTTAAGTGGCCTTAACTGTTTAATTGAATCCTTGATACTGGTGGGCCGAATGCCCTTGATCTGCTTTCAAACAAAAAAGGCCTATGGCTAAGAAAAATGCATTTTTGAAAGTTGCAATGAATGTGTCACGACCCAAAATAGGGGCCATGACCGGCGCTAGGGAATGGGAATTCTTTCGAATCCGGAACCCGTAGCAAGCCTAAAAATAAAATAAATATGCAATAATAACCATAAAAATATAATATGCAGCGGAAAATAAAAATCATAAATATTACAATATCATCCATATCAACTGGATGCAATTCAAAACTCATCACATCACATATATAATCTCATAAATGTATAATCTTTATACAAATCCAGTTTTACTATAATACATCTCTTTAAAACAAATACATAAAATCCGATACTTTAATTTACAACTACTGAAAATCACAACTACTGAAAATTACAACTACTGCAGTGTCTAGATAAAATAAATAAGACTCAAGTAGACAATTTACATAAAGAAGTCGGGGCGGAAGAAATCCGGCGTATCGACCTGCTACTGAGGTCTGAGGAAGTTGACTCTCCTGAAAAATAGTCAACGGAGGGGAGTCAGACCTCACTGAGTGAATTACTATAGTATATATACATACACTCTAAGTGATAATGCATACAGTCAACAGTATATGAGTAATATGTATATATACAGGCAAGTTCATACAGATGCAGAAAAATCATTTTATATATTTTGTTTGAAATTCAACTTTTATGAAGGATCACATAGAACCCTAGAATATCGCAACCTCAGAAAATAGTGTTAAACAACACTCTAGCCATACAGGCTCACTGATTCCAAATATATCCACTTAATCCATATGGACAGTAGACTGGCCCCGAGACACTAAGTCAACCGAGCTCCAGCAGTCTAACTGCCAGTGTGATTGGCCCCGAGACACTTGGTCAACCGAGCTCCAGCAATCACACCCAAACCACATCTCACATATCAAATAATCATAATCAAATCGATATCCACAAATAGTCAGTAATAAAGCCTAAAGCTATAGGCGTACCGGTACGTACTCGGTCCTAGTGCTGCCCACTAGGTAGCACGTTCTATTGATATCCTTCATTCTTAAATATAAAACATTCATTCACAAAAATAAATGATGCATGGATATAAATGAAATAGCAATATAAACCATATATATACTGAAAATATACCAAACATAAACCAGGTATATTTTGAGTATATATATGTCAAATAAATCCAATCAAATCATGAATTAAACTAAAAATATATTTAAAAACATTTTAAATATATTTTATTAATAAAACATGTATATAATTTATTATATACCAAAAATATACTTGAATATAAATCATGTTATTTATGCATATTCAGTCAAAATAAAACATGCATTTTCTAAATCATGCGTCCTAAGCATATATATATAATATAGTAACTCACCTAATGCGCTCCACGAGACGGGTCCGACGGGCCTGGTCCACTAGCCCTCGGTCTCGGCGCAACTAAACAAGAAATAAATAACCGATATCAGAGTAACCCTAATAGAAATCCTAGAATTCAATCTAGAGTATTAAAATACGAAAATAAAATTAGGGTTCGACTGGACATCACGTTTTACGAGAATTCTATCGAAAATTCGACAGAACCTCCCCTGTAAAACGAACATCTCTCTACTCAAAAGAGTAGAGCCGACCCTGCAAAGAAACACACTTCGAAATACAAGCTCAACACAATCAAAATCCCACGGTCGGACTCCAAACTACAGTCCACCGATCGGGGTCCACAAGCACAGAATGATTCCAGATATACCGAACATATCCTTAAATCACAGAAATACATTTTATAAATAAAAATTACATAATTGACCTTGAAACACTATAAAAACCGATTAAAACTCATTTTATTAGAAAAACCGTATATTATATATATAATTGAAAATAATTCCCGGAAAATAGTTTTAATTAGTTAAAAATACTAAATGTTTTGTAGAAATCATTTTTATACCTTAAATAAATATTAAAACCAATTAAATTACATTTTTAGACAATTTAGGGTAAAATTACCAAAATACCCCTATATATATATATATACCTAAATTACTTCAAAAATTCACCAAAAATCATACAATTATCCAAAATTAATTTTCTCAACATATTTATCAATAATATTAATAATTAAACTCAATTAACCAATTAAATTCAATTTAAAACACAATTAACTTAATTTTACAAAATCACATAAACTTCAATAATTAAAAATAAATACTTAGAAATTCATAAAAATTCCAAATAAATTCCTATAATTCATTTCAACACCTAATTTAACCATAAACTCCAATTTCATAATTTAAATAATTAATTTCCGAAAATTAGAAAATAATATTAAAATATTCAAAAATACCCAAAAATCCAAACAATCTCCAAAAATTCTACAAAAATTCATACATGAAGATTAAACTACCAGGAACAACATTTGTGAAGGAAGTTTCCATGAATCATCCAAATTGAAGCTCAAAAAAATCGAAAACCAAAAGTGGCCGAAATATTCAAATCGAAACCTAAGCAATTCTAGACCATTTTAGCTCAAACCAAAGCTAGAATAACACTCACCGGAGCTCAAGGAGAAGATAGAGACCGGCGGTGTCGAAAACGGTGGCCGGAGGAGGGAGAAACGGCGGTGAGAAGAAATGGTGGTCCGGCGCCCGCGCGGGAGAAGAGAAAGAAGAAGAAGAAGAAAAAGAAAAAGAAAGAAAAGGAAAGAAAAAGAAAAAGAAAAAGAAAGAAAAAGGAAAAGAAAGAGAAAAAAAAAAGAAAAAAGAAAAAAAAGAAAATAAATTAAAATAATTAAATATTAATAAATAATTAATAATAAAATAATAAATTTTAATAATTTAATAATAAATAAAATAATCAAATAGTAATAAATAAATAATAAAATATTAGGGTAATAATAAACCCTAATTAAATAAATATACACACACAGGCTTTATTTAATAATTTAAAAATATGTATGAGTTCATGCAAACCCGTAAATACATTTAAAATAATTAATAATACATTGTTTACGTGAAAATTTCCCCGAAAATGAAAGTCCCGGGAAAATTTTACGTAAAATACTGAAAATAATAGACAGTAATTAAAATAGGTTTAAAATACATATCAACTCATAAAAATATTGTATAATGCATAAAAATTATTGACACTGTATATCCCGGTACAGTGTAAAAATATTTTAAAAAAACACGGGATATTACAGTCTTCCCCCCTTACAAGAATTCGTCCCCGAATTCTAAAAACAAGATTACAGAATCAGGAAGGAAAGAGATACGGGTAAGAAGCTCGCATCTCAGCTTCAGTCTCCCACGTATGCTCTTCAACTCTATCGCTACGCCACAAAACCTTGACCATCGGAATCTGCTTCGATCGCAACTGTCGAACTTGAAAATCAACGATCGCCACAGGTTCTTCCACAAACGTCAAATCTTCAGTCACTTCCACACTGTCAGGTTGCAACACGTGTGAAGGATCTGAGATATACTTCCTCAACATCGAGATATGAAATACTGGATGCACTTGTGACATACTCGGAGGCAAATCCAACCGATATGCAACAGTGCCAATTCTCTCCAGAATCTCAAACGGTCCAATGTATCTCGGTGCTAACTTACCCTTCCTGCCAAATCTCATCACACCCTTCATCGGAGATACTTTCAGAAAAACGAAATCTCCAACCTGAAACTCCACATCTCTGCGCCTAGGATCCGCATAACTCTTCTGTCTGCTAACTGCGGTCTCTAACCTGCGCTTGATCACGGCGACTTTCTCTGCAGCATCTTGAACCATCTCTGGTCCAGTTAAAGTTCTCTCACCAATCTCATCCCAACTCAACGGGGATCTACACTTCCTTCCATACAACGCCTCATATGGTGCCATGCCAATACTGCTATGGTAGCTGTTATTATATGCAAACTCAACAAGCGACAAATGATCATCCCAGCTACCTCTCAAATCCAAGACACACATCCTCAACATATCTTCCAGTGTCTGGATCGTCCTCTCAGACTGACCATCTGTCTGAGGATGAAAAGCAGTACTGAAATCCAACCTAGTGCCCATCGCTTCCTGCAACTTCTGCCAAAAATGAGAAGTAAACACCGAACCTCTATCTGACACAATGGACACAGGTACTCCATGAAGGCACACAATATGCTTCACGTACAACTTCGCCAATCTAGCAACTGAATATGTGGCTTTTACAGGCAAGAAATGTGCAGACTTCGTCAATCTGTCTACAATCACCCAGATGGAATCGTATCCATCCTTCGAACGAGGTAAACCGACCACAAAATCCATAGCTATCCTTTCCCACTTCCACTCGGGAATAGGAAGAGGCTGAAGCTTCCCAGAAGGCTTCTGATGTTCGGCTTTCACTTGCTGACACGTCAAGCACTTAGCAACATAATCAGCAACATCCTTCTTCAATCCATCCCACCAGTATAAATCTCTGATACTGTGGTACATCTTAGTAACACCAGGATGAACGCTGTAGGCTGTAGAATGTGCTTCCTCTAGGATCTCTTCTCTCAAATCATCCACATCAGGAACACACAATCTACCACTGATCCACAACACACCATCATCATCAAGTGTGAAATCAGTGAACTTCCCTGCTCTGACATTCTCTGCAAGCTCTTCTAGAATAGGATCTTGGCTCTGAGCTGCTTTAATCCTATCCCTCAGTACAGATCGTACTTTAAACTGAGCTAACAGTCCACCTGATCTACTGATCTTCATCATCAGACCTTGATCCACCATCAGATGCAATTCCTGGATCAATGGTCTCCTCTCCACACCGATGTGAGCAAGACTACCTGAGGACTTCCTACTCAAGGCATCTGCTACCACATTAGCTTTACCCGGATGGTAAAGAATCTCGCAATCATAATCCTTCAACAGTTCTAACCATCTTCTCTGCCTCAGATTCAGATCTCGCTGCTGGAAAATGTACTTAAGGCTCTTGTGATCAGTAAATATCTCACAAGTCACCCCGTACAAATAATGTCTCCAGATCTTCAAAGCAAAGATCACTGCAGCCATCTCAAGATCATGTGTAGGATAATTCTGCTCATGCTTCTTCAACTGCCTCGAAGCATAGGCTATCACCCTTCCATTCTGCATCAACACACAACCAAGACCAATTCTAGAGGCATCACAGTAAACTGTGAACTTATCCACACTATTAGGCAAAGCTAATACTGGCGCTGTGGTCAACTTCTCCTTCAACAACTGAAAACTATTCTCACAAGCTTCTGACCACTCGAATCTAACATTATTCTGAGTCAAGCGAGTCATAGGGGCTGCTATCCTGGAAAAATCCTGCACAAACCGCCTATAATACCCGGCTAAACCCAGAAAACTCCGAATCTCAGTAACTGAAGTAGGTCTAGGCCACTCAGATACTGCTTCAATCTTCTGTGGATCAACCTGAATACCTTCTTTAGACACTACGTGTCCAAGAAAAGAAACACTCTCCATCCAAAAATCACACTTCGAGAATTTAGCATAAAGCTGATGATCTCTCAGTGTCTGTAGTACAATCCTCAAGTGATATACGTGCTCTTCCATACTCCTCGAATATACCAGTATATCATCAATGAAGACTACTACAAACTGATCCACATACGGTCGGAATACTCTGTTCATCAGGTCCATAAAAGCTGCTGGTGCATTAGTCAAACCAAAAGACATCACCAGAAACTCATAATGACCATATCGAGTGCGGAATGCTGTCTTAGGAATATCAGCTTCACTAATCCGCAGCTGATGATAACCCGACCTCAAGTCGACCTTAGAAAAGAACTGTGCACCTTGTAACTGATCAAACAAATCATCTATCCTCGGGAGAGGATACTTGTTCTTCACCGTCACCTTATTCAGCTCTATGTAGTCAATGCACAGTCTCAGGGTACCATCCTTCTTCTTCACAAACAAGACTGGTGCACCCCAAGGGGAAACACTAGGTCTGATAAAACCTTTATCCAACAACTCTTGCAACTGCTCCTTCAACTCTCTCAACTCTGCAGGAGCCATACGATAGGGTGGCATAGATATAGGAGTAATACCTGGAACCACATCTATACAGAACTCAATCTCTCTATGAGGTGGTAAACCTGGCAACTCCTCGGGAAAAACATCAGGAAACTCACAAGCAACAGGAACATCTGTGAGTGACAACTTCTCCACTGACGTATCCCTAACCAATGCCAAAAACCCCTGACAACCTTTCCTCAATAACTTCCTAGCTGAAATAACAGAAATAAGATTCTGAGGTGCTGAACTCCTGTCACCAACAAACTTAAATTCTACTTCACCAGGAATTCTGAAAATCACCTCCTTATTCCTGCAATCAACCACGACAAAGTGCTGAGACAACCAATCCATTCCCAAAATAACATCAAACTCCATCACATCCAACAAAATCAAATCGGCGGATAATTCTCTATCTCCCACGAGAACTGGACAACCAGAAAGAACAATATCGGCGTCCAAAGAATCACTCAGAGGAGTGGCAACAGACAAAGGAAAAGCCATCCTCGAAGCTTGCCAACAAGATTTAGAAGCAAAAATAGGAGAAACAAAGGAATGCGTGGCACCCGGATCAAACAAAACCAAAGCATCCAGGTAACAAACAGAAAGAATACCTGCCACGACTGCATTAGATGCCTGAGCATCCTGCTAAGTCAGATGAAAAACTCTGGCCTGGCCTCGACCTCCCTGCTGACTGGTAGAAGCCTGGCCAACACCTCGGGTACCTCCTCTCGTACCTCTACCACGACTCTGCTGTGGAACAAACTGAGTAGAACTCTGATGCTGAGCTGGTGGTAACTGAAATGGCACGGGTGCTGCACTAGCAATCAACTGCTGTGGGAATCGCGGAATCTGCTGCTGCTGATATCCGGGGTAAGGACACGATCTGGCAAAATGTCCTGTCTGCCCGCATCTGAAACATGTCAACGGTGTCAGATAACACGGTCCCTGATGGACTCTACCACAAGTCTGACAAACACTGGCCGCTGATCCAGAACTACGACCACTGCTGCTGCTCGAAGCACCTGACCCAAATCTAAACGATCTACGCTGACCTCCACGACCATGTCTACTGCTCCGATGCACTCGCTGCTGCTGTCTCTGACTCTGCTGAGTCGAACCTCGCTGCTGACTACTCGAACCAACATGAAAACTCGAATACGGAGTAGCCTGCAATCCACTCGACTGAACTCCCAACTGGTAATAATCAGGCATCGCTCCCTGCCTAACTAATCTCAGCTCAATCTCCTTAGCTAGCTCAATCACAGACTCCAGAGTAAGACCTGATGTGGGCATACCAGCAAAAGTTGAACCCAAACCAGTAACATAGGTAGTAACAGCGAAATACTAATCTCGCATCAGATCCTCAGCATATCTACCCAGACGAAGGAACTCTCGGGTATACTCCTCTACAGATCGATTTCCACGAGAAATACTAGTCAGACGAAGACGATAGCTCAAACGAAGAGGCTCTGGATAAAATCTCCTCATGAATCGCTCTCGAAACTGAGCCCATGTCATCGTCATCATAAAGGGCTGGATCATCTGAATGAACCAATCCAAGGCTGGTCCCTCGACAGACAACTCAATGATCATGATCCTCTGGTACTCGGTATGAGCAGTCCGAGTCCTAGTCTCAATCGCATGTAGAAAATCTAAAGGATCAGAAGTACCATCAAAAGCAATCCTGCCAACTCTGGCATAGAACAAAGCTGCCTCAGGGTCAGACATACCCTGCTGATAGGCAGGCTGAACAACTGGAGGAACAGGAACATCAAACTCAGGCTCAACAGGCTCCTCGTCCTGCAACTCTCTCTGCCTACGGCGACCTGCCGCTCCTCGAGGTCTACCTCTGCCACGACCTCTACGTCTAACTGGCTGCTCAGGAGGTAAAACCTCATCCTGAAAAGACTCATCATCCTCGGCCTCAACGACCGGTGGAGCGACACGCGCTCGCCTCCTCATTCTGAAAAGACAAACGGAAAGATTCAGACAAAACAGACAACGGAGGAATAACGCTGAAAACTACAGCAAGGAATACTCATCAAGACATACTCGAACCTAATACACTGCAGTAGTCCAACAGAAAACACAACTTTAAAACTAGGGCCACAACTCACATAACTAAGCCCTGACACAGAACTCCACTCTGAAACGAACTTCGCTCTGATACCAACTTCGCTCTGATACCAACTTTGTCACGACCCAAAACAGGGGCCATGATCGGCGCTAGGGAATGGGAATTTTTTCGAATCCGGAACCCGTAGCAAGCCTAAAAATAAAATAAATATGCAATAATAACCATAAAAATATAATATGCAGCGGAAAATAAAAATCATAAATATTACAATATCATCCATATCAACTGGATGCAATTCAAAACTCATCACATCACATATATAATCTCATAAATGTATAATCTTTATACAAATCCAGTTTTACTATAATACATCTCTTTAAAACAAATACATAAAATTCGATACTTTAATTTACAACTACTGAAAATCACAACTACTGAAAATTACAACTACTGCAGTGTCTAGATAAAATAAATAAGACTCAAGTAGACAATTTACATAAAGAAGCCGGGGCGGAAGAAATCCGGCGTATCGACCTGCTACTGAGGTCTGAGGAAGTTGACTCTCCTGAAAAATAGTCAACGGAGGGGAGTCAGACCTCACTGAGTGAATTACTATAGTATATATACATACACTCTAAGTGATAATGCATACAGTCAACAGTATATGAGTAATATGTATATATACAGGCAAGTTCATACAGATGCAGAAAAATCATTTTATATATTTTGTCTGAAATTCAACTTTTATGAAGGATCACATAGAACCCTAGAATATCGCAACCTCAGAAAATAGTGTTAAACAACACTCTAGCCATACAGGCTCACTGATTCCAAATATATCCACTTAATCCATATGGACAGTAGACTGGCCCCGAGACACTAAGTCAACCGAGCTCCAGCAGTCTAACTGCCAGTGTGATTGGCCCCGAGACACTTGGTCAACCGAGCTCCAGCAATCACACCCAAACCACATCTCACATATCAAATAATCATAATCAAATCGATATCCACAAATAGTCAGTAATAAAGCCTAAAGCTATAGGCGTACCGGTACGTACTCGGTCCTAGTGCTGCCCACTAGGTAGCACGTTCTATTGATATCCTTCATTCTTAAATATAAAACATTCATTCACAAAAATAAATGATGCATGGATATAAATGAAATAGCAATATAAACCATATATATACTGAAAATATACCAAACATAAACCAGGTATATTTTGAGTATATATATGTCAAATAAATCCAATCAAATCATGAATTAAACTAAAAATATATTTAAAAACATTTTAAATATATTTTATTAATAAAACATGTATATAATTTATTATATACCAAAAATATACCAAAAATATACTTGAATATAAATCATGTTATTTATGCATATTCAGTTAAAATAAAACATGCATTTTCTAAATCATGCGTCCTAAGCATATATATATAATATAGTAACTCACCTAATGCGCTCCACGAGACGGGTCCGACGGGCCTGGTCCACTAGCCCTCGGTCTCGGTGCAACTAAACAAGAAATAAATAACCGATATCAGAGTAACCCTAATAGAAATCATAGAATTCAATCTAGAGTATTAAAATACGAAAATAAAATTAGGGTTCGACTGGACATCACGTTTTACGAGAATTCTATCGAAAATTCGACAGAACCTCCCCTGTAAAACGGACATCTCTCTACTCAAAAGAGTAGAGCCGACCCTGCAAAGAAACACACTTCGAAATACAAGCTCAACACAATCAAAATCCCACGGTCGGACTCCAAACTACAGTCCACCGACCGGGGTCCACAAGCACAGAATGATTCCAGATATACCGAACATATCCTTAAATCACAGAAATACATTTTATAAATAAAAATTACATAATTGACCTTGAAACACTATAAAAACCGATTAAAACTCATTTTATTAGAAAAACCGTATATTATATATATAATTGAAAATAATTCCCGGAAAATAGTTTTAATTAGTTAAAAATACTAAATGTTTTGTAGAAATCATTTTTATACCTTAAATAAATATTAAAACCAATTAAATTACATTTTTAGACAATTTAGGGTAAAATTACCAAAATACCCCTATATATATATATATACCTAAATTACTTCAAAAATTCACCAAAAATCATACAATTATCCAAAATTAATTTTCTCAACATATTTATCAATAATATTAATAATTAAACTCAATTAACCAATTAAATTCAATTTAAAACACAATTAACTTAATTTTACAAAATCACATAAACTTCAATAATTAAAAATAAATACTTAGAAATTCATAAAAATTCCAAATAAATTCCTATAATTCATTTCAACACCTAATTTAACCATAAACTCCAATTTCATAACTTAAATAATTAATTTCCGAAAATTAGAAAATAATATTAAAATATTCAAAAATACCCAAAAATCCAAAAAATCTCCAAAAATTCTACAAAAATTCATACATGAAGATTAAACTACCAGGAACAACATTTGTGAAGGAAGTTTCCATGAATCATCCAAATTGAAGCTCAAAAAAATCGAAAACCAAAAGTGGCTGAAATATTCAAATCGAAACCTAAACAATTCTAGACCATTTTAGCTCAAACCAAAGCTAGAATAACACTCACCGGAGCTCAAGGAGAAGATAGAGACTGGCGGTGTCAAAAACGGTGGCCGGAGGAGGGAGAAACGGCGGTGAGAAGAAATGGTGGTCCGGCGCCCGCGCGGGAGAAGAGAAAGAAGAAGAAGAAGAAAAAGAAAAAGAAAGAAAAGGAAAGAAAAAGAAAAAGAAAAAGAAAGAAAAAGGAAAAGAAAGAGAAAAAAAATAAAAAAGAAAAAAAATAAAATAATTAAATATTAATAAATAATTAATAATAAAATAATAAATTTTAATAATTTAATAATAAATAAAATAATCAAATAGTAATAAATAAATAATAAAATATTAGGGTAATAATAAACCCTAATTAAATAAATATACACACACAGGCTTTATTTAATAATTTAAAAATATGTATGAGTTCATGCAAACCCGTAAATACATTTAAAATAATTAATAATACATTGTTTACGTGAAAATTTCCCCGAAAATGAAAGTCCCGGGAAAATTTTACGTAAAATACTGAAAATAATAGACAGTAATTAAAATAGGTTTAAAATACATATCAACTCATAAAAATATCGTATAATGCATAAAAATTATTGACACTGTATATCCCGGTACAGTGTAAAAATATTTTAAAAAAACACGGGATATTACAGAATGTCACGTATGCAAGAAATGAAAGATTTTTTTTACGTGAATAGAAATAGACAAATAAATAAATAAGCATGAATTTAGGCATGATTACTCCCAACCTTCTTCCTCCCACACATTTGTTCCATGGTGAGTTTTTTATCTTAGGATTTTTGGTTTGGGCTTTAATTATCAATGAGGGATAACAAAACCGACGTACATAAATAACTCTCAAATGATTCAAATAAGTAACGGGTCCTTTAAATAAAGTTTGAGTCCATTTCCTATGAACCAAGGTCCTAAGCACTATAAACTCACTTGTTAAAGCCCATTTAAAATGGGTTATGAATAGGCATGAGAGGCCCTTATTGACTTAGTTTGTTTATAATGGGCTTTGGTTGGACACGAGGGTCCATTTTACCTTGGATTGCTTATTGATGGGCTCAAGATTTATTTTAAGGGTCCATTATATGGCATACACACATGCATGTAAGGAAAATTCCTAAGGATAGTTGTTAGGTCATTACATAGGCTTGAGTCTTGCGTAAAAAGGCTTCGGTTCCCACAACGATATACATCCATTTATGTCTCCTCACTTAAGGGTCAAACAATGTGGATTAATACATATCATGAGTGACAATAATCAAATATTCCACCACCAGGTTTGAGTGAAACATAAGTAGTGAAGTACTGACTATTACATTGGGACTGAAGTGCTCATTATATGCAAAATGTGTAGTGAATGCATAAATGCAAGAAGAAATAAGAAAATAATTAAAGATGATAAAACGTAAAACACTGAAATCAGTTTCTCTATCCCTAGTTGAGTTGCCATTATAGGCGGCGGGGTTTAGTGCGCGCCCAAATGTTTGGCAACTACAGCACTGTGTGGGCTCGAGGCCTACTTGGAAATATGATATAGGTCTTGGGCCTATTTAGAGATGGAGTTGTCACCCGGATAAAAGCTGGGACATACTGTACAATAATTAGATTCCATGAAGGTTCCCATAAGCCATCATCAAAGATCGGGTTCAGAAACTGGGTATGAGCGTTTGAATGCTCATCCAACCTTACGGTTGACCTTCATTTGTGTTTTGTATTTTATTATCTTTAATTATTCAATTATTTCTTTATTACCACACATATTATAATTACCTCCATCCAATTTTTAACTTTTATAGTTAAGTCCAAGTTTGCACATTAATTCAATTTCATGCTTTTTTAAGTCCCATCATTCAATAAAAATAAAATAAGTAATAATTTACAACCATACATTCGAATCAAATGAGGAAAGGGATTAGGAATTATAATGCTTTTAGGTAAAATAAAAGAATAATATACAGAAAATAAACCATACATATACCAAAAGTAAACTAGTAATAAACGCAATGATCTAAAAGGGTTAGCTAATGGAGGTAACTACTCAATGATGAAAATCATCAAGTAATTCCTATAATAATCATATGGTTAGTTCCTTCTTTCAAAACATGAAATCATATATAACAATATTGACAAAGGAATATTCTAAAAAAAGAGGGTTTTCATGTCACAAGCCAAAGAAATCATTAAATAATCAAGATAATCGTCATCATGCAATGAAATAATTATATGTGAAGACAGAAAGAACATGTGAAGTGAACATCACATAAAATCTTATAAAGGGAGAAGAACCAAACAGCTAGTTAACCTGTCAATGTGGCGATCGCCTCTGTGAAGAGGCGATCACCTCATTGATAGGGGGTAACACCTCTATGAAGAGTCGTCGCCTGATTAACAGGCTAACTTGACTCTCAAAATGAGTAGACTTTTATCCTAAGCAATCAATACATGCATACATGCATCCAACAGGTGCCAAATTAAAACTACATGTAATAGTTCGAGAGATCAAATCAATAAGGTAGTATAACAAATAAAATAAACCTAAAATATACCTAAAGTATACTAATAAATCAATCACATACAAACTAAACACATAAATGATGAAGTTATGAAGATATTAAGTTTAAATGTAGGTTTTTTACCAAAATGATAGGCCCTCAGAGATGTGTCTTTAGTTATGATCCTCACTAGAGTATGATTTCCACTTTAACATAAGCTTTCCTCTTTCCTCTCCTAAAGAAAATGAACTCCTTTGGCTTGGATCTTTCCCGTTTTCTCCAGAACGTCTCCCTCTGTCTTCTCCCTTCTCTAGAGCCTTCTATTTTCTTTTTCTTCCAAAAATCCCCCCCTTTTTCTTATGGTCTCTTTTTTTCTTATAGGTCTCCTCCCTTGTCCATGCCCCTAGGCTTTCTAGCTCATCATGAGCCTCCATAGCCTTTTCCTTCCCCCAAAATTTTTTTCCTCTCATAAAATTAAATATGAGGTGTGGGGCCCACACCAATTGGCCACCAAGGCTGTAGCTGCAAGTGGTCTGCCACAGAGGCGGCGCCTTTGTGATGAGGTAAACACTTCTACTGCAGTTGCTAAAGAGGTGATTGCCTTATTGCACTGAGGTGACACCTCTTTGGCCCGGGCATGTGCTAGGCTAAGAGGGCCTGGGTTGTTTTTAGATAATTGTGCCAAATTTTGGGATTTTGAGGCTTTTACACTTTCAAGTCCATTTCCAATTAGAGATTCAAGTTTGGTTCTTGTGTCCAAGTTTCATATTCTCATCATTGGTCTTGACAACGGGCTGGTCAAACCGAACATCCCTAATTCGTCCCCTAATACAGGCCGACCGAATTAGGTGTCTACACTTATCTTTTACCTTTACAGTTAGCCACATCTAGAGACCATAATTAGGGTTAGCTTGTTTATCAACTTTCTCTGCTGCCATTACTGACTCTAACTCTGCCCCTTCAATTACGTCACCATCATCACTGGCTAGATGAGGAACACTCGGACAATTGGCTATTACATGGCCAACCTTACCATATAAGAAACAAAATCTGGGAAGGCATTCATATTCCACAAACTGTGATTTGCCATCTAACAGAAACTGAGACACCAATGGCTTAGTTAAATCAATTTCAACAGCAAGTCTCATAAACTTGCCACAATAACTATATCAGTGTTATAATCCACCTTACTAACTCTCCCCACCATCTAACTAATAAATTTGATAACTTTTTTATGATAATAATGTAGAGGCTTACCAGGTAGTCTAATCCAGGCAATAAAGGAATGTATCTCATCATCTAAGTAAACAAAATTGGCTTCCAAGACTGTACTACTAAGTAGTGACCCATGATTACCTAAGGACC
The DNA here is from genome assembly GCA_947683625.1 of Mallotus nudiflorus. Lineage (NCBI taxonomy): Eukaryota > Viridiplantae > Streptophyta > Magnoliopsida > Malpighiales > Euphorbiaceae > Mallotus > Mallotus nudiflorus. Next base: position 6,765,164 of record CANTUR010000029.1, on the reverse strand, counting down.
ATTCACCAATGCATGCTGGGCATTATCTACATTTTTGAACCCGACTAAGAAGTACTCATTTTCAAGGTCAATGATTGTGAAACCACTTGTAGCACCCCATATAGTTTCTAACTTTGTAACTAAGGCTCTATACCCTATCCTACGGCTCAGGAGTTTCATGACTGCGGGATTCATCCATGGTTTTGCTATAGTTGTATGAAATTTTTAAGAAAAAGTTATGGATAGAAGCGGTCCATATCTCTGAATTATCACATCATCATCTGCAATCTCAAAGCTATCTTTATTGCCAAGCAGCTCATTTTGCATCACTATATGAGAATGCATGAGTTTGACCTTAAAGGAGGTAGGTTGATGAGAATCATTATCTTCTCCTATATCCCGAAAGTGTGCCTTTTTCATCGATTGATCGCCATCAGCCGGTGGTGGTTCTTCCTTGTCAAGAGGAGTCATCAAAGAGAAAATTATTATGAAATTCTTCATTTTTTTTAAATAAGTTATTGATGAGAAGAAGGAAATACATTTTCTATTTTGAAAAAATGAAAAATAATTTTTAATTACTATTAAATAAATATATTTTATAATTTTTTAAATTAAAAAATAAAAACAGAAAATAATTCTATACAGTTAAATATCATGAGCTCACAAAAGCTTCACAAAAAGGGACCGTGCGACGCTTGTCTAAAACACCTTCTAACAAGCCAGCCTCAGGGACAAATTAGTAAATTTATAAAGACATAAACGAATAGTTGGTTAATATCCAAGTCAAGATCGCAAAGCCAATATAGTAGCTTAATGGGCAAGTGCAAGCCACATGCATGATTCTAGGCACAAGCACAAGCACAAGCGATAAGGCACAGTGAATGATTATAATGGGGTTACTTCTATTATTTATTAAATGAATCAATACATCGCTTCAGACACTGTGCTCCCCAAAGTGTAGGCAGGGGGGAGCCTACCCAAAAGGAGTGCACACACCCAACATTTATAGTGACTAAATCTCTGGCCCAAGGCCTTTAATGACTAGTCACTCCCCCCCTAAAGAGCATAAAGAGCACAATGAAGGATGGTAGGAGGAGACATTAATATGTTCCACCCATCACTCTGTTGAAATTACATAAAATAAAATAATTATAAAATGTCTAAAATTCCCTTATGATTACAAAATGCTACCCCTTGACATCCTCTTCCACTAAAGTGGTCAACGCCCCTGTCGACTATGACTCAATGAATTGATCAATCTTGTTCTTGAAAGCTTTAAGGTCCTCTTCCTTCTCCCAGCTATTCTCTTCTTCAACTTGGTCCTTCCACTTCACTAAAAACTCATTGCATCTGCGCCGATTAGAAGCTACTACTCTCTCTGCTAGAATTTCTTCCACAATCTTCATTGTTGGTTCAAACTTGGAAATTGAAGGTCTTTTGGTCTAGTTTCTACTAGTGTCTTCTTTATCTGCATGGTAAGGTCGTAAGTTGTTCATATGGAAAACTGGATGTATGTTGAGTCCTTCTAGCAATTCTACTTTATAGGTAGCTGACCCCATTTTGGCAGTAATGGGGAAAGGGCCTTTAAATCTCCTCAGTAGTCTATGATCTTTGCTGTGTAGATGAACTTATTCTGGAAGTAGCTTTATTAACACCTTGTCTCCAACCTAGAACTCTTGTGGCCTACGCTTCAAATCTGCCCAGTACTTCATTCTTTGTGCCACTCTCACCAAATGTGCTTGAGCAATTTCTTCATTCTGCCTCCACTCCTTGAAGAAGTTGTATGCCTTTGAGTTTCACCCTTTGGATGGACCCTTTAATGAATGAGGTAAAGAAGGTTATTGACCCGTAACAATCTCAAAAGGACTTTTGTTAGTATTAGAGCTCTTTTGTGAGTTAAAATAAAATTGTGCTACATCTAGCAAAGATGCCCAGTTCTTTTAGCTAAAGTTGATAAAGTGCCTAAAATATTCCTCCAATAGGCTATTGAATCTCTCTGTTTGTCCATCTATTTATGGATGATAATTGGTAGACATATCTAGGTATGAGCCTAGAAGTCGAAAGAGTTCTACCCAGAAGGTTAAAAAAATTGTCCATCTCGATCACTAACAATGCTTTTAGGTACTCCCTAGTACTTTACCATATATTTAAAGAAGGCTCTAGCTGTGTCTTCTGAGGAACTAAATTTTGGCATTGGGATGAAGGTGTAATATTTAGAGAATTGATCAACCACCACCAAGATAGATTCGTACTCCCCCACTCATAGTAAACCCATAATGAAGTCTAGTGACACACTCTCCCAAGGCTGATTTGGAACTGGCAAGGGTTCCAATAACCCCGCAGTCTTTTTCCTATCAGCCTTTTCCTATTGGTAGATTAGGCAGGTCTTAGTGTACATCCTCACAGTATCTTCCATTTTAAACCAGTAATAATTCTGCATTAAGAGCGCCAGTGTTCGTTGCCATCCAAAATGACCAGCCCACAATGTATCAGGATATTCTTGAAGCAACGACTTCCTTAAGTTTCCAATTTTTAGTACATACAACCAAAACTTATTTGCCACTATGAGATCATTCTCCCAAATGAACTGTCTAGTTTTCCTTTGCTTTGCCAGGTTGATTAAAACAACAGCTTGTGGGTCTTTTTTCAAGTTCTGCTTAATCTGGTCCCGAATGGAGGTCGCCACTCGACTCATGTACAAGTAAGCTAAATGTTTTACCATCGCCAATTCTATCTTTCAGCTTAGTACATTGGCTACATTATTGTTCTTCCTAGGTTTATATTCCAGATGAAAATCAAATTCAGCTAAATGTTCCTACCAATGTGCTTGTCTTAGATTTAATTTTGGTTGGATTAGGAAGTGGCTCACCATTGTGTTATCAGTCTTCACAATGAATTTTGACTCTAATAAATAATGCCTCCATGTTCTCAAGTAATGAAGGACTACCAACAGCTCTTTTTCATGAGCTGTATATCGATATTCTACTTCATTTAGTTTCGGCTTTCAAAGGCTATAGGTGGTTGTCCTGCATTAACACCCCACCAAGCGCATAATCGAAAGCATCAGTTTGCACTTCAACGAACTTTAACATGTCCGGCGTAGCCAATACTAGGTTTTTAAGAAGTAACTTCTTTACTTCATCAAATGCTTACTGACAGCTGCTAGTCCATTTCTAACTAGTAGTCTTCTTTAGGAATTCTGTTAATGGAAGTACTTAACCTGTCCCAATTGATCAAAGAGGTCAGCTACTAGTGGGATAGGATATTTATTCCTCACGGTGACTTTATTCAGAGTTCGATAATCAACACACAATCGTAGACCCCCATCTTGTTTCTTTTAGAAAAGCACCAGAGCACCAAAAAGGGCCTTGGAAGGGTGGATAAATCCCGTCGCAAGTAATTCATCCAGCTTTTTTCTCAGTTCAGCTAGTTCAAGATGAGCCATTCTACAAAGAGCTCTTATTGGAGGTTTTGTACTTGGAAGCAATTCTATCTCGTGATCAATTCCCCTTCTCAGAGGTAAAGTTTGTGGTAGTTTATCGAGCATCACATTAGCATAATCAATTAATTCTACCTCCAGTTGTCAGGAATTTTCTTATTTAGTTGGTCCTCAGCCCTAAGTGGGACTGCTACATATGTTTTCTAGCCCTTCTTTATCCATTTCTTAAATTGCATGGCTGGTAGCATCTTCTTTTCACAATTGGGCTCATCGTAGTTGGGATTACACACGGGCTCTCCCCCAACGTCAGTAAGCAATTGGTTGCAACAATGGGGATGGTTATAGTTTCTATTAAGAAATCCATCCTTATAACTACATCAAAGTCATCCATTTGAGCTATCGTGAACAACACATTTCTACTCCATGCTCCCAATTTACATGGCACTTCTCGAGCTATGCCAACTGTTTCTCTAGCTTGATATTTGATGGTTTTCATTTTTCCCCTATCTCTTTCCACCTTAAGCCCCAGCCGAGCGGCCACCGTATCTGTCATAAAATTATCAGTAGCTCTCGTATCTATGAGAGTCCGAAAAAGTTTGCCCTGCATAAAAAAGTCCACATACATCAGTCCCTTGGATCTTTTTTCTTTTGGCTACTCTATCTGTCTTTCCAAGGCATTCAAGCACCTCAGGGCTCCCATTATATATGGTTCATCCTCCCCCACTTGAGGGCTTTCTTTCACTTCTTCAGTTTGTATAGTCCTTATGTCATTCAAAGCTCCTCGATAAGGGCATTCTGCCACTCGATGAGGTCCACTACATAAAAAACACTTAATGTTTAGGGTGCTTATACCCGTGGATTTCTCAAGCCTTGGAGGCTTTGTTGGGGTTTGCCCAAAATTCCTGTCACGAAAGTTTAAGTAATTTCTTTCTCCCCTTCCCGTATTTCTAAATCTCCTTTCCATCCCACTAAAATTCCAATTTCTACGTTCTGAATTCCTAGTTCGTGGTGCTAGTCAATTAGCATTTCCTTGGGAATTTCTTGCCCATTTGGTAGTAGAGCCATCTCCCTCCATAAAGGGATTGAATTTTCTTTTGTTGCCACTTCGGTGTAATCATCTAAACTCTCAGCTGTTGAGATGGCTGATCTGACATCTTTTACTCCACATCGTTGAAGCTCTTTCTTGGCCCATGGTTTCAGCCCAGCCATGAAATGATGCACTCGATCAGTTTCAGCCATGTTTGGCATATTAAGAATTAATGCCGAGAATTATCGGACGTAATCTCAAATAGAACCTGTATATCTCAGTTCATTTAATTGGGTGCGGGTGTTAAACCCCACATTTTTGGGATAGAATTGGTCTCTTAGTTCATGCTTAAAATCCTCCCAGCTAGTTACAAAGAACCTGCCAACTTTTATACCTTCTGCTTTGGTCCGCCACCAAAGTTTTGCATTGTCTATAAGGTACATGGGTGCAATCCTCAATCGTTGTTCCTCCGAATCGATCTTCATTGCCTCAAAATAGAGTTCCATGTCAAACAAAAAGTTATCAATGAGGCAGGAGTCTCAGGCACCTTTTAAGGGATTGGGCTCTGGGATTTTGGTTCTCACCATAGGCATAACTCTGAAGCCACCCGTGTTCACACTTTCATCCACTTTCTCTCTAATTGTTTGTACATCCTGACGCAAGGATTGAATCGCTTCCTTTGCATTATTAGTCAAAGCATCAAGAGCTTCACCTATGCTCTTATGGCTCCCTAGGATCTCATCAGGAAATTTCTCAAGAGTTTCTACACGAGACACTAGGTTCTCTAGCCGATCTTTCAACACATCCTCATTACCACTCCCTAAAGGGTCTACATCTTGTCACGAGACCATTACTCTCTCCCTAAAAAACTAACCTATTAAGTTTTGCAGCGTCCATATTTATAAATCCAAGACCTCCCCACAACTTTCCAATGTAAGATTTGTGACATTCTACCTCATCCGATTATGAAATGTCCTCGTTGCACCAGCTCCTTGCCCAATGGAAGAGAGGGATCCACCCAGTCCGAATGAACCTCATCCCTAGTGTCTCTCGTAAGGAACCATATTAAAAAAAAGAAAAATCAATTCTGATTCCATTTATCACGTGATCATTACCTCTCTCAGCGGACTAGCCTATTATCAGTTTTTTGGAAGAATGGTAATGGTCCGTGACATTAAACACACCAAAAGATTGTGAAAAAAAAAAAAAAAAGGAGCGAGACTGTAGGGGAATTTTCATCAGAAAGTCCAAACGAAAGGAAGCTGCTAGAGGAGGCAATCATATACCCACCATCACCACCACCACTACTACAGTTGAAGCGCAATTGTGACTCTCAACCCTAAATCAATATTTCATTAATTTCTTTATAATTTATTTAACGCTCCGAAGCAAAATCAGCAACAGTCGAAGATCTCATTCAGCCTATGGATTTACCGGAGCTATGGGCGATCTTCGGTCCGGGCGTCGCAGGAGCCGTGTTCGGTGCCGGTTGGTGGTTCTGGGTTGATGCCGTTGTTTGTAGCGCCGTCAAAGTTTCCTTCGTTCATTACCTCCCTGGTCAATTTTCTTGATTCTCTATCCGCTCCTTTAAAATGGTGTACAGACTGACGTTTATTTAGGGTTCTGATTGTGTTCGTTTGTAAATTTTAGGGATTTTTGCATCAATTGCGGCTTTGATGTTTAATTGCGTTAGAAAAGAGGATATTGATTACTCTCCTTACGAAGAAGGCGAGTGGAGGTTAGCAATTTGTTTCTTAATTTTGTTTGAATTGTGCTTCTATTTTCAGTTCGCTATAGGTATTTGTTCTATTAACTAAAACCTTATCAATCAATTGATTAAGCCTGTTAAACACAATGGGATCATTGAAGTAGATGCCATTTTGTATGAGGGTCCCGAGCAAGTGACTGTTTCTGAATGTTGTTTATAAGTCACCAATCAATTGAATTTTACAAGTAAGATCTATCAATGAAGGAGAAATCATCATATGATATAGGTAGCGGTTAGCTGGCAGTTGTTTCCTACTACTATTAAGTGCTACCAGTGCTAGTTAATTGTCTCTGAAAACCATAGCATTGGAAAGGCCTGGATTTTATGAAGCATGCATGAAAGAAAATGGTGTTTTTATATACTACTATTGAAGTCCTGGGTCGTGCATGCTGGCTGTTCCTACTCAGTCCAATTTTGATTTACAATATTAAGAAGCAAATGTTCTGATCTAAAGTATACCGCACGTCTAGAATTGAAAAGAAGCAGAGGATAAAAATATAATATGGAGAATGGAGTGTTTTGAAATGCTTTAGAATGGTTGAATATACGGCAGAATTGATTCCTACAATGAAATTGAACTGTTTCTAACTTAGAGGGAATGAATTCAATGAAAGGGAGAGGTACAAAGAGATATTTGTAGTAATTTTATTCTGCAGACTCTTTTTTCATCAGCCTTTCAAGGTTTGTCGTTATCACTTATCAATAACCACAAAACTGGTGATGCATGATTGAAGGCATGCCTTGAAATCACTTATGCGTTTGATCCTTTTTTGTGATTTGGTCAATTTTCAGCATCTAATAGGCATGATAATTTTGCTCTTCACGTCCTGTTTTTATGGCTTCTGGATGATGCTCATTGGCATTAGATGATGGCTCCTTTATTATGCTTGAGAATTTCATATCTCATCTTTGAGTAGCAGAAAGTTTGGTCAAGTAAATTGAGGAAAGTGATTTATGGTGTTTCTGAAAGCAATAGAGGATGATCAATGGAAAGCTTGTAAAGTCAGGATGTATTTTGTTTTGCATTGTGGACATAGACATCCTCCCAAAAAAATGAAAAATAAAAAACCTCACTTCAGTTAGATATGTGATATTCAGAAGTTGTTACAGTTTGCTGTCTTGTCCTGAGATCTGCTTTTCGAGAAGACAATGAGTTATGACTGCGAGGTAGATCAGCTTTGTAGATAGGGGTGAGTATGAGAAGTTTGTGTATTGCCTTGCGATTTTCATCATTACATAAGTAGGAATGGCAACAAAGTGGATTCTCCTCTACCCAACTTTACTATTAGAAAATTCCAAACTTCATGTACCAATCTGTTCTCCAAATACTCAACACAGGATAAGGCAAATCTGGAATTTCTTTATACCTGCATCAGGAGAGATGCTCTATCAGGGCTGCATGCTACTGGAACTAAGACATTGAAAACATATATATCTGGTTCATAACTTGCTAATTAAGTTTATAGAATAGCTATGGGTTTAATTATAAAAGTTGATTTTTACATGTGCACGTGCCACCCATTAGTTGTGATGTCACTTGTAGTGGAGATGGTAGGCGAAGATAGAATGGCTTGCATATCAATTTTTCTGAATTCTTACTTAAAAATTTCCAATTTTGTTGACTTAACTAGGAAAAGGAGGCTTTTGTAATATTTACAGCTATGTTTGGGTGTGACTATGTGAGTGTTTTGAGTTTACAGTCTATCATATATCTTACTTTGATCTGATATGCAGTATGAGTTTTAATCAATGGGCATCAGCTGTTCATATTTATTGTATAACTCGTATTGCACATGAATTATGTGTTGTGATAAATTTACTAAATGAAAATTATCAAGGTCAAGGGGGAAATAGACAATGAAAGGAACAAGGATTTGTCTTAGGAGTTGATGCATCTTTTTCTGGAGCTCATTTGTGAAAATTCTTATGTACCATATGCAGTGATATACTTCTCGCTCAAATTGACCCTGATAAGTTCAGCAATGACGTAGAAGTTTTGATGGAATTGCTCAATAAAGTGTTCTGCTTATTCTTTTACTCCAAATGGTTGGATTTTTTGTGTGGTTGATTGTAATTTATGACTTTGTATATGCATCTGCATGTATTGGAATGATGAAAATCACTTGATTGTGCATCTCTAGTTCAACCTGATTTAAGAATGGGTTGCTTTATCCCATTTTCCTGCTCAAGGTTACACTAATTAATTCCTGACTTCATGGTGACAGATTGAAGCTATGGCTTTTCTTTGCTTATGTTGTATCCTTCGTTTCTCTAGCGGCATCAGTAGGCTTATTGATACAAGATTCACTTGTCAAATCTGGGCCTTCAGTATGGACAGGAACTGCAGGTGTCTTGCAATGTGTACTTGTGTTGATAAGGTAAATTGTTGTCCCATTTGTGCATTGGTTATCTTTTGCACGTCTCTTAATGGATCATTTGTTGTTGTCAAGTTACATTTGCATCTATTAAACTGAAAAAACACTTTTGCATTGTGAAATTATCAAAGGATTCTGTTTCTCAGTACTTGGGCTACCAGCAATGTCATCTCTGATTAGCCTTGTTAAAGTTTTCTCTTTTTTTCCTTTGCTGTATGTAGCTTTGGTTGAAGGTTAGATAAAACATGCTCTGTGGCATGTTGATAACAAGAAAGTTTTTCTGCGGTTGATGGATAATGATCCTTTTTCTCTCATCACATGCCACACACATGGATGTGTATAGATACATGAGACTAGCACAGGCATGCAACAGTTAATTCTATTATTGGGTTTCAATTTCACATCATATATTTTTTCAATTTTGACTGTTGAATTGTTGTCAATGCTCTCTGACTGTTTATTCTTTACTGGTTTTGCCTTTCCCTGTTCTGATCATATAAACTGGTTTCCTACAGCGGGCTAATTTATTGGACTTCACACACGGAATGAATTGTGAGATTGTGCGTGTATCATTTACTTGAATCAACGGGATGAAATATGGTCGCCCTGGTGTACATGTTTATGACCTTCAGCCGCCTATCAATCTTGAGCATTGATGGGGTAAACCCATGCAACTCTTCTGGAATATGTGATGGTTGTCATAGATTCTGTTTAAAAACGAGTTCTCATTTCAGCTACACTGTTTTTTTTCCTCTTGATTGGTTGTGTATCATTATGCTTTGTTTGGGGCTATAAAATGGCTGACATTTCCAAGATAATTATACATTATATTTCTCCATCCTCTAAAGGGAAGCAAACATGCATGTGGTTTTTATGTAGTCGTAGATGGTGGGATGGTGGGGATAGTGTGTGCCAAGTATTCGGCTACTATGGTATTGCTGCGGGCTTGAGGCCAATAGAAAATGTGATCTTGGGCTGTGAAACTTAGATGGGAGATAAGGGCTGCCTCTAAGGGAAATTTGAGATACAATTGAATTCGATAGAGGGGCCAACTGGTAACTGGTAGCTGTTCTCAAACTGGATATGGGCAATCTATTTGTTCATTTAATCTTGCAATCGGCTTCCTTTTGTGTTTCGTTTTTTATTATTCTTAGTAATTTAATTATTTCTTTATTATATGTGATAAATGCAATTGCTTCCAAATAATTTTTAAATTTTACAATAAAGTTTAATTTCTTAATCAAGTCATTTTGGTGCAATTTTAGTTTTGTGTGCAACATTCTTCACATTACAGCACTTTATCATCCACCAAATATAAACATAACTATAAAAAATGTATGTAAAATACATCTTTTTTTCTTACATGAGTAAAAAAAAAAAAAAAAAAAGCTAAATTAAACAAAATAAATTGTCACAATTCAAATGGTCCTGAAACTAAAATTTTAGATTAGTCCCCAAAAAGAAAAAAATTATGAAAAATAAATAAATTCGTCCTCTAAAAAAATTACAAAAAATAAACGAGTTAGTTTACATAATAAATATATCTATAATATATATAAATGTATGAGGAGAGACAGATAAAATTATAAAAAAGTTTTCACTTATTATCATATAAAAATTAGATAATTTAATCATTTACTAAAAACATTAAAGTTAAATTAATTAAAATATAACTTTAATTTGATTGGAAGTTTATTTTCTATTTTAATTAGGTTTTCTAATAAAAATAAAATTAATTAAAATATAATTATAATTTAATTGAAGTATATTTCTTATTTTAATTAGGTTAACTTTTATCTTATTTCTAACGAAAATTACAATTTAATTGAAAGTATATTTGCTATTTTAATTAGGTTAACTTGTATTTTATTTCTAATAAAAATTAAATTAATTAAAATATAATTCTAATTGAAAGTATATTTTCTTTTTTAATTAGATTAACTTCTATATTATCTTTAATAAAGTTAATTAAATTAAATTAATTGAAATATAATTCTAATTTAATTGAAAGTATACCTCATATTCTAATTAGGTTAACTTCTATTTTATCTCTAATAAAAATGAAATTAATTAACATATAATTTTAATTTAATTGATAGTAGGTTTCCTATTTTAATTATGTTAATTTCTATTTTATCTCTAACAAAATTAAATTAATTAAAATTTTAGTAGTAATTTTATTAAAAATATATATTTTTCTATTTTAATTAGGTCTACTTATATTTTATCTAATATAAATCAAATTAGATAACATGATTTTATAAGTCTTACTATATTAAATTTAATAAGTAAATAATTAAAATCAAAATCAATAAATTTTATGAAATAATTAATTATGAAAATATTAATGTGATAAGTGTTGAAAGATTGTTGTATCTGTATAGAAAATTCATAAAGAATGAAATAGATTACTATATTATAACTCTATCAATTTTGTAAAATTAGATTATTATTATTTAGATAAAATATTAAAAGAGTTTTGTATCATTGTTCAAATAGAAAATTTACTAAAATTGTAACAAAATACTATGCCATAATGTAACACTATAGAGATTTAAAAATTAAATTGATGTATGAATAATATAATACTCTTATTATTTTAAATACTTATTAGATTAAAGTTTACTAAGTAAATAATTATAGTTAATTAAAATTTTTATTGTCTTGTATTTGTAATTATATTTTAAAAAATAGAGCATATAATTTATTTGAAAGTATATTTTTTATAAGAAAAGTAGTATAATTATTATTTTTAGATATATTTATAAAATTTAACAAAAAAGAGTTAAAATTAAATTAATTAATATTTATCATTTAATTATTAGTTGAACTTAAAAAAATTGCATTAAATTAATTTTTGAATAAATAAAAGTATTAATATTAAAAATATTGAAGAAATAAATTGTTATAGCTCAAATAAAAAATTTACTAAAATTGTGCAATTTAAATATTGCAACCCCATTAAACTTTAATTTTTTAAATTTTTTATTAAAAAATAAATAATAATTTTTTATTATCTTATGATTAATTATAATCATAGTATTTTATTTTATATGAAATTAGTTTTAGAGTTGAGAAAAGATAATTATAAAAAATATTGAAGAAATATCATATAATTATTTAAATAAAAATATATCAAAATTGTAATTAATTATAACTATATTAAATTAATATCAAATTGTTATATAAATAAATTATACTGTTATTATTTTTAACACTTTTATTTAATAAAAATAATAATAATATGTTAAATAGTTTATTTAATATATATCATGAATCTATAAATTTTTTGTTTATTTATAAAATAGATGGTTATTTATTAGTAAAATAAGTGGAGAAAATAAAAGAAAATAATTTTAACTTGAATTCTAAAAATATATAAAAAGGCTAAATTCATCCTAGGCTAGAAACAAGAAACATCAGTACTTTTAATTCTAACGATCTATATCATTTATTAACATTCTCGAATCATTTTATTCCTAGATTGAATAAATTATACCGACTAAAAACTAGCTAATGAACAAATGATTCTAAAGAAGCAGAGTGCAAACTTTTTTTTTTTGAACAACACAGTATTACAATTCGAGATTACACTATATATATATATATTAACTAATAATAATAATATTATTATTATTATTATTGAGTGTTGAACTTTTCTACTTAGAGGATTTAATCAAGCACTAAGAGCTTTAATTTTTACACATCCCTAGTACTTAAATTGATAATTTAAGATCATGGGTACACCGGACCATTTGATTCAAACTTCATTGACTACAACTTTAACTCAGATTAATTATGCATGAAACTACCAATATCTGAATTTAAAAACTCAATATCTTCACAACTTAACTATTGATGAGGCCAATGACTCTCATAATCATCGCTCGTTAAAAATCAAATGTGGAAGATTAATTGTGATGCATCACTTGTTAAAAATCAAAATGCTTGCAGTCTTGCTTTTGTTTGCAGGGACAGTAGAGGATCATAAACCCATATCGGTACTAAGAAAGCAGCAGCTCACTCTCCCTTACAGGCAGAGATGTTTGCTAGTCGTTTCGCCAATAGACAGTTCATCATTGAATCAGACTGCTTACCAGCAATTCAGTTGTGCAATTCTGATGTGGAGGATAGGCCATGGGAAGTGGATGCTATCTGGGAAGAAATTCAAGCCTTGTCATCCATTAACAGGAATATTAGTTTCAGGCATGTTTTTAGGAGAGTGGCGGATTGGTTGGCTAAAAATCAATCTGCTGTTGTTTTTTGTAATGGTGGTTTTAATGTTGACCCTGTTTTCCTTAATCTTATTCTAAAAGAACAGGTGGTGTAATTTTCGTTTATCAATATATATTTGTTCAAAAAATAAAAAATAAAAAATAAAAACCCAACGGCAAGCATAGAGAAATAAATAAATAAATAATTCATTATTCCACTAAAGCAATCTTATAATGAATTATTTACTAAAACTAATTTAAACAAATGAAGAAAGCAACAAACACCACACAGAGGAACTTCTTAAAGAATTCCATTGAAAAATCATGCAAAATATAAAAATTATTAATTTTTGTTTCATTAAAAATACTTTGACAGACAAAGACGATTCCTCTATATTGAGGCGTCACTCAACACTAGTAAGATGAAATTAACACATTAAGATGACATTTAATCATAAAAACGTTATTTTAGTGTCTCAGATTCTAACAAGATGATCAAAACAAATTATATATATATATATATATAGATATATTATTCAGATGGATCACACTAAACTCATTTGTCAAAGAGAAAATGTTACGAATTTACTTTAAATGACTGTAAAATAAGAAAAGAGATTCAGATGATGCTTACTCATTTAACAATGAATTGGATCCCTTCCTATGCCCTCTGAAGTTCTCAGCACAAAAGCAACGAGTCCAGTGCAGTGTAAAGTCAGTCAGTCAGTCTTTCTTCTTATGTCAACCCAAAGTCTCTAATGATTGCTCTTCTTGTTTACAAACTCCACCTTCACCAACTGCTACATTTTTCCTTCTACTTTTGGTCTTCTCTTCACTCCCTTTTTCAATCCCCTCTTTTTTTTTTAATCTCTTTCTCTCTTTTTTGTTTCTCTTTATTATCAAGCTGTTCTTCTAGTGTTCTCGTCATATTTTCCTTTCTTCCTCCTTTTATTCTCTTAAAAACCACTTCCCCCTCAACCTCCTTTATATTCTCACATTTTCACTGACTTCTTGCACTAACAGTAAGAGAAAATCACCTTCAGCATCCCTAAGATGTTGTCTTAGAGCTAAGACGCCACCTTGATGACGTTATTAAAAGAAAGATTTTTTTGGACCACTAACCCATTAAGAAGAAAGTAACTTGACTTTACAGCTCATTTTGTTGAATTTTCATTATTAGACTTTCCTTTTTTAGTTGAGGCAAGTTATGTGTCAACGCTAATATAATTAAATTAAAATGTTAAACAAAATAAAATTTTCTCTTTTCTAAAAAAAAAGAAATAAAATTATCAACATATGAAAATTGTTAATGCATACATTGAATCTGTACCACACAGCAGATCATGCAAAGTGTCGTACGACCGTTCTCATGTGAAGAAAGAAATGAGACCCATCTTTCTTTTGTTCTCCGCAGGGTTACTGAAAGAATTAATCTTATAACCAATTTTGATTTAGGATTATTATTTTATTGAAATATTCAACAAGAATTAGGGCGCCAATAAAAAACGCTCATCTAATTCCGCTATAAAACCGGACTATCGTTGCACCCAAACAAAAAGGGAGTATTTTCCAAAATGTTATTTCCAAACAATAACAAATAATTACATTTTTTTCTTATTTCATTTTTAATTTCGTTCTTTCCAATTATTTTGATATTTGGGTAGCAACTTGCAATTTTACTCCATAAGTCAAAGTGGACTGCTTTTTTTTTAATATCAATTAGGTGAAGTTGTTATTAGTTTTGGATATACCATCTAAATTACAAATACCGGCAAACTGGTGACTGGTTTGTGATACGTGAAATCTGTTCTACATTATAATTGGGTTGTGAAGTTGGAGCTCACAGGTGAATTTTTTACTTTCATTCTAACCTATTTGTTACAAAGTCACATGGAAATATGAAAAAAGATTAGGCAACAAAAGCACTCAACATCTGAACGCTTCTTCCTGTTAGGAATTTGTTTTAAGCCAAGTAAATGAACACCAGCACTGAAACCAAAAAACTAAAAAACAAAATTATGATCTGAATTTCTTCCAATTCAAAGCATAATTAGTGCACAGAATATTAACAGGAATTGCTCTAATTTTTTCTTCTAAAAAAAATTGAGAACACCAGGAATGCTTATATCAATATGAGCTAAACTAAAAATGGAACTTTCTGATTTCCTTTTTTTTTTTTCCGTAAAATTGACAAAAAAAAAACACCATAAGCCTTTTTCCTAGTAGAATCAAACCCTCTTGAAAAGAAAGAAAAGAAAAAAGGAACCAAAATAACCCCCCCAAAAAGATGCTATTTCCCCAGCATCTTCAATAGCAGACAAAATAGCCCCTACCCTACCCTCTCCTAAAAACCAACCTTAGCATGTAAAATTCCCCTCAATTGGGAAGGCAGGATTGCGGCACCTGTGACTTATTGCACTATTTGCAAAATGTAGAGTTCCAACCAAAAATCCACCCCTCCTTCCATATGGAACTCGTCAACTTTCTTCAAAAGAAAAGTAAAAAAGGAAACTAACCATCTGCCATCAAAAATTGGAATTGCTTGGATCTACTACTCAAAAGGAACAACGTCACATATCTGACCCGGAATCAGACGAGCTTGGTTCAGAGGAAGCTCCAGCCATATCAGTTGAATGAGATTCAAGCAGCTTTTGCTGCATGGCTCGGCAGACTTTTAAGGACGGCTTCTGTTTCAGCACCTGGAAAGAACATGATGAAAACAAAATAAGTAAAACTGCATTAACCAATTATTACAACAATCTTAGTAAAGCCTTCTAAGTATTCAGTATGAATTCCAAACTGAAATAACCCTATAATGCCATATCTACCTATACAAATATCTTGGATACAATCAACTTAAACACAGTTTGGCACAGCTGGCATTAACTTACATATAAAACACCAGAAAAATTTATCAATAAAACCTGCGAAAAGTTAGAGATCCTGTCAATCACATTGTCTGCAATGAAGTATAAGCAGTTTACCTCCTGAATGAAAGCATTGATCTCCTCTTCTGTAAGGCCCTCATCATCCCCAGAATTTTCTTCCCACCCAAGAGAACGAAGAAATTTAGCCTCTTCCTCAGAAACCTCTTCAAATGTACCACCATTGCTTGTCAACTCAGTGCCATTCTTAATAGCCTGAGGACTTGAAGGAGCACTGGTTAACTCCTTATTCACTTCACAAGATTTCTCACTGGCACAAGATGAAACAACCGAGGCTGAATCTGCAAGTGTTGCAGAAGTATTTGTTAAGGTTTTCTTTTTCAGGAGATTGAAAAAATCATGTCGGCTCTGGGTTTGAGACAGAGATGGCCTCTTTTCCACATTGAACCCTGATATCAAGTTCAAGCTTGTTGACTTGCGCTCCCCGGAAGAAAGTTTAGGATTGTTTGGGCTCCTCAAAGGTGCCGATGGAACTGAAGGAGCAGCAGCCAGTTGGCCATTTGCTGTCCTGGTGGCAATATTTGTTGGATTTGCAACATCCTTTGGAGAAGGAGAAGCACCATTTTCCCATCCTGGTTTGAGAACAAAGAGCTTCCCTTGGGATGTCTTTGATACATCAGATTTCACAAGTCCTCCATGTAGAGATTGATTGGCAGGGTGCAGTGGAGAGGGCTGCTGCTGCTGCAAATTCTTGGAAGCCATATTCATCTCACCAGATCTGACTCCTGCTTTAGGCTTCGATTTGTCAGATGAAATAAGAACCTGAAAAATAAAATTCAGCAAGTGAATACACCAGAGAGTGAAACAGAAGGTGGTAGCACGTGGAAAAAATTCAAATGTTCTCTCTTCCAATTTAGTGAATTTAATCATTGGAAATTGGAATTAGAATATTTTTTTTTTATCAAACACACCATGAAAATAAAAAAATAGCAGAACAGTAAAGAAAAAGGAACTAGTCAAATGAACACTTGAACAAGAGCAAAAAAAAAAAAAGTATGTTTCATTGACATAATTAACATCCATATAACAGTTTCACAACACTTCAAGCTTTCCATGTTTGAACTACAGGTGCATCTACACTAATTTTGTCAAACAAGAACTCTGCCTATTAATATTTCATTTAAGAAAAAAAATCAGCAACATATTCACTTCTCAGAATATAGTTCAATTATTGGTCCCAAGTAACCAATGCAGCGGAAACACAATTGTTTCGTAATAAAGACATAACCAATTGGAGGCAAAAGAACTTAAATCCAAGGTTGTTTTCACAAATTTATGAGAGAGCAAAAGACAATTTCAAACAAACACACTCCACCAACTCTATATGCACTCATAGAAGATTCCCTATCAGCAAAAGGAAAATATCCTAAACATCAGTCTTGAAAAGATAGCAAATGATCTATACAAGCTAAGCGCGGACACCGCTCAGCTTATCCACCTCAACTTCTAACACTTAATTGAATTGCCTTACAAAACATACCACATGCGAGGTTAGCAATCTCCAAATCCTGAAGGTCCTTTTCCTATCCTCTCATTTGATTAGTCACACTATATTATCTTGGCAAAGCCTTTTAAATTAGATCACCAGCAAATACATCTCCAGCCAATTTTATATCTATTGTAGAAGGATAAACTACAAATTAGAAATTCCAACATTGTGAAATTTGCAAGGGACAAAATGAGTGAAAAAATTGCAGCAAATCATCGTCCACTTGACAAGAAAAAGAAAACACAAACTCAACAAACATTTGCAATCATAGAATCTCACATTCAGTCAGCAGAAATACAATAATAATCAAAACAGACTTCGCAATATGCATCTCATTGTAATCAAAGAATTTCCTAACCATCCACATAAATGGACAACACACTATGACAAAAGGACGAACCTAGGGCTGAGAAAGAGAAACCTAAATGGATAAATGCTCATCTTTAATGGTACAGAATGTAGGTTGAAAGAGAACAGATACTGTCACACATGGATTGTGGCAAATCAGAGTACACATTTTGTTTTGCCACTCTTCCACATTCCAAGTTGCCTAACTTCCATATGTGTAACTTATAAATAAGAAGGAAAAGAGATTCATGGATGACAATAAAAATATACCGACTTTGCATTACTGCTGATTTAGAAACAAAACCTTGGATCACAGGACTATATAAAGCTACTTGACCACACAATTGTTCAGGGGAATATGCTCCTAAACGTGTTTTAAGTTCTATCCATCCATAAACTGTTTACAGGAAATTTACCCACTCAAAATCCAATTCAAAAGATTAGGTTCCTCACGATTCAAAATATCAAATCCCAACAAATAGATCAACAAATGAAAGGAAGATGGCCAAGTCATGAATGTTTCCAACCAAACAAGATTAAACAAATCTATCATCCACATCACATAAGACAAAATAGGATCTCTGAGAAAGGAGAAGCCTCAGTTTGAAATGGAGATTTGAACTTTGAAGCAGATATAACATGTCGGTTTAATTTTTTTTATACACTTGCATGCGAGAGAAGGCCAAAAAAAAATGATAAAACATCATAATCAAAAGTTAGCAAGGGGCAAGAAGTCGAACAATCCACGTAACAGCCAGCAAAATGCATGCTTGAACAAAATCATAAATTAAATCACAACAATGAGCTGTAGCAGTTAACTAGTTTTACACAATAAGACATGACAAAAGTGGAATAAAAATAAATTGTACACATTCCCTTACTGGCTGATTAGGACTAACTACATTTTAAATCATTTATAATACAGATTACACCAGGATTCAGTTCTTAAAAAAAACACAGATTGGAAGGCAAGGTGCAGAGGTCATCAAACATCCATGCATGCTCCAGATTGGAGCTAATTGTATTAGATGTTTTTCATCAAATAATGTTCATACTACACCAAAGAGCAGGTAAAAAAAATGTAAAACAATATCACAGGCTTGTAAAGACAGGAATTCACCAAACTCCTAAAACCTGTAAATAATAAAACTATAAAACAAATGAATGACCCATAGGAAACAGTGCTCTTACCGAACTCTTAGGCATCGAAGGTGTCATTGGTATTAATTGCCTTGATTGCTTAATAGCCAATTCTTCAAGCCTCTGAGTTTGAACAGACAGCTGCATGTTTGATGATATCTCCCAATTAGACCAACCAATACTGTAAAAATTATACAACTATGAGAAGACAAGGTACCCGATCAATTACCTGGGGAGCAGTGCGGATTCTTGATGGAGCCTGAGTCAAAGCTTCAGCCATATTTAGACCAGCTGTTGCACTTGGAGCACTAGAAACTGAAGTAGCAACAGTTTGTGCAGTAGTTAAGGAAGCACTGCTGCTGTTCCCTATAATAGCAGGCACCTCTGCTAGAGCTGAGGTCCATCCCTCCCCACCAATCAGGGCAGAACTACCAACAGGCAAGCTCTGGACAGCTGTGGTCAAGCCAGGAGATGAAACCCTTCCTATATCAGGCACTCCTTGCCTTTCTTCACTGCCAAGAGAGGGAAAATCCTTTTCAAACACTGTCTTTGGAATGATGCTACCGGCACTACCTCCAGAAATCAACCCATTGCCATTCACATGATTGCTGTTACTGCCATTCTTTAAGTCTCCAGCAAATCTTCGAGGCAAGATCTCAGCTGGTTTTCTCGACACCATAGAATGGGATCGTCGCAAAGTGTCCTTCTCATTCCTTGACAAGATACTTCCCAAAGGATCAGAAGCATCATGGTCCCAATGGTTCCCAAAGTTCAGCCTTTCCTTATCCCTTTCTCGATCCTTATCCCGATGATTTCTACTAAAGCTACTGTATGCATGCCTTGCAGAACCATTACTAGAACTTCTCCGAGAGTTAGAAGAAGACGTCCGGTCAAGAAAAAACGAGCGAGGGGAATCAAAATCACTAATGCTCTTAGAATTCCTGCTTCTAGTGTGATGTGTGGACGAAGAGACATCTATTTGTAACAGTAACAACATGATTATCATCTTGCATGAATGATGGCAATAGAATTGTAAATATAACATCAAATCTGAGGAAATTGATAATATACCTGAATGAGAAGAAGACGATGCAAAGTGGTGGGCTGAACTGCCACCCCCTGGAACGCTTCCAGAACTTCTCAACCATTCTGGAACTAATGTGGGTTCACTTCTTTCCATATGGAGCACTAATGAGCATCATCAGATTCAACAAAAAGACAAAAAAAAAAACCTGCACCTTCTTCACCCCCAACTCTCCAAACAACACTATACAGTCCTTCTAATTCTAACCCTAATTACCCAATGCTACTGCAGTCACGAACAGTAATTATCCCAATAGTCTGTTCCTCGTGTAATTTGGTGGTTCTCTATCTAAGTAACAAAAAGTGGGCTAAACACCACAAATTGATATGCAAACCACAGATTTTGAAGCCAATGTGGAGAAGGAACAAGATTTGAGAATTGAAATAAACAGCAATGGAATTAGAATCAGAAAAACCCCTCTTTCTCTACGCCTCCATCTTCACAATTAAAGATGGACTTGCAGGAAAAAAAAAAAAAAAACAATAAACAAACAAACAATGAAACGAACAAACACCCTCTCTCAATTATACCCTCATCCCTAATTAAAAAACTCCGTCAACAGGTTAAAAAAAAAAAAAAAGCAATTACAATGACACAATACCCTAAAAACAACACCCACCAACCCTAAAAAGACCAGTTAATAAAAATCAAGTGTGAACACCCCACCATCACTACCGTCACCGCCACCACCGCCGCAGCAATGCGCGCACAAAATTAGAAACCCTAGTCTCGTTATGAATCTATAACAACGTTCAGTTCCTTTCTAGGGTTTGATTTAATAAATTTCTAGAAACAGAGAAACAAACAGCCAAAAGAGCGAACCCTAGCCGCGCGCTCTATGCTAAATGATATAAGAAAAGGAAAGGGAAGGCTCTAACGCTGCTGCTGCTGCTGCTTCTACCTCTTCTTGTTCGTCTGCTGCTACAGCCCAAGCAAAAACGTAACCGTTTCAATAACCGCTGTGGGAAGTGAAAATAAAATAGCAAATTCCGATTTAATTAAAATTCGCCTCCCAAACAATGCGTTTCAAAGGAAAACAAGATTACAGAGAAAGAGGAAAATATTAATTAATTATAGTAATTAAAAATTTAATTATTTTATAATGCTGCTGTTTGATGTTTGTTAGTTTTTAGGGTTTTTTTGTATTTTTGGGGGAAAAACAAAAATAGAGGAATTATGTATTTATCTAGAAGCGAAAGCGAAGAGGAAATTAGGGTTTTGTTTTGGAAGAGAAAGAGAAACGGAAAGAGGCGTGATTTCTGTTATACTTAGAAATGGGATGATGAAAACATATGAACATCACAGCCAATCCAGGCAGGCCAGACCCTTCTCTTTTCTTGCTTACAAAAAATTAAAATTATTTGCTTTTATACATATTATATATATATATATTTATTTATTAATTTTAGTTGGACTATACCCAATATATATAATATTTGTTGTTTTTTCATCTTCCACACTCTACTATTTCTGTCATCTATGGGATTTTTTCTTAAATAAAATATTTTTTTGTAATTAGTGTTAATTTTATTTTTTTACCCACTGTTTTGACCTTATTTAGAAAAGAAATTTAATTTCGAATGAAATCGTACCGTATAAATAGCACTTTAGCCAACAATCAATCGCATTCGGAAAAATAAAATTAATTCTGAAAAATAAAATTAATTCTGAATAAAATCGTAATATCTATATAGCAGTTTAGCCAACAGACCGAAGAATACATGATAATTATTATTAATATTTAAAAAATTCAGATTATTACTATAATAGTTGTTATTCATTATCTGATAGGGTAATATTTGATATAATTAATAGGTCTAATGGGCGCTTTTGTTAAGTTAGGAGATTATATCAGTAATTTATAATATATATAAATATATGAAAGGTGATATGTAAAATTATGAAAGAGTCTTCATTTATTATTATATATAAATTGAATTTACTAATAAAAGTAAAATTAAATTAATTAAAATATATTTTTAATTTGATTAAAAATCTATTTTAGGTTAATTTCTATTTTAAAGGATTTCTATTTAAATTAAATTAAGTCTATAAAATGCAAATATTTTATTTTATAATTGCATCACTTGAAAATATTTTTAAAAAATTTATAGTTTTTATATTTGATGAAATCTACTTAATTACTTTAATTGATTGTGAATGTATATAAGTATATTTTTTTTGTAATTTGTATGTATTGTTTTTATTATAATTTTATGTTGTGGATCTCCAATATAAATGCATGTTTTTTTTTTCCTATTGAGCTTGTAAATTCTGATTTCTAATAGAATTTGAAAATACATGTTGTTTAATTTTTTTCTCATAATTTATCTTTATCTATAACTATAAACAAATGTTTATTTCATAAATTTGTTATTCTTCAAAAACGCATTGATCACCAATTTTAGGATTATTTTATAGTTTTTTTGAACTTGAGATTTTTTTTTTGGTATAAATAGAGTTTATAATAATAGAAATGCTTAAATTGTTTGAATTTTTTTTAGAAAAAAATTAAATTAATCATTTTGTTTAGAGATGCATTTTTTAATAATAAAAAAACTAAGATTATAAAATTTTTTTATTTAATAATAATAATTACTTTTAATCAAATTTTTTGTTAATGTATGAAACACATGATTGTTTGCTAGTATATAAAAATTACAAAAAAGTATGCACTCATAATTATATATAAATTGGATAATTTAGTTATTTGCTAATAAAAGTAAAATTAAATTAATTAAAATATAATTTTAATTTGATTGAAAGTCTATTTCATATTTTAATTAGGTTAACTTCTATGTTATCTCTAATAAAAATTAAATTGACTAAAATATAATTATAATTTAATTGAAAGTATGTTTTCTATTTTAATTAGGTTAACTTTATATTATCCTAATAAAAATTTCAATTTAATTTAAAGTATATTTTATATTCTAAATATATTAACTTCTATTTATCTATAATAAAAATTAATTTAATTAAAATATAATTTTAATATAATTAAAATAGATTAACTTCTATTTTATTTTTAATAAAATAAAATAAAATAAAATAAATTTTAATTCTAATAACTTATATTTTATCTAATATAAATCAAATGAGATAACATAATTTTATAGGTCTTATTATATTAAATTAATAAATTTTATGAAAATAGGAAAAGTATATAACTTTTTTTAAAAGTAGATATTTATACAAATTAAAAATCAATAAATAAAAAATAAAGCATATAATTTGTTTGAAAGTATTTTTTTTTTTAACAAAAGCAATATAATTATCATTTTTAGATATTTTTATAAAATTTAACAAAAAAAAAGAGATAAAATTAAATTAATTAATATTTATCATTTAATTATCAATTGAACTCAAAAAATTATATTAAATTAATTTTTTATTTAAATAAAAGTATTAATATTAAAAATATTGAAGAAATAAAGTATTATAGTTTAAATAAAAAATTTACTAAAATTGTAATAAATTATAAGTTTAATGAGATTTTAATATTTTAAAATATAATTTTTATTATTTTTAAATTTTTTACTAACAAATAACTAATAATTTTTTATTATATTATGATTAATTATGATCATAATATTTTTTTTAAATAAAATCAGTTATAAAGTTGAGAAAAAATATTATAAAAAATATTAAAGTAATATTATATAATTATTTAAATAAAATATTTATAAAAATTATAATTAATTATAACTATATTAAGTTAATATTAAATTATTATAAAAACAAATAACACTGTAATTATTTTTAAAATTTTTTATTTAATAATAATAATAATAATAATATTATTATTATTATTATTATTATTTATTTTTTATTTATTATATATTACAAGTTAAATAAATTTTTTCAATATATAGTTATACACTATTATATAGATATGGCTTTATGATTTAAATTTATTTAAAAAATAATGTTGGTACATAGAGTTGCACGTGTCAGGCCACAGGAGCATCATGCCACAGTTGCATTACTATTGAAGGTGATTTATGTAATTGTAAAAAAAATTGTCATTCCAAAAAAAATGATTTTTCTCGTTTTTATTGTTAATTTTACTTTAATTATTAATTAAATTTTATCCTCTAATTCTTTTTAACTTCTCATGTATTCTGTCATTACTTTATTTTTTATAAAATAAAATATTTTTTTTTAATAACCACTATTAAATAATAAAATATACTTTCATCATTTAATTATAAAAATAAAATAAAAGTAATTAAAAATAAATAATCATAATTTTTTTAAAAAAAATTTATGTTGAATTTTTGAATTATTTTAATTATATTTAATATTTAAATAAGACGTTTAATTGTAAAAAAAATTCAACAAATTTATTCACCAAATTTTTTGGTTTCACAAAAAAATAAAAATAAAATTCGACTATAAATAAATTTAATTACTAAATTTATTCATATTGTTCAGTTTAATTTTTATAAAAAATTGATATATTTTTAAAAAAAATTTAAATAAAACTTATTTTTTATTAATTTCGTGTACTTATTTTAATAAAAAATTTATTCTATATAAATTTTATATTTTATTTATTATGAATATCACAATAAAATTAATAAAATAATAGAACTAAATATATATTCTTATAAACAATATAAACATAATATCATGAAATTTATTTATAAATTAATTTTTATAAAATTTCTTTTTTTTAATAATAAAGACATTCTATACGTAATATGAAAATTAAATTTATTTATTGGTTGTATTTTTTATAATTTAATATTTTGTAAAAACGACATAATAAATAAATAGTTTTCAAAATTATTTATTGGAATATCATATATAATTAAAATAATTTTAAAAAATAATATAACAAACCGATAGAAATCAAATGAATTCAATTAATAACTGAATTAACATTAAGGATAAATGATAAAATTGATTATTATTATTATAATAATAATAATTATTATTATTATTATCATCATCATCATTATTATTAGGATAAAAATTTCATTACAACGAATCTGAATTAACCAATAATATGGAGCCAACCGTTAGATTAAGCATCCAAAACTTTAACCAACGTAGGCAAGCTGTCTAAAAGACACCTCATGGTTTTGTAGATTAATGTTCCTTTTCCATTATATGTAACTGTCCATCAATTCGGTGGTACACACATTTTGATATAATTATTAAATAATTTTAATAAATTAAAAATTATATATTAATTAAATATAAAAGTAAAAATTTATATTAAATTTTTTTTGTTAAAAGTATATATATATATATATATATATAGAGTAAATATATACGTATTTCATACATAAACGAAAAATTTATTTGACTCATAATATATAGTCTATAAATAATTAAGCATATTATTATTATTATTATTATTAAATAAAATAAAAGTAATTTTATAATCTTTATTTTTTTATTATTAAAAAAATTTTCTAAATAAATGATTAATTTAATTTTTTTCTAAAAAAATATTCAAACAATTTAAACATTTCTATTATTATGAAATCTATTATACATCAAAAATAAACTTCAAGTTCAAAAAAACTATAAAATAACCCTAAAATTGGTGGCTAGTGCGTTTTGAAAAATATAAAAGTAATGAAATAAACATGTGTTTATAGCTATAGTTAGAGATAGATCATGAAAATAAATTAAACAACATGTGTTTCTGAATTCTATTAGCAATTAGAATTTGCAAGTTCAATGGGAAAAAAAATACATGTATTAATATTGGAGGGCTATAATATAAAATTATAATAAAAATAATATATACAAATTACAAAAAAAATCAATAAAATTTATCATATAATATTTTTTCAGTTTTGTTGTCATAAAAACATACCTATATACAGTTACGATTAATCAAGAAATGCATTAAGTATATTTCATCAAATATAAAAAATATAAACTCTCTTTGAAAAAATTTTCAAGTGATATAACTGTGAAATAAAGTACTTACATTTTATAGACTTAATTTAATCGTTAATCCTAATTCAGTTGGGAATCCATAATCTAAATACAATTGTATTTAATATATCCAAACATCAATCCTAATTTAAATAGAAATCTTATAAAATAGAAATTAACTTAATTAAAATAAGAAATAAACTTTCAATCAAATTAAAATTATATTTTAATTAATTTAATTTTACTTTTATTAGTAAATGAAACTGTCACGACCTAAACTAAGAGTCATGACCGGCGCTAGGGAACGAGAATTCTTTCGAATCTGGAACCCGTAGCAAACCTTCAAAAAATAAAATCATGAAATAAATAATTAAAAAGTACGACAAAATTAAAAATTTTCAAATCAATATATAAAATAAATACTCAAAATCCTTTCATCAATGAATACGTATTCGTACAGTTTCAAATACAATTTTTCAAAGTATACAATATCAAAACGATATAATACTCTTTCGATACAATAACACTACTACTGCAATTTCTAGAATACAAATCAGAATTCAAAATATACGTTTGCATAAAATGGCCGAGACTAAAGAACACCAGCGAGAAACTCTACAACTAAGGTCTGACGATATGGGATCTCTTGAAAAAAATAATTGAGGGGGGTCAGACCTCACTGAATGAATTATTATACTATATATACATGCAAACTAAACCATAACAATCAAGCATTCATATATATATATATATATATATATATACACACACACACACACACATTTCACACGAATGCCAAACTCTGCCTTTATAAATATACTAAATGTAGAAAACGTTTGTTTTAATTCATGAAGGATCCTAATAATAGTAATCCCCAATCAACCTCATCATCACTTTAGCCATACAGACTCACTTGATTCCAAATAGAGCACTTATTCCAAACTGGACAGCAGACTGGCCCCGAGATACTAAGTCGACCAAGCTCCAGCAATCTAGCTGTCAGTGTGATTGGCCCTGAGACACTTGGTCAATTGAGCTCTAGCAATCACACTATCTATCACCTCACATCTCAATCAACCCAATAGATCATTCAATCCACTTATGGACAGTAGACTGGCCCCGAGACACTAAGTTAACCGAGCTCCAGCAGTCTGACTGTCAGTGTGATTGGCCCCGCAATCACATTATCTATCATACCATTAATCTCAATCAAATCAATTTAATCAATTGTAATCATCCAAAATTAACTCTCACTCAACCCTATTCTTTCGCACCGATACGTACACGGCCCTAGTGTTGCCCACTAGGAAACACGTTTTATTGATATCCTTTACTTAGAATAAATCATTTATTATGAAAATAATTAATGTGGAACGATATTCATAATAATAAAATCAACCATATATATATACAAAAAATATACCTAAAATATAGCCAGTATATTTCGGGTATATATGTCAAATAAAATATGAAATAAACTAAAGATAAATCATTAATATGGTTAAAAATAATTTAAATGAGTAACAATAATATAACATACATTTTCTTAAAAATATACAAAAGATATGCCCTAAGTACACAAATCATTTAATAAAACATTTATGTATAAATGTTCATTTAAATATGTGTTTAGGTTTAACATATATTCACAAATATACTAAAAATAAACCTAATTATCTAGCATGCATATATCAAAAATAAACCCTAAATATACCATTAATGTGTTAGGTTTAATTTAATAATAAAACATGTATTTATTTGGAAATATATCAAAAATATACAAGAAAAATAAACTTAAAAATAATTTAAGTGTAGGTTTATAATATAGCATGTAATTATTTAAGAATAAACCTAAATTATACTAATCATTTAATAAAATAATTATGGTTCTATGTACATTTAAATCATGTATAGATATTAAATTATAACAAATATAAACTTAAATATCTAACATACATATATCAAAAATAAACTCTAAATATACTAATGATATATTAAATATATGTAGAAAATATACAAACATTTATATATCAAGATATACTAAAAATAAACCGAAAACATACAAAATCATATTATAAATAAATTATTGTTTAAATATATAATGAAAATGAAAAATTCTAAGTCATGCATCCTATATGCAATGCATATATATACAGTATAATAACTCACATGTTAGCGCTCCACGAGACAAACTCGACTGACCTAATCCGTTAGGCTTCGGTCTCGGCGTAACTAAATAAACAAATAACAACATGAATCAGAATAAATTTAACAGAAATTCTAAAGACTCGATCTAGAATTTTAGACACAGAATTAGAATAGTGATTTGATCGAACATCATGTTTTACGAGAATTCTACCGAAAATTCAACAGAACCTTCCCTGTAAAATGGACATCTCTCTACTCAAAGAGTAGAGCCAGTCCTACAAAGAAAACACACATTAGAATAACACCAAATTCACAACCACAATCCCTCGGTCGGACTCCAAACTACAATTCACCGACCGAGGTTCACAATTCACAAAATAATTATAAAATATCAAAAATGCCCTTATATAATAAAAATACATTTTATAATTTCAAATTACATAGTTAACCCTAAAACTTATTAAAAACCGATAAAAACTCATTTATTTAGAAAAATTGTATAATATATATATAATTTGAAAATAATTTACGAAAAATAGTTTTAATTAGTTGAAAATACTAAATAATTATTAGAAATCATTTTTATACCCTAAATAACTATTAAAACCAATTTAATTACATTTTTAGCCAATTTAGTGTAAAATTACCAAAATACCCCTATATATATAAATTTACTAAAATAAATCCAAAAATTCACCAAAAATAATATAATTACTCAAAATTAATTTTCTCAACATATATTTCAATAATATCAATAAATATACTCAATTAACCAATTTATTTCAATTAAACACATAATTAACCCTATTTTTCAAAATTACATAAACTTAATAAATTCCAAATAAATATATAAAAACTCAAAAAAATTACAAATAAATTTCTATAATTCATTTCAACACCTATAATCACCATAAAACACAATTTCATAATTTAATTAATTAATTTTCAAAAATTAGAAAATATTAATAAAATAATAAAAAATTCACAAAAATTAAAATAAATTCCAAAAATTCTAAAAAAATTACAGCATGTAGATTAAGCTTATAGGAACAAATTTTTTGAATGAATTTTTCATGAATCAATCAATTTAAAGCTAAAAAAAATTGAAACCCTAAATGGCTGAAATGAAGAAATTGAAACCTAAGCAATTTTAGACCAAATCAAGTGAAACAAAGCTTGGAATCACACTCACCAGAGCTCAAGGAGAAGATAGAGAGACTGGTGGCATCGAATTTGGTGGCCGGAAATGGCTTGATAGGAGTTGACTTTAATTTTCGGCCTCCTTGAAAAATCCGGCCAAAACACACTAGAAAAAGGGAGCTTTAGGTGGTGGAAATGGTTGGAGGTGGAGAAGGAAGGATGAGAGGCATAGTGACAGCAAAGAAATCAGCTGGAAATGGCCAGAAATGGTGGAAACCGTTTGGGAGGAAAAAATGAAGGAGACAATGACATTTTGATAAATAATCCAAACTTTATAATTTTGATAATAAATTATGTATATATGTATATATATATATATCCACACTTATATTATAATATTATATATATTCCCACACACAAATAATTCTCACCACATAAATATTTTATTATATTTAATAATTTATACACTTAAAATTAATTAATTAATATTAAAACTAAATAATAAAAATTAAGGTAATTAATTAAATCCTAATTAATTTAAATAAATACACATATATACATTTTATTTTAACACTTAAAAATTATGTATTAGTTCATGCAAATTTGTAAAACTAGTCAAAATAATTAATATTAAATTATTTACGTGTCAATTTCCTCGAAAATATAATTTCCGGGAAAATTTTACGTAAAGTACTTAAAATAATATAAAATAATTAAAATTAGCTTTAAAAAAACAACAAACTCATAAAATATTATAAATATGTACAAAAATTATTAACACTGCATATCCCGATGCAGTATAAAAATATTTAAAAACTCGGGATATTACAAAAACGTTAATCCTAATTTAAATAGAAATCTTATAAAATAGAAGTTAACATAATTAAAATAGGAAATAGACTGTCAATCAAATAATTTTATTAGTAAATGACTAAATTATTCAAATTTTATATAATAATGATTGAAAATTCTTTTGTAATTTTATTTGTCCCCTCTTTCATACATTTATATATGTTATAGAGATATATATAGTAAGAATAGTAATTGAATAAATAAAATAAAAAAATAGAAAATAATTATAAGTTATATATTTTTACTTATGTTAAATAAGAAGAAAAATATGTTTTTAATTGAATAAAAAGTGAATGTTTTAACTAGAATAAAATATATATTTTCTAATGAAAAAGATGATTAGTATTTTATATGTAATATAATTAAAATATTTTATATAGAATAAAATATATATTTTTTAAAATAATAATTTTTATGAAAGAAAAAGGTATCTAAGTAAATAAAAAATAAAATATATTACACTGATTTTATTTTTTTAATTTTTATTGCTATTAATTTTAAATATAATAAGATTTTTTTTGAGAACTATTAAATTACTATTGGAGTATGTATAATAGTATTTTAGTTAAAAAAAATAAAATAGAATTTCTAATGATTTAGGAAAAATTATTAAGTGATTTGAGATAAAAAAAAATTACGTATTATATAAGAACTTTTAGAATTTAAGTAATATTGGAATATGTATATATAATAAATATTTTATTTTTAATAAAAAATAGGGTTTGTAAAAATTTAACACATTAGCTTTTAAAGTGAATACTTAAATATAAAGATAAACATTTGTCAAATTTTTTGCTTAATAATTTTAAAGACAAATATATATATATATATATATATATATATATATATATATATATATATAGTTCTTTTTTATTGAAAACTTTAAGCATAGTAGGTGTATGAAATACATCAATCATGATCATTGATTTCTAATCAAACAATTTGAGATAAATTAAGAATCTAAAATTACTGAATTCTCAAACTAGCTGCAGGTGAATTAGCTACATTTAATACTAAAAATGCGTAATTAAAAATAAAGCTAAAGATTTTATTAAAGTAACTAGAGAACTTATTACAATTGTAGTTTGAATGAAACAAAAAACACTAATAGGGAATTAAAATTGAAAACATAAGGAACGAAGATAATTGTTGTTAAAAGCTCTTATTCATTGCTAAAATTATGAGTTTTCAATTATTAATGATAATGGTCTTGGTTTTCATATGTTGTTGATGATAATGGTCTTGGTTTTCATATGTTATTGATGATAATGGTCTTGGTCTTCCTTTTTTACCATGACTCTCCTCTCTAGAGTTCTCTACTTTCGAAGTCTCCAATTTTTGTCAAAGGTTAAAAACATTTTTTCTATTAGACTTTGCGTTAGTGTTTTCCAAGAGCCACCTTTAGAGGAACCACGAATTTGGATATCTCATTTTGAACTCTTTCAATCACACCTCTTTTAATATTCTCATTTTTAGTTGACGGAACTATTAATTCTCTAGTTGGTTCCCTAACTCCCTAAATGTTATGCCCCTTATTGAGAATTAAGGTTAGTAACTCCATAAATCCGATTGAGTATATGCCTTAATTGACTTGGTCATTTAGTTTTTCCTCGATGAACTCAACTTTTTCCTCCCTTACAGTTTCCATGTCAATTTGGACTTGATTTCTTAGGATATAAGGTTGGTGGAAATGTTGACTATCTGGTTTATTCCTTTTAGTTCTCCCATGCGATATGCCCCTGAGCCTCTTATTTAGTGGTTCACTCTTTTATGCAGTACAAAATATCTCTCAAGAACTACCACTTGAGGATGATTAGAGTCTCCAACTTTTTGAATGAATTGGCCCTTAAATTCTTAAGAATTTTATTCACATGAGGCCTTGAAGTATGGGAACTTGGTTGGCTCTGAGTAATTAGTTAGTGCCCCATGAACTCAACCATATTGATAATGACTTTAAAGAATTTAAACTAACTTTCTTGCATCTCCATACTATGACATTGCAACTCTTCTGCAAATAAAACATAACTTTATGCATTATCATCACTTAAACATCCTTTTGTTTAGTTGTTTTGCGCCTCTAAATTTTGTTGAGGATATGAAGACGTGATGCTCTTCTTAAATTACTTTACAAGTTGTGGTAGCAGTGGCTAGCTTCGACATTTGAGCCTTGAAAAAAGTTTTTTCCCTGTATAACTTTTAGTTTTTGAAATTTTAGTTGGGTCCCATTGAGTGTGCCGAAATATGTTTGTCTTTAGCCTTTTTATTAGTAACTTTAAGCATTCCAGGTGTGTGAGGTACACCAATCAAGATCACTGACTTTTAATCAAATAATTTGAGATAGATTAAGGGACCTAAAACTACTGATTCTCAAACTACGTGTGGATGAATTAGTTTCGTTTAATACTAAAAATTTGAATCGAAAATAAAACTAAAGATTTCATTGAAGTGACTAGAAAACTGGTTATAGTTTGATTGAAACAAGAACATTAACATGAAATTAAAATTAAAAACATAAGAAACTAAGATGATTATTGTTAAAAGATCTTGTCCATTGTTAGAGTTATGAGTTTTTTTTTTTTTTTTTTTAATGATAGGGGTGAGCAAACAAAACTAAAAAACTAATCCGCCGACTAAAAACCAAAAAACCAATCCAAATTAAAGGTTAACCAAACTAGTAAACTAAGTTTCGATTTGGTTTTTAAAACCGCTTCAAAAAATAATATTTTGGTTTAGGTTTCTAATTTTGTAAAACCGTAGTTAACCAATTAGACCAAAAATCTAAAAAAAATGGTTCAGTTAGTTGTTTAACCAAACCATTAATACCAAAAATTAAATGTGAAAATATATTTTAAACTTTTAGTATATTAATAACTTCTTATTAAAAAACTTGAAAAGACTTTTAGTTTTTTAACAGGATTTGAAATATATGAAATATTGGAATATTAATCATTTGGAAGATTTATCATTTATCGAATTATTTTATTACTTGTTAAACATTTATCCTATATACTTTTAAGTTGTATTAATGTTTGATTGAGAAATTTATTTTCTATATATTTAATTTTGAAGATTAGTAATTTTAATGTGAAATAAGTTGCACTATATATATTTTATGAATTTAATTTAATAATAGAAAATATGTGGTTTTTTGTTGAATTCAATATTATATGCAATAAAAATTATTACAAATAAAAAATCCAAAAAACTAGTATAACCGAACCAGTTTTATTGATTAACCGATTAATTGGATAACCAAAGTAATTGGTTTGGTTACGGTTTTAAATATGATTAAACCAATAGATATGGTTCGGTTCAAAATTTTACTCTATGGTCTAATTAATCGGTCCATGCTCACCCCTAATCGATGATAATTGTCTTCATTTTCATCTGCAGAAGGAACTCCCTTTTAATATTTGCTAACTATCTCCTTAGTCCACTAAAGTACCTATCCATTAGAAACTCTACCTCATCATAACTTCCTCTAGTAATGTTCAAGAATAAACTACTAGTCTTAATACTTTAGCTAATCAATTAATTAAAAACTATCTCCTAATTGGATCATGATCTTAAATTTTGGTACAAACAATAATTTACAAAGATAAAAATTTAAATATTTAATATTTAATTTTTTTATAATGATGAATTTAAAACTATAGAAAATAAAAATTAAATATAAAAATAAATTAATTGAATGTATTACAAGATTTATTAATTTTCTAAATATATATTAAGAATCTCTTATTAAAGTGATTGTATTTTCCAAAAAAAATTCTTAAAAAAATTTGTCAAAAATTAATAAGCATAACTACTATATCATTATATAACCCATATTAGACTGTTGAGATTAGGGGTGTGCAAGACCCGCTCGGTTTAATTTTTTTGAACTATAAAATAAGGAACAGTTAGGAGCTAGTTCGGGTAGATGGCGAGTCGGTGTTGGATTTCATTAATTTGACCCATCTGTTTTTTCAAAATAAGAAGAGACCAAAACAATATGTTTAACCTAAGTATGTAACTATCCTAAACTACCCTTAACCCTAATTTCATTAACCCTCACCCTGCATCGCACTCTCACCCACCTAGCCTTTCCTTCTCTATTGTTATGACCCAAAACAGGGGTCATGACCGGCGCTAGGGAACGGGAATTCTTTCGAATCCGGAACCCGTAGCAAGCCTAAAAATAAAATAAACATGCAATAATAATAATAACAATATCAAATGCAGCGGAAATAAAGACCATAAATATAATATTAACATATGCACCAACTGGATTTAAGTCAAATCTCATCTCATATATATATAAATCTTTAAATATAAATCCAGTTCACATAATACAATATCTCACATAAATAAAATACATAAAATCCCACAATTAATTTACAACTAATGCAGTGTCTAGATTATAAAAATAAGACTCAAGTAAGCAGTTTACACAAAGAAGCCGGGGCGGAAGAAATCCGGCGTACAGGCCTGCTACTGAGGTCTGAAGATGTTGACTCTCCTGAAAAATAGTCAACGGAGGGGAGTCAGACCTCACTGAGTGAATTACTATAATATATATACATGCATATTAAAGGATAATGCATACAGTCAACAGTATATATCTAATATGTATATATACAGACAAATACACACAGATGCAATAAAATCATTTTATATATATATTGAAAATCATCTTTTATGAAGGATCAAATAGAACCCTATGATATCGAAACCTCAATCAGTGTTAGACAACACTCTAGCCATACAGGCTCACTTAATCCAAATATATACACTTAATCCATTTAGACAGTAGACTAGCCCCGAGACACTAAGTCAACCGAGCTCCAGCAGTCTGACTGCCAGTGTGATTGGCCCCGAGACACTTGGTCAACCGAGCTCTAGCAATCACACCTCCAAACCATATCTCACACATCAAATAATCATAACTAATCAATATCCACAAATGGTTAGAAATATAGCCTAAATGCTATAGGCGTACCGATACGTACTCGGTCCTAGTGCTGCCCACTAGGTAGCACGTTCTATCGAGATCCTTCATTAATAATTATAAAACATTCATTCATAATAAATGATGCATAAAATTAAATAAAATAACAATATAAACCATATATATACCGAAAATATACCAAAAGTAAATCAGGTATATTTCGAGTATATATACGCCAAATAAATCCAAATTAAATTACAATTTAAATTAGAAATATATTTAAAAATATTTTAAATATAATTTATTAATAAAACATGTATATAATTTATTATATACCAAAAATATACTTAAATAAAAATCACATTATTTGTGCATTTTAATCAAAATAAAACGTATATTTCTAAATCATGCATCCTAAGCATATATATATAAAATAGTAACTCATACTAGTGCGCTCCACGAGATGGGTCCGACGGGCCTGGTCCACTAGCCCTCGATCTCGGTGTAACTAAACAAACAATAAATAACCGACATTAGAATAAACCTAACAGAAATCCTAGAATTCGATATAGAGTATTAAACACAGAATCGAGATTAGGGTTCGACCGGACATCACGTTTTATGAGAATTCTATCGAAAATTCGGCAGAACCTCCCCTGTAAAATGGACATCTCTCTACTCAAAGAGTAGAGCCGACCTTACAAAGAAACACACTTCGAAAAATAAGCTCAACACTCAACCACAATCCCTCGGTCGGACTCCAAACTACAGTCTACCGACCGGCGTCCACAAACACAGAATAATTTAGAAATACCAAAAATACCCTTATAACATAGAAATTCATTTTATAGGTAAAAATTACATAATTAACCTTTAAACACAATAAAAACCGATAAAAACTCATTTTATTAGAAAAATCGTATATTATATATATAATTGAAAATAATTCACAAAAAATAGTTTTAATTAGTTAAAAATACCAAATAATTTGTAGAAATCATTTTTATATCTTAAATAACTATTAAAACCAATTAAATTACATTTTTAGCCAATTTTGTGTACAATTACCAAAATACCCCTATATATATAAATATACTAAAATTACTTCAAAAATTCACCAAAAATTATACAATTATCCAAAATTAATTTTATCAACATATTTATCAATAATATCAATAATTAAACTCAATTAATCAATTAATTTCAATTAAAAACATAATTAACCCTAATTTCCCAAATTTACATAAACTTCAATAATTCAAAATAAATACATAGAAATTCATAAAAATTCCAAATAAATTTATATAATTCATTTAAACACCTAATTTAACCATAAAACACAATTTCATAATTTATTTAATTAATTTCCGAAAATTAGAAAATAATATTAAAATATTCAAAAATACCCAAAAATCAAAATAATCTCCAAAAATTTTACAAAAATTCATAAATGTAGATTAAGCTAAGGGGAACAATATTTGTGAAGGGATTTTTCATGAATCAATCAATTCGAAGCTCAAAAAAATCAAAAACCCTAATATGGCCGAATTCGAAAATTCGAAACCTAAGCAAATCAAGACCGTTTAAGCTCAAAACAAAGCTAGAATCACACTCATTGGAGCTCAAGGAGAAGAAAGAGACCAGCGGTGTCGAAAATGGTGGTCGGAATCGTGGTCGACGGCGAGGAGAGGAAATTTCGACCAAAATGGGAAAAATGGGTTAGCTGGCGCCGGGAAGGAGCTGCTGGCGGCGGAGAACGGCTGAGGACGAAGGTGGCAAGCCGAGAGGCACACCGACGGCAAGGGAACGGCGTGACAGATGGTGGTTGGCGGTGAGGAAGTGGTCGGGCACGGGAAGAAGAAGAAGAAGAAGAAGAAGAAGAAAAGAAAAGAAAAGAAAAAGAAAAGAAAAGAGAAAGAAAAGAAAAAAGAAAAAGAAAAAGAAAAAAAAGAAAAATAATAAAAAAATAATTTTAATAAAATATTTGAAAAAAATCACACCCACACACTTAATATTTAATATTTTAAAATTTAATATTAATTAAAAATAATTAAATAACACATAAACAAATAATTAATTAATAAAATATTAGGGTAATATACTAAACCCTGATTAAATAAATATATACACACATAGGCTCTATTTAGTAATTTAAAAATACGTATGAGTTCATGCAAGTCCGAAAATATATTTAAAATAATTAATAATAAATTATTTACGTGAAAATTTTTCCGAAAATGCAAGTCCCGGGAAAATTTTACGTAAAACACTGTAAATAAGACACAATAATTAAAATAGGTTTTAAACACATATGAACTCGTAAAAACATTATAATATATATACAAAAATTATTAACACTGTATATCCTCGTACAGTATTAAAATATTTAAAAACACGGGATATTACATCTATTCTCTCTTAATTTTTCAGTTTCTCTCCACACAACAAAACGCTAACCCTAATTTATTTTCAATGTTGCCACTCCCTTATATTTTTTATTCTTAGTAGTAATATATACTTTCCAAACCCTTTTTTCCCCACAGTTTGATCACTATAGTCTCTAGTAGCCCTTTTACTGTAATTACCCTCTTTATCCATACAAATGAATCGATCTCTATTCTCAGGCTTCTATTCTCATTATTTCATCTTCTCTAACAAAAAAAAATTAAAACCACTAGTAATAGAAAAATTCCCTTTTTATTTCATGATCTGGTAATTTTGTCTATTGTTAAACTTGTTTTATGTTCATTATATGTAAGTTTGCTAACTTTGTGTTATTTTTTTTTATGGGTTTTGTAAACCATAGTTTAGAGATTTTTGTAAATGTTAATGGTTTTTTTTTTTTTATAACTTAATGGTCCATTCAGTGTTTTTAATATATGTTGTTTTGATTTAAATTAGACTTATATAGGCGATTATTTATTAAAATTTTCTATCTATGTGTATAATGGTTTTATTTTTAAACATGTAGAGTGTCAAGACCAATTTTATTTTATTTTTGTATTTTAGTTGTTTTGAATGCAAAATTTTTTATAAACTATGGATCTGTGTTTTTTATGGTGTTTTGAAAATATGCATGTTAATTTTTGTATATTTAATAAGTGATATAGGCTATTATATTGCCTATTGTTCTTCAGATCTATTAATTTTGTGTGTTTATTACATATTGTTGTACAATTGATGAACATGCAAGGATTTTATCTTAAATTTTTTCTTTTTACACTTGAATGATAATTAATTTTTTGTTTAATATGCTAATATTTGACTCTGTGACTATGAATCACATTCACGATCTCAAAGTCTTTAACTAAGTGTGATTTTCATTTTTGTTCATATATGACTCTGTCAATTGATTTTATTATTTAATATATGACTCTGTCAATTGATTTTGTATCTTTTTCTGGTATTCAATAATTTCAGTTGATAAAAATCAACTGAACTCAATTGGTGGAAGCACAAGTTGCTACAATACTCTTCTATCACTTATGGTTTTAAATTAAATTGGTGGAAGCATTATTGCTTGACTTCAATTCCCACAGAGGCTTGAAAATTAAAGGTCACTTGCTTAAATCTTCTTTAGTTGGTTGTTTATATTACATAATTGACATATAATGCTTTTATATTATCACTTTTTAATTATTACTACCCTATTATGTCCTATGTAGATGGAACCTGATGATACCAATGTTGTGCCTTAAGAAAAAGAGGTGGAAGCACAACAAAAAGAGCAAGCAGACAGTTCGACTGTTGCTGCCAAAAACAGAAAGGAGATTGATTCGAGAAGTAAAGCCTGGGAGCATTTTGAGAGGATTAAGGATAGTAAAAGGGGTTACAATAAAAGGTAAATGTCTTTCTTGTGCTAAGACTTTTAATCTGTGAGGGGTTTTTGGGACTTGGAAATTTGACCAAGACCTCATTAGAGAGAAACTCACTGAAATGGTTATAATTGATGAGCTGCCTTTCAAGTTTATAGAAGGGGAGAGTTTTCAAAAATTCATGTTTGCTTGCTGCCCTAGATTCAAACTCCTTTTTAAGTGGATAATTAGTAGGGACATTTATAGTTCCTACTTGTTTGAGAGATTAAAATTGAAATCTTTTTTTAAAGACCACTATTAAAGAGTCAGTTTAACAATTGACTTTTGGACCTCTATTCAGAGGCTTAATTATATGTGCATATAACTGCACATTTTATAGATGATGAGTGGAGGCTTCATAAAAGAATTATCTCTTTTGTTCCTATTACTTCCCATAAAGGTGAGTTTATTACTAAAGCATTAGAAAACTACTTACTTGATTGGGATTTAAAGAATGTGTTTTTTGTGACTGTAGACAATGCCTCTTCTAATAATACAATAATAAACTATTTTAGGAAAAAATTATTTTAGTGGGGAACAACTACTGTTAGATCTAAGTACCCATATGTTAGGTGCTTTGCACAAATTTTGAACTTGATTGTACAAGATAGGTTGAAAGAAGTGTCAGTTTCTGTAAAAAAGTTAGGGAGGTAGTTAGGTATTTTAAAAATTCACCTACTAGATTAAGGAAGTTTAAAGAACAATCTCATTTGGTTATGGTTGATTCAAAGGCTTCTTTATATCTATATGTGTCCACTAAGTGGAATAGTACTTATGTGATGCTAAAGATTACCTATTTATATGAAAAATTCTTTGAAAAATATGATGAAATTGAGTAAGCCTTTAGGGCAAATTTAGTTAATAAAGTACCATAATTTTTTATTGGCATTATGTTAATGCAATGGTGGAATGCTTAAAGCAGTTCTATGAGATGACATTTAGAATCTCTGGTTCTAAGTATATCACTTCTAATACTTTTTTCAATGAAGTGTCTAATTTATATTATGTCCTAACTGACTGGATGCAATCATCTAATAATAGCATGATCAATATGGGCGTCAATATAAAACCAAAATTTGATAAATATTAAGGTGATATTGAGAAAATGAATTTTCTGATTTTCTTTGCTGAAATTTTGGATCCAATAAATAAACTTAAGTATTTAGAATTCTCTTTAGGTCAAATGTATGGGGATGGTGGAAGGAAACTTTAAAATCTTATGAAGGCCTCTCTGTTTGAACTCTTTGAGGACTATAACAGACTTTATAGTACTCCTGTTGCTACTGGATCTGAGTGTAAGTCCCAATCTACTTCAAAAAGTAGTGAATCTACTTATTCTAATGTTGTCCCTTCTACTACTACCAATCCTATATTTATTTTGAAAGTAAAATACTAGAAGCATAAATTGGAAAGTGGACTCGGTGGTTCTAAACAATCTGAATTAGAAATGTATTTGAGTGAAGCTGTAGTAGAAAAGGATGGCCTAAATGTGTTAAGATGGTGGATGCTAAATTGTGAAAGATTTCCTATTCTATCTCACATGACTAAAGATATATTAGCAATCCTATAAACGATGGGGTTTAGCGCACGTCCAAAATTTTAGCGACCGCAACATTGTTTGGGCTCAGGGCCCTAGGGAACACACTACTATATTATAAAGACATAGCGTGGAGATGAGAAGTCGCCACCCAGGGTAATAACTAGGATAAATTGCTTTAGTAGTACTTAATTCTTTAAAAGAAAGCTAGCACCACAACCAAAACATTTTAGGAACAGAATACTAACTGTCTTCGTCTCGTGTTCGTTTAGGATTACTTTATGAATTATTACTTCATTCTCTAATTACATGCAATTTTATTAAACCTTAATTTGAACATCCATCTAACCCTAAGACAACTAATCATAACATCACCTATAAAAAAAAAAAAGCGTTCATACAAAGTTTAACGTCCCTAAGTCTAAACAAAGTTAATTTTATTTAAAAGTTGGCTAATTTTATATTTATTTACAAGTGAAGTGGGCTAACAAAGAACCTACATTTTTATCAATTTTAGTGAACCTAGGTCTATTTGTTTTAACTTATCTAAGGCAATGGCTTAAGTCTATAAAATTTTAAAGGAAAAGTTGAATTAGAAGGTCTAAGTCTAACTTGATTTTATTTTAAGTGAAATGTGGGCCTAAGTGTAATGACCCAATATTTTAAATTATTATAATAATATTATTTTAGGATATACAGTATTAATAAAATTTAAATTTTAACTATATATTATCATTAATTGTTTACATTATGCGTTTATTTTATTTTAAATATTTTATTTACTTGAAATAATTAATTTGTGAGTTTTATTATTTAAAATACTCAAACTCATTTTCATTACTATTATTTTTAATATTATTATTATTATTATTTTATTTCTATTAATTTTTAATAGTATTAGTGTTATTATTTTATTAGTATTATTTTTATTGTTGTTATTATTATTATCATTTTATTACTATATGCATGTGATATTATTATTATTATTATTATTATTATTATTATATTGTATTAATAACATGTGTATGTGTGTATTTGGTCCATGTATTGTATAGATGTGTGTGTGTGTGTGTGTGTGAATGTGTGTGTGATTGTGACAAGTGGTTATTATATATATATATATATATATATAAAGAGTCAAAAGTTATACGGGTCAACAATTTTTTTTTCCTTTCCCACCTTATCTTTTTTCTTTTTTTCTCTTTTTTCTTTTTCCTTTCTTCTTCTTCTTCTTCTTCTTCTTCTCTTGCCTTCCACCATTGCAGACTCCTAAAGCTTCACCAGCCCGCCGTCAACCACCACGAACCACCACCAAGCTCCCCACTTTCCTCCTCTTCCTTCTCGTCGCCTCCAGAGAGCTCCGATCGTCAAATTTTTGCAAGAAACCGTGGGTAGTTACTGAAGCATCAAAATTTTTTTGGTGATTTTAGGTCGAGTTCTTGGGCTTGTTAGACTCCTCATGGCATGTACGTCTCGATTCTCAAGTCGGTTCAAGCTCACAACGTCCGGATTGTGAGTTTTCTTCAATTATAGTTTATGTCTATTTTGGTTTTTATTTTTTTTAAGGTTGAGTTTGATTGTTTATTGATTATTTCTTTTGGAAATGTTGAAGTATGCATCTCAATCTACTCATATATATTTTTTTTTTCTAAATTATTTTGAATAAATGGGTATTTTTGAATATTTTATTATTATTTAGTGAATTTTCGAAAATAAATTATATAAATTATGAATTTGGTTAAATTATTGTTATTATATATTGTTATTAATTTTGGTGTTGAGAAATTAATTTTTGGGATTATTATTTAATTTTTACGAATATTTTTAGTTTATGTAAATATTGGATAATTGAGTTAAATGAGTATTTTGGTTGAATTTAAAGTTTAATTGTGTGCTTGAGTTGATATTAAAATGTTGTTTATTGATAAAATAATTTTTATGAATTTATATAATTTTTGTGGGATTTTATACATGTATTTTGGAATTTTTAGATTAAATATGTATTTTTATAGAAATTATTGGCTAAATAAGTGTTTTGGTTGATATTAGTATATTATATGATGATTAAATAATTTTAATGATTTTATATAATTTTTGAGGAAATTATTTAGTATATTGAATATTTTATATATAGGGATAAATGTGTAATTTTATGTTAATTATAGTTAAATATTATGTTTTGTTGATTTTATAATTATTTAAGGTATTAAAATGATTTTTACAAATTTATTACTATTTTTAACTAATTAATACTATTTTTTAAAAATTATTTTCAAATAATATATTATATATTATTTTGGAAATAAAATGAGTTTTTGTAATATCCCATGTTTTTAAATATTTTAATATTTCATCGGAATATACAGTGTTAATAATTTTTGTATATATATTATGATATTTTTACGAGTTGATATGTATTTAAAACCTATTTTAATTATTGTGTATTATTTTAAGTGCTTTACGTAAAATTTTTCCGGGACTGGCATTTTTGGGGAAATTTTCACGTAAATAATTTACTATTAATTATTTTAAATAGATTTACGGACTTGCATGAACTCATATATATTTTTAAAATACTAAATAACATATATATGTGTACTTATTTATTTAATTAGGGTTTAATTAATTACCCTATTATTTTATTATTTATTTATTAGTTTTATTGTTATTTAATTATTTTATTTAGTATTTAAAATATTAAATTACATGTGTGTGGTGTATATTTAATGTGTGTGATTTTATATTATTTTAATATATAGTATAAAGTATAT
The DNA here is from genome assembly GCA_947683625.1 of Mallotus nudiflorus. Classification (NCBI taxonomy): domain Eukaryota; kingdom Viridiplantae; phylum Streptophyta; class Magnoliopsida; order Malpighiales; family Euphorbiaceae; genus Mallotus; species Mallotus nudiflorus. Next base: position 6,722,223 of record CANTUR010000029.1, on the reverse strand, counting down.
ATATATATACATATATATATTTAATATTAAAACAAAAATAAAAGTTTAGTTTATCTACAAAATTGCCATCATCTTCTTCCTCCTCTCTCCCGACCGTCCCCATCACCGTTTCGCCGCCTGCCATCCCAATTTCTCACCATCAGTGTGCCTCCCGGCGTGCCACCTCCTTCCTCAGCCTTCCCCGCCGCCTGTTGCAGCTGTTTCCGGCGTATGGAAGCCGTTTTTGGCCGGAAAGCCGAAAGTGGAAGCTAATGTCGTTCACGACGTTTCCGACCACCATTTTTGACACCACCGGTCTCTTTCTTCTCCTTGAGCTCCGGTGAGTGTGATTCCAAGCTTTGTTTCACTTAAAATGGTCTTGATTTGCTTAGGTTTCGATTTTTCAATTTCGGCCATTTTAGGGTTTTTGATTTTTTTAAACTTCAATTTGATTGATTCATGAAAAATTACTTCACAAATGTTGATCCTAGTAGCTTAATATTCATGTATGAATTTTTTTAGAATTTTTGGAGATTTTTTTGATTTTTGGGTATTTTTGAATATTTTAATATTATTTTCTAATTTTCGGAAATTAATTAAATAAATTATGAAATTGTGTTTTATGATAAATATAGGTGTTAAAATGAATTATAGGAATTTATTTGGAATTTTTATGAATTTCTATGTATTTATTTGAATTTAATTAGGTTTATGTAATTTTGGAAAATTAGGTTAATTGTATTTTTATTTGAAATTAATTAGTTAATTGAGTTTAATTATTTATATTATTGATAAATATGTTGATAAAATTAATTTTTTATAATTATACTATTTTTGGTGAATTTTTGAATGAATTTTAGTATATTTATATATATAGGGGTATTTTGGTAATTTTACCCTAAATGGACTAAAAATGTAATTAAATTGGTTTTAATAGTTAATTAAGGTATAAAAATGATTTCTACAAATTATTTAGTATTTTTAACTAATTAAAACTATTTTTCGTGAATTATTTTCAATTATATATATAATATACGATTTTTCTAAATAAAATGCGTTTTATCGGTTTTTAATGTGTTTTAAGGTTAATTACGTAATTTCTACGTATAAAATGTATTTCTGTGATATAAGGATATTTTTGGTATTTTTATATTATTCTGTGAATTGTGGACCCCGGTCGGTAGACTGTAGTTTGGAGTCCGACCGAGGGGTTGTGGATGAGTTGTTGTGCCTGTTTTTCAAAGTGTATTTCTTTGCAGGACCGGCTCTACTCTTTGAGTAGAGAGATGTCCATTTTACAGGGGAGGTTTTATCGAATTTTTGGTAGAATTCTCGTAAAATGTGATGTCCGGTCGAACCCTAATTCTGTTTCTGTGTCTAATATTCTAGATCGAGTTTTTAGGATTTTCTGTTAGGTTTATTCTGATGTCTGTTATTTATTATTTATTTAGTTGCGCCGAGACCGAGGGCTAGTGGACCAAGCCCATCGGACCTATCTCGAGGAGCGCACTAAGTGTGAGTTACTATTCTATATATATATGTTTTAGGGTGCATGATTTAGAAATGTATGTTTTATTTTGACTAAATATGCATAAACAATTTGATTAGTACTTAAGTTTATTTTTAGTTTACTTTTGGTATATATTAAATTATAGGCATGCTTTATTAACCATTCATGTTTAAAATGTTTTTGAATATATATTTCTAGCTTATTTTGCTATTATATTAGACTTGTTTGACGTATATATATACTCAAAATATACATGGTTTACTTTTGGTATATTTCCAGTATATATATGGTTTATATTGTTATTTTATTTAAATTCATGCATCATTTATTTTTATGAATGTATGCTTTATATTTCAATGAAGGATATCAATAGAATGTGCTACCTAGTGGGCAGCACTAGGACCGAGTACGTACCGGTACACTTATAGCATTTAGGCTATATTACTAACCAGCTTGAGAATGTTGATTGGAATTGATTATTTGATGTGTGATATGATTTGGGAGTGTGATTGCTGGAGCTCGGTTGACCAAGTGTCTTGGAGCCAATCACACTGACAGTCAGACTGCTGGAGCTCGGTTGACTTAGTGTCTCGGGGCCAGTCTACTGTCCAAATGGAATAAGTGAATATATTTGGAATAAGTGAGCCTGTATGGCTAGAGTGTTATCTAACACTGTTTTGAGGTTACGATATTCTAGGGTTCTATTTGATCCTTCATAAACACTGATTTTCAATAAATATATATAAAATGATTTTATTGCATCTGTGTGTATTTGCCTGTATATATACATATTAGATATATACTAATGATTGTATGCATTGTCATTTAGTATGCATGTATATATATTATAGCAATTCACTCAGTGAGGTCTGACTCCCCTCTGTTGACCATTTTTCAGGAGAGTCATCTTCATCAGACCTCAGTAGCAGGCCTGTACGTCGGATTTCTTCTACCCCGGCTTCTTTATGTAAACTGCTTATCTGAGTCTTGAGTTTTATTTTATAATCTAGACACTGCAGTAGTTGTAAATAAATTGTGGGTTTTATGTATTATATTTGTATGAATTATGTATTTTAAGAATTTGAACTGGATTTATATTAAAAGATTTATATATATGAGATATGAATTTGATTTAAATTCCGTGAGAGATTATCATTTTGATAATTATGATTTTATTTTCGTTGCATTAAGAGCTGTTGTTATTATTACTGGCATGTTTTATTTTATTTTTAGGCTTGTTATGGGTTCCGGATTCGAAAGAATTCCCATTCCCTAGCGCCAGTCATGGCCCCTGTTTTGGGTCGTGACAGTTTTAAACTAATTTTATTATATAATTAAACTATTTAAGCAATTAAACATGAACTTTGTTATGTTATGTTGAATAATTGTAAAATTAAAATTTTATTAATATTATATAATATTTGAGAATCTTATTAGTTAAATTGTGATAATTTTGGGAATATTATATAAATAATAAGTGTATTTGTTATTTTGAGATTAAATGTGTGTTTTATTATTTTTTTTGTGATGATAAATTGTGATTTTAAATGTTAGTTGCAATTTATGTTAATTTAATTATAAAATGGGAGTTTTATTCCATTTATGAATTTTTATTATCAAATATTATTTAAATTTAACTTTTATGTTTTAATTGGAAAATAAAGGTTTTTAAATATTTTTATGGGTTCTTGATAATTTTTATTATTTTACTGTTTAATATTGTTTGTTTATGTATTGCGAACCTCGATTGGAGATTTGTGGAGTTTTGGGGTCTCAACCCGAGGTATTGTGTTTTGTGATTTTAGAAGTGTATTTTTTTGTGCAGGATCGACCCTACTTTTGTAGGGAGATGTCCGTTTTACAGAGGAGACTTTGCCAAAATTTCGGTAGATTTCTCATAAAATGTGACAATCGGTCCGAATCTAGTTTTGAATTTTTGATTGAGTCTTTCTATAGTAATCCTAGAAGTGTAGAATTAGAAGTTTATTCTAATTGTTTATGTTATTTTATTTTTCTAGTTGCACTGAGACCGAGGCCTAATGGACCAGACTCGCCGAGTCTGTCTCGTGGAGCGTGAATCAGTGAGTTATTATACTGTATATATATGCATTGCATATAGAATGCATGATTTAGGATTTTTTTTCATTTTCATCATATGCTTTTAACAGTTATTTAAATTATAATATGATTTGGTATAATTAGGTTTATTTTTAGTATATTTTAGTACATATACATGTTTTAAATGTAAGTTTATTTACAATTGTTTATTTAAATGATTAGTATACTTTAGGTATATTTTTAGTATATTTTAGATATATTCTTAAATAAATGCATGTTTAATTGTTGATTTAAACTTAGCATGTTTATAATATACTATTGGTTTATTTTTTTTTTAGTATATTTCATGTTTTATTTAGATTTATTTTACATATATATACTTGAAATATACTTAGTTTATTTTAGGTATATTTCTAGTATATATATGGTTTATTTTATCAATATGATTATTATTCTGCATTATTCATTTATCCATATGAATGATTTATTTTAAATGAAGGATTTCAATAGAACGTGCTTCCTAGTGGGCAGCACTAGGACCGTGTACGTACCGATGCGATAGATTTAGGTATAAGTGAGAAATTAATTGTGGTGATTATGATTTGATTGATTATGATTTGATTGAGATATGATGTGATTGAGAGTGTAATTGCTGGAGCTCGGTTGACCAAGTGTCTCGGGACCAATCACACTGACAGTCAGACTGCTGGAGCTCAGTTGACTTAGTGTCTTGGGGCCAGTCTACTGTCCAGAATGGAATAAGTGATCTATTTGGATTTAAGTAAGCCTATATGGCTAGACTGATGATATGATTGATTGAGGTTGTGATTAATAGGGTTCTATTTGATCCTTCATGTATTAAAATAAATGTTTTCTGCATCTATTATATTTATAAAAATAGAATTTGACATTTGTGTGAAATGCGTGTATATACATATATATATAAGAATGCCTGATTGTTATGGTTTAGTTTGCATGTATATATAGTATAATAATTCACTCAGTGAGGTCTGACCCCCCTCAATTATTTTTTTCAGGAGATCCCATATCGTCAGACCTTAGTTGTAGAGTTCCTCGCCGATGTTCTTCAGTCCCGGCTATTTTATGCAAATGTATATTCTGAACTTTGAATTGTATTCTAGAAACTGCAGTAGTAGTGTTATTATATTGGAAGTGTATTATTTTGTTTGGATATTAAGTACTCTGAGAAATTGTATTTGAACATTGTACAAATATATATTCATTTATAAAAGAATTTGGAGTATTTATTTTATATATTGATTCAGAAAAATTTTAATTCGATTGTACTTTTATTTAATTATTGCATTTATTTTATTTTCTAAGGCTTGCTACGGGTTCTGGATTCGAAAGAATTCCCGTTCCCTAGCGCCGGTCATGACTCCTAGTCTGGGTCATGACACTAAGTCTATTTATTTTAAAAGTAATGAAATTAAATGGGCTGAGCTAAATCTAAATAAATTTTAATTAACTAGAAAATGGGCTTAAAGTCTAAATTAATTTTAAAAGAAATAAAAATGCTTTATTAGGATGAGCTAAATCTAAATTGATTTTATTAATTAAAATGGGCCTAAATCTAATTAACCTAAAATGGGCCTATATTGGTTTTAATTAATTAATTCACCTAAACCATTTATAAACCTATTTTAAGTGAATTGGACCTAATCGTGGGCTTAGGCCCAAAAGGATCAAATAAACCCAAAAACAATATCCAAAATAAATAATATATCAAAACAGATCAAATAAACAATTGTATGTGATTTTCTAAAAAATCCTAAATTAATTTACATACAACCCTAACTTTAATCTACTGCCATCATTGATTTTACCAAATTATCCTAAGTTACTAAATAATTTTTAGTGTAGAGAATTAGAATTCGACTATTTTTCCACTATTGGGGCTATTATAATCTACTGTGCAGAGAATTAAAATGAAATTAATTACAATCCATAAACAATAGATGAACAAATAACACAAAGAAATAAAAAAACCCCAAGTTTTAATCCATGGCATTCCATGGATTCTTCAAGATTACTATTCAAATACTGCACCATAACCAATCCTCATTCCCAGAGCACCAAAGAACAGAAGCCAAAAACAAAGACAAAAGAACAAAATTTAATCAGTAATCAACTCAATAATTAAAAAAAAGAGATTGAATTAAAAGAAAAGAAGAGGCAAAGAAGTGAAAAGGATGCTATGCAGATGCATATGTGGTTAGATGGCCCTTGAGACTGTGATTTTCACCATTTGGAATTGGCTCTGTAATGTCTTTTTCATGATCTCTGGACTAAATAGAATGCAGTTGTATTTAGTTTTCTAGGATTTTAAAAATCAAAAGTGAGTAACTGAGGTTTTTGGCCTCCTGTAAAGAACTAGGTTTTACAAGCTCCAAAAAAGAAAGAGCAAAAAAAATCTTTGCTACGTTCAATAAAAATCAATCTCAACCCTTTTTTATAATAATTTTTATCCCAAAAAAAAAAGAAAAGCCCTCTACCTACAGACTTCTCCCTCAGCTTTTAAAGCCAGGGAGCCAACCTCTTATGCACAAACACAGTGTTTGGTTGCGCAGCACCAAGAAGTTCAGTGTTTAGGATTTTGATTTTTTAATTTTTGAAAACATAGATAGGATAGGATTCATTTTGAACAAAGTTTGAAGACTTCTTTAAACACACAAAGCGAGATACCTGTGTTAATTACGTCCAATTAACCAATCACACAAAAAAAAGAGAAAAAATCAGCGTAATGCCAACCAATATTTAGTGAAATGTTGATTGACATCTGTCTAATGTCAACTAGCATTTGACATACCAAAGCAAATTTCCAAAAAAAATTCCAAAAACTTGATTTTTTCCAATTTAAACCTTCAAACTTATAATTCTTGCATTTAAACTTTAAAATGTTACAATTTAATCCTTTAAATCATGAAATATCGACATTAGAGATCAATTTCTCGATTAATTTCATCATAGGGTCTTTCGTCGCACGCATGCACAATTGCATCATGGAATTGGGTGCTTGTAGTTGCCCCCCTTTGTCACTGTTTGCTTGACAAATCACGACAAAGCAATAAAAGCACCCAATTTTAGAAGAAAGAATTAAGATACTTAATTGTATCCTAACTAACAGATCTATACTTAAATTGTTTATGCAATTTTAAGTAGGATATTATATTTTATGCTTCACCATATTTCTTGTGGAACATTTAGTGAAACATATGCAACGAATCTTGCTATTTTCCCTGTAGGACATTTAGCGTTTATGAATTTCATTATATTCCCTATGAGACGTTTATCGAATTATGCAATGGTTTTTGCTATATTCCTTATGGGATGTTTAACGATTATAAATTTCATTATATTCCCTATGGAATGTTTAACGAAATATGCAATGACTCCCGTAATATTCCTTGTAGGATGTTTAGCGATTATGAATTTTATTATATTCCCTGTAAGACGTTTAACAAAATATGCAATGGTTTTCGCTATATTCCCTGTGGGACGTTTAGCGATTATATATTTTGTTATATTCCCTATGGGACGTTTAACAAATTATGTAATGACTCTCGCTATATTCCCCGTGGGATGTTTAGCGATTATGATTTAGAAAAAACATGTTATAGTTCCTATGGAACATCTAGCAGCAACACTATAACTACTGTGTAGTGTCTGGTGATTTGAAAGATTTGAAATACTGATGTTATGACTGCTATGCAACACATAACATATTGAATTTGAAATTCATGTTATGATTATTATGCAACGCATAACAAAATAACTTGAAATTCATGTTACTACTTTTGTGTAGCTTATAACAAAAATGAATTTTGAGATTGTTGATCTAAACGATGTATGTAAAATGCAAAAATTGAATTCTATATTTATATTTCGTATTCTATACTTGACTGAGAATTTTGAATAAATACAGACAAATGTATGCAATTAATGATTAATGATGTGGATTTTGATGAATTAATTAGGAACTAGTTCCTAATTAGAATGTAATTGTGGACTGGATTGCAAAAAAATAACTTGAATTTAAATGCAAGCATATCTAAGGGACTAAAATGCACATTTTCCATTTTATTTAATACTTCCCTTTTGCATATCTTATTCATTCCTTATTCTTTCTTCATTTTATTTCCTTTTCATTTCCTTTTTTTGCATTGATTTTCATTTCTTGATTTCTTGATCATCTGACGTTCGATCTGTAATCTGTCAGATCCTATGGCTGACCCATAACATAGAGTATGTAGGAGAGTAGAAATTCTAGCAGACCTAGCCATTCAACCCCTCCATTTTTCTCAGAACAACCTCAGACTTTGAGAAGGCTCTTCCATTCTTCCTTTGACTTGCCTACACCTCCATAGGTGTACGGATGTTGGTAATGAGGTAACATTTCCATATTTTTTCTTATTCCTGTAAAAAAATGTCTGTAAAGTTAATAGTCAGAATAAATTTCAGAATGTGCACTAGTATACACATTATTCAAACTAGATTAGAAATTGATAAGAAAAATGCATGAAAACTCTTGTCACATAGGATTTGACCCTGAGTATACTGTATAACTGATTAAACATACAAAAAATAGTGTTAGAAGGTCAAAATTTGGTCTACATGTAAAGCTCAATCAATATTTGTTCAAATGCCGATCGATTTTGGCTAATGCCGATCGGCATTTGGCCCATGTCGATCGGCTTTCTGATTTTTCAATTTTTTTAATTAATTAATTAATTAATAAGTCAATTAATTAATTAATCCAAATTTATCTATTTATTCTATTTTTTGAATCTTTGAATTTCATCCAACGAGCGATGAAATTCACAGGCTGCTTTCACATAGCTTGAGAATTATTTCACGAGTTATCAAACAATATGATACAACTGATATAGGCCTTTGGGTTTAGACAATTCATTGTTGTGCTTTTATTAACTCAAGGCAAGTATGATCGTTACTCCTTATTTACTTTGATCGAGCAGTGGATGGATACTACTCACACTTTCCATACTAGAGTAGGCGAGCTGACAGTTTCTCCTATGAGTTTTTCTGCCATTACTAGGATTGCCTTTGGGGTTAGTCTTATTCCTTTCAACATCAGCTATTGCAGTCTGCCTAAAGACATATGAAGTCAGTATGTGTATGACTTGATTGGGTTCATTCCAATATGGAAGAACCGAAAGAATGTTATTCTTTCATCTTTGGTCAAGGGATTCAGATGTCTTCCTGCTACTACCCCTTGTCAAATTGTTCAGAAGGCGAGGTGTCTTCTCCTGATTCTATTAGGCACGACCCTTTTCTGTGAGACTGGTCATGAGGTCAACATTGCTTTACTTGGCCCTCTTCGTTACTTAGGTCGAGTTGCTACCCTTGATTGAGGATCTATTGTATTATCCTATCTTTACTATAGACTGGATATTGTCTGTAGAGGTACTATCATGATGTGTGGCTTCTGGCATGCCTTGCATGTACGTCTTCTTTTCGTTACTTATCACTATCCCTACTTTCTGTATGACTTGCTAAGTTATTTTTCTTTTCCTTTTAGATCTGGAGTATAGAGATTGGGTTGATCAGGGGCTTTAATGCTATTAATTCTGATAGAAGTCTCCCTCTGATGCAGAGATGAGGCTCCTCCTGTTTAGCTAGCGCTGAGAATACTTTTTAGACTTATCGTGATTAGCTGAATATTGTCGAGTGGTACCTGGTAAGAAAGCAAATTCATTAGTGTTTCATCATTTAAAAAATAAAATTTAATTAACATGATTTTATAGATTAATTCTGATTGGTTGGTGGGAGCTGATAATGTCCAGAGATATGACTTCATGGCTGGTGCAGTACGACTTGAGTCTATGAGGATTTTGCTTCTTGTCTATAGTTATTAGATGTTTGGGAGAGCAAGTTTATTACTAGTCTTGTGGACCTTCTCGACATCGCATTCCTTCTAATATCCTTCCTTCAATGTTGTATAGCTCACATTTGAAAGGTTCAGAGCTGACAGAGGCACTTCAAGAATATGGTGCTTCGACCTTCCTCGAGCAATCACGACATTACTAGCAGTTCATTCATGAGCATCTCCTGGAGCATATTCCTATTGACCGTGTTGAGGTAGTTTCTAATCATTTCTTCTATTCCTTTTGGAATTCATACTTCATTCATTCTTTATTCTCAACTCAAGGAGGTTGGCTCTCCTGTTGATGAGGTGATAGAGGAGGAGACTGAGACTACTCAGGGGACTGAGACCGTTATTGAGTATGAGACTATTCTTATTACTAATATTGCTCCTGATTCTGAGAGTCCTAGGTCCAGACCTAGCCATACACATTCTGCTCAGTATATTAGGACCAGTCATGATAGGGCCTTTGCTGGTATTACTCTTGGTGATGTTTTTCTCCCATATAGGTCTATGTTCTATTAGGCTCCTATTGTTCAAACTCTAATTAAGCAGTAGATGCATTTCGGCAATGCTCAGCTTCCTAGCTTTTCCCCAGTGGATACTTCTCATGTGAGTCCATTTAACTTATTTCCTACATCAATCTGTACACTTGATACTGATATTAGTAAAATTTTTACAAAACAGGTTCCCTGGACATAAGCAGAGTACTTGAACGGACTTGCCTCATCTCAGAGATTATTCACTATGCAGGTCACAAACAGTTGGCGGGTAAGTATATACACTGAGAACATGCAGAATGTATGCATGTAATGATGTTTTCCTAATCATAACAGAGTTATATTGACGATCTAGAGCACGAGATCGAGAGGCTTCAACATCAGTTGGTCAGTTTGAGCTTTGATCCATATGATACTAGGCCTTCTTCTGCTAGACCTCCAAATACCTATCATCGTGATAATCCTAGTAGAGGATGGATCCCATGGCCTGATTTTAGAGCTCGAGATGACTGATTCAAATTATCTATATTTCTTACTTTTGTTATACTATCCATCTTGTACTTTGATATATTCTTGTGTACTTTGATGACTTGAATGGATTTCAAATTTTTCCTTTTCCTAAATTAAACTTGGATATATAGATGCCCCTAGTTTGTTTGTTTATTTTTTTTAGCATCATCTTTATTTAGCTATCTATTTATCTTTATCTAATTTCTATTTGCTTTATCAATTATCTAATTATCCACTATCTTTATTATCTATTATCCTCATTTAAGTTTATCAAGAAAGGAAAATCTGAATAATACTCAACCTCAAACTCTTTCCTATATAAACAACCAAAGAGATCTTGTTTCATTATTTTTTTTCCTTTTCTCTCTTTTAGCATGACTCAACCCTCTCTCCATTTGATGAAAAGGCTTCTTAAGAACCTCAATGGTGATGACTGGAACAAGCTTTTGCCCTTTCATGTCAAGCCTTTAAAATCTCTCCAACACCTAAAGATAAATGACAATTTTTACATGTTGTCGCCTCTTTCTAGAGTTCCACAGATCATGTTTTCAGGTTCAATGATAAGGAACTATATCCCATGATTAAAGAATTTGCTGCTATTCTGGGATATCCATTCAATTCTACTACAGTTATTGCTCTGCCTGACTTAAGTATGCAATTCCCAGATAAACTTATAGCTTTCTTTAATATGCCCCCAGATGATATTCATCTTCTTGCCCATAACCCTGGAACTATCAACCTATCTTCCTTAATTATGGCATGTGAAACTAAAGATAAGAGCAGTGTTGCTTCGTCATGACCCAAAACTAGGAGTCATGACCGGCACTAGGGAATGGGAATTCTTTCAAACCCGTAACAAGCCTTAGAAAAATAAAAATATGCAATAAATATATAAAAGTACAACTGAATTAAATTATTTTTGAATCAATATATGAAAATGAATATTTAATATCTTTTTATAAATAAATATATATTCATACAATGTTCAAATACAATTCTCAAACTATAAAGTATCAGACAAAGCAATACTCTGCTGATACAATAACATTACTACTGTAGTTTCTAGAATACAAATCAGAGTTCAAAATATACATTTACATAAAATAGCCGAGACAGAAGAACACCGGCGAAGAACTCTACTACTAAAGTCTGACGATATCGGATCTCCTAAAAAAAATAATTGAGGGGGGGTCAGACCTCACTGACTGAATTATTATACTATATATACATGTAATCTAACCATTTCCAGTTAATCATTCTTATATATATATGCATATACACGCATTTCACACAAATGCCAAACTCTGCTTTAATAAATATAATAAGTGCAAAAAATATTTTTTTTAATACATGAAGGATCAAATAGAACCCTATTAATCGCAACCTCAATCAACCATATCATCCCTTTAGCCATACAGGCTCACTTAAATCCAAGTAAATCACTTATTCAATTTTGGACAGTAGATTGGCCCCAAGACACTAAGTCAACCGAGCTCCAGCAGTTTGATTGTCAGTGTGATTAGCCCCGAGACACTTGGTCAACCGAGCTCCTGCAATCACACTCTCAATCACATCACATTTCAATCAAATCAATCAAATTGTAATCACCACAATTAATTCCTCACTCAAACCTAAATCTATCGCATCGGTACGTACACGGTCCTAGTGCTGCCCACTAGGTAGCACATTCTATCGATATCCTTCATTTAAAATAAAACATTCATATGGACAAACAAATAATGCAGAATAATAATCATAATGATAAAATAAATCATATATATACTAGAAATATACCTAAAATAAACTAAGTATATTTTGAGTATATATATGTCAAATAAAATCAAACCAAATATAAAATATACCAAAGATAAACGAATGATTTACATAAAAACAATTAAGTATGAATTGATAATATAACATTCATTTATTTGGAAATATATCAAAAATACACCAAAAATATACTTAAAAATAATTTAAGTATAAATCAATAATATGACATGCAATTATTTAGGAATATACCTAAAATATACTAAAAATACACCTAAAGTATACTAATCATTTAGTAAAACAATAATGGATAAATATACATTTAAAACATGTATTTAATTTTGACATATGTCCAAAATATACTAAAAATAAACCTAAATATCTAACACACATATATCAAAAATAAACTCTAAATATACCGGTGATATATTAAATGTATATAGAAAATATGCAAACATATATATATCAAGATATACTAAAAATAAACCGAAAATATACTAAATCATATTATAAATTAAAATACTGTTTAAAACATAAAATGAAAATGAAAAATCCTAAGTCATGCATCCTATATGCAATGTATATATATACAGTATAATAACTCATTGATTAGCGTTCCACGAGATAAACTCGACGGGCTTGGTCCGTTAGGCCTCGGTCTCGGCGCAGCTAGAAAAATAAAATAACAACTATCAGAATAAATTTTAACTCTACGCTTATAGAATTACCATGGAAAGATTCAACCAAAAATTCAAAACTAGACTCGGACTGGTTGTCATGTTTTACGAGAAATCTACCGAAATTTCGATAGAGTCTCCTTTGAAAAACAGACATCTCCTTACAAAAGTAGGGTCGATCCTGCAAAGAAAACATGCTTCTAAAATTTCAAAGCACAACACCTCGAGTTGGGACCCCAAATTCCACAAATCCCCAACCGAGGTTCACAATTTACAAAACAACAATATTAAACAGTAAAATAATAAAAATCATCAAAAACCCATAACAATATTTAAAAACCTTTATTTTCCAATTAAAACATAAAAGTCTAATTTAAATAATAATTGAGAATAAAAAATTCATAAATGAAATAAAATTCCCATTTTACAATTAACATAACATAAATTATAAATAATATTTAAAATTACAATTTAACATTACAAAAATAATAAAATACACATGTAGCCTCAAAATAATAAATACACTTATTATTCACATAATATTCTAAAATTATCACCATTAACTATTAAAATCTCAAATATTATATAATATTAATAAAAATTCAATTTTTATAATTATTTAACATAACATAATAAAATTCACATTTAATTGCTTCAATAGCTTAATTATATAATAAAATTAGTTTAAAACCCATTTTATTTCCAAAATAATATATATAATATATTATTTGAAAATAATTTTTGAAAAATAGTATTAATTAGTTAAAAATAATAATTAATTTGTAAAAATCATTTTATTACCTTAAATAATTATAAAAACAACTAAAATATAATGTTTAACTGTAATCTTAACAAAATTACATATTTAACCCTATAATACAAAATATCTAATATACTAAATAATTCCTCAAAAATCATACAAAATCATTAAAATTATTTAATCAACATATAATATACTAATATCAACCAAAACACATATTTAACCAATAATTTCAACAAAAATACCTATTTAACTTAATAATTCAAAATACACATAAATTATATAAAATTCCATAAAAATTATTTAAATTCATAAAAATTATTTTACCAACAAATAACATTATAATTTCAACTAAAAACACACAATTAAACTCTAATTTCTACCAAAAATACACATTTAACTCAATATCCAAACTTTACATAATCTATAAATATTTCTAAACATTACACATTATTCTCAAAAATTAATTTCTCAACACCAAAATTAATAACAATATATAATAACAATAATTTAACCAATTTCATAATTTAATTAATTTATTTACAAAAATTCATTAAATAATATTAAAATAATAAAAAATTCACCAAAATTAAAATAAATTCCAAAAATTATAAAAAATATATATATTTATGAAGCTCAAGCTATAAGGATCATCATTTTCAAAGGGAGTTTGCTTGAATCAAAATAAATCAACCTAAAAAAAATAAAAACCCTAAAAGCTTAAAAATAAAAATTTAACAAAACTGACAAATGATTGAATTCCAGCTTGAAGGAAGCTTGGATTCATCTTCCTTGTGACTCAAGGAATCAAACGGCACCGGAATCATGAGAAATGGTGGCCAGATGAAGGTGGTGACTGGAAACAATGGAGTTTCAGTCACTTCCGGTCTCCTTCAACGCAGACGCCAGCGAGCTGCTTCCTTGGCTGGACGGCGACAAGGAAGATGGCGGAGATGACGGTGTGGATGGTGGTGGTTCAGCGAAGGGCCGAGAGGTGTAGTGGTGGTTGAGGTACGGACGTGCGTGAAAGGGAAGAATATGGGTTATGTGTTTTGTTTCTCTTCTAACGATTTTTTGTATATATATGTATCTATATATTACATTATAACTTTATAATATAATTTAGTAGAACCTTAGTTTAAAGTAATCTCCACCACAAATAATTATATATATATATATATATATATATACACATACAATATTGTAATATCCCGTGTTTTTAAAATATTTTTACACTGTACCGGGATATACAGTGTTAATAATTTCTGTATATTATATGATATTTTTACAAGTTAATATGTATTTAAAACCTATTTTAATTACTGTGTATTATTTTCAGTGTTTTACGTAAAATTTTCCCGGGACTTGCATTTTCGGGAAAATTTTCACGTAAACAATGCATTATTAATTATTTTAAATGTATTTTCGGACTTGCATGAACTCATACGTATTTTTAAAATACTAAATAAAGACTATGTGTGTATATACTTATTTAATTAGGGTTTAATATATTACCCTAATATTTTATTATTTATTTATTAATTTATTGTTATTTAAGTATTTTATTTAATATTAAATTATTAAAATTATTTTTTTTATTATTTTTATTATTATTTTAATATTATTTTACTATTTTTTTTCCTTTTTTTTTCTTTTTTCTTTTTCTTTTTCTTTCTTCTTCTTTTCTTTTTCTTTCTTCTTCTTCTTCTTCTTCTTCTTTCCTCCCGCGCGCCCGACCACCATTCTTCCTTCCCTCCCGCTGCAACTCCGGCCACCTACCGTCGGTGTGCCTCCCGGCTTGCCACCATCGTTCCCAGCCGTCCCCTGCCGCCAGCAGCTCCCTTCCCCGGCGCCGGCGAGCTAGTTTTCCTCTTTTGGCTGAAAATCGACCCTTCACCGTTTCTCCCTCCTCCGGCCACCGTTTTCGACACCGTCAATCTCTTTATTCTCCTTGAGCTCCGGTGAGTGTGATTCTAGCTTTGGTTTGAGCTAAAATGGTTTAGATTTGCTTAGGTTTTGATTTTTCAATTTCGGTCACATTAGGGTTTTTGATTTTTTTGAGCTTCGAATTGAATGATTCATGAAAACTCCCTTCACAAATTTTGTTCCTAGTAGCTCAATATACATGTATGAATTTTTGTAGAATTTTTGGAGATTTTTTGGATTTTTGGGTATTTTTGAATATTTTAATATTATTTTCTAATTTTCGGAAATTAATTATTTAAATTATGAAATTGGATTTTATGGTTGAATTAGGTGTTGAAATGAATTATAGGAATTAATTTGGAATTTTTATGAATTTCTAAGTATTTATTTTGAATTATTGAAGTTTATGTGATTTTGAGAAATTAGGGTTAATTGTGTTTTTATTTGAATTTAATTGGTTAATTGAGTTTAATTATTGATATTATTGATAAATATGTTGAGAAAATTAATTTTGGATAATTGTATAATTTTTGGTGAATTTTTGAAGTAATTTAAGTATATTAATATATATAGGGGTATTTTGGTAATTTTACCCTAAATTGTCTAAAAATGTAATTTAATTGGTTTTAATAGTTATTTAAGGTATAAAAATGATTTCTACAAAATATTTGGTATTTTTAACTAATTAAAACTATTTTTCGTGAATTATTTTCAATTATATATATAATATACGTTTTTTCTAATAAAATGAGTTTTTATCGATTTTTACAGTGTTTTAAGGTTAATTATGCAATTTCTACGTATAAAATGTATTTCTATGCTGTAAGGATATTTTTGGTATATCTGGAATTATTCTGTGTTTGTGGATCCCGGTCGGTAGATTGTAGTCTGGAGTCCGACCGAGGGGTTGTGGATTGTGTTGAGCTTATTTTTCAAAGTGTGTTTCTTTGCAAGGTCGGCTCTACTCTTTTGAGTAGAGAGATGTTCGTTTTACAGGGGAGGTTCTGTCGAATTTTCGATAGAATTCTCGTAAAACGTGATATCCGGTCCAACCCTAATTCTATTTCCGTACTTAAATACTCTAGATCGAATTCTAGGATTTCTGTTAGGTTTATTCTGATGTCGATTATTTATTGCTTGTTTAGTTGCGCCGAGACCGAGGGCTAGTGGACCAGGCCCGTCGGACCTGTCTCGTGGAGCGCATTAGGTGAGTTACTATACTATATATATATGCTTAGGATGTATGATTTAGAAATGCATGTTTTATGTTAATTAAATATGCATAAATAAATTAATTATTTCTTAAGTTTATATTAAGTATATTTTTGGTTTATTTTTGGTATATAATAAATTATATACATGTTTCATTAATAAAATATATTTAAAATGTTTTTAAATATATTTTTAGTTTAATTTATGATTTGATTGGATTTATTTGACATATATATACTCAAAATATACCTGGTTTACGTTTGGTATATTTCCGGTATATATATGGTTTATATTGTTATTTCATTTAAATTCATGCATCATTTATTGTGAATGAATGATTTATATTATTAATGAAGGATATCGATAGAACGTGCTACCTAGTGGGCAGCACTAGGACCGAGTACGTATCGGTACGCCTATAGCTTTAGGCTATGTTACTAACTAATTGTGGATATTGATTTGATATGATTATTGATATGTGAGATGTGGTTTGGAGGTGTGATTGCTGGAGCTCGGTTGACCAAGTGTCTCGGGGCCAATCACACTGGCAGTCAGACTGCTGGAGCTCGGTTGACTTAGTGTCTCGGGGCCAGTCTACTGTCCAAATGGATTAAGTGGATATATTTGGAATAAGTGAGCCTGTATGGCTAGAGTGTTGTCTAACACTATTTCTGAGGTTGCGATATTCTAGGGTTCTATGTGATCCTTCATAAACTGGGATTTTCAATAAAATATATAAAAATGATTTTTTTGCATCTGTGTGAAATTGTCTGTATATATATTAGATACACATATACTGTTGACTGTATGCATTATCACTTAGTGTGTATGTATATATATTATAATGATTCACTCAGTGAGGTCTGACTCCCCTCCGTTGACTATTTTTCAGGAGAGTCAACTTCTTCAGACCTCAGTAGCAGGTCGATACGCCAGATTTCTTCCGCCCCGGCTTCTTTGTGTCAATTATCTACTTGAGTCTTATTTATTTTATCTAGACACTGCAGTAGTTATGAATTAAAGTATTGGATTTCATGTATTTTATTTAAAGAGATGTATTATATTGAAACTGGATTTGTATTAAAGAGATTATGTATCTATGAGATGAGATTTTGATTTAAATTCAGTTGATGTGAATAATATTATGATATTATGATTTTTATTTCCGCTGCATATTATAGTGTTATTGTTATTATTGCATGTTTATTTTATTTTTAGGCTTGCTATGGGTTCCGGATTCGAAAGAATTCCCGTTCCCTAGCGCCGGTCATGGCCCCTGTTTTGGGTCGTGACAAAGTTGGTATCAGAGCGGAGTTCTGTGTCAGGGCTTAGTTATGTGAGTTGTGGCCCTAGTTTTAAAGTTGTGTTTTCTTTTGGTAACTACTGCAGTGTATTAGGTTCGAGTATGTCTTGATAAGTATTCCTTGCTGTAGTTTTCAGCGTTATTCCTCCGTTGTCTGTTTTGTCTGAATCTTTCCATTTGTCTTTTCAGTATGAGGAGGCGAGCACGTGTCGCTCCACCGATCGTTGAGGCCGAGGATGATGAGTCTTTTCAGGATGAGGTTTTACCTCCTGAGCAGCCAGTTAGATGTAGAGGTTGTGGCAGAGGTAGACCTCGAGGAGCGGTAGGTCACCGTAGGCAGAGAGAGTTATAGGACGAGGAGCCTGTAGAGCCTGAGCTTGATGTTCCTGTTCCTCCAGTTGTTCAGCCTGTTCAGCCTGCCTATCAGCAGGGTATGTCTGACCCTGAGGCAACTTTGTTCTATGCCCGAGTTGGCAGGATTGCGTATGATGGTACTTTCGATCCGTTAGATTTTCTGCATGCGATTGAGACTAGGACTCGGACTGCTCATACCGAGTACCAGCGGATCATGATCGTTGAGTTGTATGTCAAGGGACCAGCCCTAGATTGGTTCATTCAGATGATCCAGCCCTATATGATGGCGATGACATGGGCTCAGTTTCGAGAGCGGTTTATGAGGAGATTCTGTCCAGAGCCTCTTCGTTTGAGTTATCATCTCCGTCTGATCAGTATTTCTCATGGAGATCGATCTGTAGAGGAGTATACCCAAGAGTTTCTTCGTCTGGGTAGATATGCTGAGGATCTGATGCGAGATCAGTATTTTGCGGTCACTACATACGTTACTGGTTTAGGTTCAGCTTTTGCTGGTATGCCTACAACAGGTCTTACTCTCGAGTCTGTGATTGAGTTAGCCAAGGAGATTGAGCTGAGATTAGTTAGGCAGGGAGCAATGCTTGATTATTACCAGTTGGGAGTTCAGTCGAGTGGATCGCAGGCTACTCCATATTCGAGTTTTCATGTTGGTTTGAGTAGTCAGCAGCGAGGTCTGACTCAGCAGAGTCAGAGATAGTAGCAGCGAGTGCATCGGAGCAGTAGACATGGCCGTGGAGGTCAGCGTAGATCATTCAGATTTGGGTCAGGTGCTTCGAGCAGCAGCAGTGGTCGTAGTTCCAGATCAGCGGCCAGTGTTTGTCAGACTTGTGGTAGAGTCCATCAGGGACCTTGTTATCTGACACCACTGACATGCTTCAGATGCGGGCAGACAGGACATTTTGCCATATCGTGTCCTTATTCCGGGTATCAGCAGCAGCAGATTCCGCGATTCCCACAGCAGTCGATTGCTACTGCTGCACCCGTGCCATTTCAGTTACCACCAGCCCAGCATCAGAGTTCCACTCAATTTGTTCCACAGCAGAGTCATGGTAGAGGTACTAGAGGAGGTGCCAGAGGTGTTGGCCAGGCTTCTACCAGTCAGCAGGGAGGTCGAGGTCAGGCCAGAGTCTTTCATCTTACTCAGCAGGATGCTCAGGCATCTAATGCAGTCGTGGCAGGTATTGTTTCTGTTTGTTACCTGGATGCTTGGGTTTTGTTTGATCCGGGTGCCACGCATTCGTTTGTTTCTCCCATTTTTGCTTCTAAATCTTGTTGGCAAGCTTCGAGGATGGCTTTTCCTTTGTCTGTTGCCACTCCTTTGAGCGATTCTTTGGACGCCGATATTGTTCTTTCTGGTTGTCCAGTTCTCGTGGGAGATAGAGAATTACCCGCTGATTTGATTTTGTTGGATGTGATGGAGTTCAATGTTATTCTGGGAATGGATTGGTTATCTCAGCACTTTACCGTGGTAGATTGCAGGAATAAGGAGGTGACTTTCAGAATTCCTGGTGAAGTAGAATTTAAGTTTGTTGATGATAGGAGTTCAGCACCTCAGAATCTTATTTCTGCTATTACGGCTAGGAAGTTATTGAGGAAAGGTTGTCAGGGATATTTGGCATTGGTTAGGGATACGTCAGTGGAGAAGTTATCACTCACAGATGTTCCTGTTGCTTGTGAGTTTCCTGATGTTTTTCCCGAGGAGTTGCCAGGTTTACCACCTCACAGAGAGATTGAGTTCTGTATAGATGTGGTACCAGGTACTACTCCTATATCTATGCCACCCTATCGAATGGCTCCTGCAGAGTTGAGAGAGCTGAAGGAGCAGTTGCAAGAGTTATTGGAGAAAGGTTTTATCAGACCTAGTGTTTCTCCTTGGGGTGCACCAGTCCTGTTTGTGAAGAAGAAGGATGGTACCCTGAGACTGTGCATTGACTACAGAGAACTGAATAAGGTGACAGTGAAGAACAAGTATCCTCTCCCGAGGATAGATGATTTGTTTGATCAGCTACAGGGTGCACAATTCTTTTCTAAGGTTGACTTGAGGTCGGGTTATCATCAGTTACGGATTAGTGAGGCCGATATTCCTAAGACAGCGTTCTGCACTCGATATGGCCATTATGAGTTTCTGGTGATGTCTTTTGGTTTGACTAATGCACCAGCAGCTTTTATGGACCTGATGAATAGAGTATTCAGACGGTATGTGGATCAGTTTGTGGTAGTCTTCATTGATGATATACTAGTATATTCGAGGAGTATGGAAGAGCATGTATATCATTTGAGGATTGTACTACAGACACTGAGAGATCATCAGCTTTATGCTAAATTCTCGAAGTGTGACTTTTGGATGGAGAGTGTTTCTTTTCTTGGACACGTAGTGTCTAAAGAAGGTATTCAGGTTGATCCACAGAAGATTGAGGCAGTATCTGAGTGGCCTAGACCTACTTCTGTTACAGAGATTCAAAGTTTTCTGGATTTAGCCGGGTATTATAGGCGGTTTGTGCAAGATTTTTCCAGGATAGCAGCCCCTATGACTCGCTTGACTCAGAAAAATGTTAGATTCGAGTGGTCAGAAGCTTGTGAGAACAGTTTTCAGTTATTGAAGGAGAAGTTGACCACAGCACCAGTATTAGCTTTGCCTAATAGTGTGGATAAGTTCACAGTTTACTGTGATGCCTCTAGAATTGGTCTTGGTTGTGTGTTGATGCAGAATGGAAGGGTGATAGCCTATGCTTCGAGGTAGTTGAAGAAGCATGAGCAGAACTATCCCACACATGACCTAGAGATGGCTGCAGTGATCTTTGCTTTGAAGATTTGGAGACATTATTTGTACGGGGTGACTTATGAGATATTTACTGATCACAAGAGCCTTAAGTACATTGTCCAGCAGCGAGATTTGAATTTGAGGCAGAGAAGATGGTTGGAATTATTGAAGGATTATGATTGCAAGATTCTTTACCATTCGGGTAAAGCTAATGTGGTAGCAGATGCCTTGAGTAGGAAGTCCTCAGGTAGTCTTGCTCACATCAGTGTTGAGAGGAGACCATTGATCCAGGAATTGCATCTGTTGGTGGATCAAGGTCTGATGATGAAGATTAGTAGGTCAGGTGGACTGCTAGCTCAGTTTAAAGTGTGATCTGTACTGAGGGATAGGATTAAAGCAGCTCAGAGCCGAGATCCTATTCTGGAAGAGCTTGCAGAGAATGTTCGAGCAGGGAAGTTCACTGATTTCACACTTGATGATGATGGTGTGTTGTGGATCAATGGTAGATTGTGTGTTCTTGACGTGGATGACTTGAGAGAGGAGATTTTAGAGGAAGCACATTCTACAGCCTACAGCGTACATCCAGGTGTTACTAAGATGTACCACAGTATCAGAGATCTATACTGGTGGGATGGATTGAAGAAGGATGTCGCTGATTATGTTGCTAAGTGTTTGACGTGTCAGCAAGTGAAAGCCGAACATCAAAAGCCTTCTGGGAAGCTTCAGCCTCTTCCTATTCCCGAGTGGAAGTGGGAAAGGATAGCTATGGATTTTGTGGTCGGTTTACCTCGTTCGAAGGATGGATACGATTCCATCTGGGTGATTGTAGACAGGTTGACGAAGTCTGTACATTTCTTGCCTGTTAAAGCCACATATTCAGTTGCTAGATTGGCGAAGTTGTATGTGAAGCATATTGTGTGCCTTCATGGAGTACCTGTGTCCATTGTGTCAGATAGAGGTTCAGTGTTCACTTCTTATTTTTGGCAGAAGTTGCAGGAAGCGATGGGCACTAGGTTGGATTTCAGTACAACTTTTCATCCTCAGACAGATGGTCAGTCTGAGAGGACGATCCAGACACTGGAAGATATGTTGAGGATGTGTGTCCTGGATTTGGGAGGT
Source organism: Mallotus nudiflorus (assembly GCA_947683625.1). NCBI lineage: Eukaryota > Viridiplantae > Streptophyta > Magnoliopsida > Malpighiales > Euphorbiaceae > Mallotus > Mallotus nudiflorus. The sequence goes on along the minus strand of CANTUR010000029.1, from coordinate 6,699,864 downwards.
AGCTGGGATGATCATTTGTCACTTGTTGAGTTTGCATATAATAACAGCTACCATAGCAGTATTGGTATGGCACCATATGAGGCGTTATATGGAAGGAAATGTAGATCCCCATTGAGTTGGGATGAGATTGGTGAGAGAGCTTTGACTAGACCTGAGATGGTTCAGGATGCTGCAGAGAAAGTCACCGTGATTAAGCGAAGATTAGAGATCGCAGTTAGCAGACAGAAGAGTTATGTGGATCCTAGACGCAGAGATGTGGAGTTTCAGGTTGGAGATTTTATTTTTCTAAAGGTATCTCTGATGAAGGGTGTGATGAGATTTGGCAGGAAGGGTAAGTTAGCACCGAGATACATTGGACCGTTTGAGATTCTGGAGAGAGTTGGCACTGTTGCATATCGGTTGGATTTGCCTCCGAGTATGTCACAAGTGCATCCAGTATTTCATATCTCGATGCTGAGAAAGTATATCTCATACCCTTCACACGTGTTGCAGCCCGATAGTGTAGAAGTGAGTGAAGATTCGACGTTTATGGAAGAACCTGTGGCGATCGTAGATTATCAAGTTCGACAGTTACGATCGAAGCAGATTTCGATGGTCAAGGTTCTATGGCGTAGCGACAGAGTTAAAGAGCATACGTGGGAGACTGAAGCTGAGATGCGAGCTTCTTACCCATATCTCTTTCCTTCTTAATCTTGTTTTCTGGAATTCGGGGACGAATTCTTGTAAGGGGGGAAGACTGTAATATCCCGTGTTTTTAAAATATTTTTACACTGTACCGGGATATACAGTGTTAATAATTTCTGTATATTATATGATATTTTTACGAGTTAATATGTATTTAAAATCTATTTTAATTACTGTGTATTATTTTCAGTGTTTTACGTAAAATTTTCCCGGGACTTGCATTTTCGGGGAAATTTTCACGTAAACAATGCATTATTAATTATTTTAAATGTATTTTCGGACTTGCATGAACTCATACGTATTTTTAAAATACTAAATAAAGACTATGTGTGTATATACTTATTTAATTAGGGTTTAATATATTACCTTAATATTTTATTATTTGTTTATTCATTTATTGTTATTTAAGTATTTTATTTAATATTAAATTATTAAAATTATTTTTTTATTATTTTTATTATTATTTTAATATTATTTTATTTTCTTTTCTTTTATTTTCTTTTTCTTTTTTTTTTCTTTTTTCTTTTTCCTTTTCTTTCTTTTTCTTTTCTTTTTCTTTCTTCTTCTTCTTCTTCTTCTTCTTTCCTCCCGCGCGCCCGACCACCATTCTTCCTTCCCTCTCGCTGCAACTCCGGCCACCTACCGTCGGTGTGCCTCCCGGCTTGCCACCGCCGTTCCCAGCCGTCCCCCGCCGCTAGCAGCTCCCTTCCCCGGCGCCGACAAGCTAGTTTTCCTCTTTTGGCCGAAAATCGACCCTTCGCCGTTTCTCCCTCCTCCGGCCACCGTTTTTGACACCGTCGATCTCTTTCTTATCCTTGAGCTCCGGTGAGTGTGATTCTAGCTTTGGTTTGAGCTAAAATGGTTTAGATTTACTTAGGTTTCGATTTTTCAATTTCGGTCACATTAGGGTTTTTGATTTTTTTGAGCTTCGAATTGAATGATTCATGAAAACTCCCTTCACAAATTTTGTTCCTAGTAGCTCAATCTACATGTATGAATTTTTGTAGAATTTTTGGAGATTTTTTGGATTTTTGGGTATTTTTGAATATTTTAATATTATTTTCTAATTTTCGGAAATTAATTATTTAAATTATGAAATTGGAGTTTATGGTTGAATTAGGTGTTGAAATGAATTATAGGAATTTATTTGGAATTTTTATGAATTTCTAAGTATTTATTTTGAATTATTGAAGTTTATGTGATTTTGAGAAATTAGGGTTAATTGTGTTTTTATTTGAATTTAATTGGTTAATTGAGTTTAATTATTGATATTATTGATAAATATGTTGAGAAAATTAATTTTGGATAATTGTATAATTTTTGGTGAATTTTTGAAGTAATTTAAGTATATTAATATATATAGGGGTATTTTGATAATTTTACCCTAAATTGTCTAAAAATGTAATTTAATTGGTTTTAATAGTTATTTAAGGTATAAAAATGATTTCTACAAAATATTTGGTATTTTTAACTAATTAAAACTATTTTTCGTGAATTATTTACAATTATATATATAATATACGATTTTTCTAATAAAATGAGTTTTTATCGATTTTTACAGTGTTTTAAGGTTAATTATGTAATTTCTACGTATAAAATGTATTTCTATGCTGTAAGGATATTTTTGGTATATTTGGAATTATTCTGTGTTTGTGGACCCCGGTCGGTAGATTGTAGTTTGGAGTCCGATCGAGGGGTTGTGGATTGTGTTGAGCTTATTTTTCGAAGTGTGTTTCTTTGCAGGGTCGGCTCTACTCTTTTGAGTAGAGAGATGTCCATTTTACAGGGGAGGTTCTGCCGAATTTTCAATAGAATTCTCGTAAAATATGATATCCGGTCGAACCCTAATTCTATTTCCATACTTAAATACTCTAGATCGAATTCTAGGATTTCTGTTAGGTTTATTCTGATGTCGGTTATTTATTGCTTGTTTAGTTGCGCCGAGACCGAGGGCTAGTGGACCAGGCCCGTCGGACCTGTCTCGTGGAGCGCATTAGGTGAGTTACTATACTATATATATATGCTTAGGATGTATGATTTAGAAATGCATGTTTTATGTTAATTAAATATGCATAAATAAATTGATTATTTCTTAAGTTTATATTAAGTATATTTTTGGTTTATTTTTGGTATATAATAAATTATATACATGTTTCATTAATAAAATATATTTAAAATGTTTTTAAATATATTTTTAGTTTAATTTATGATTTGATTGGATTTATTTGACATATATATACTCGAAATATACCTGGTTTACGTTTGGTATATTTCCGGTATATATATGGTTTATATTGTTATTTCATTTAAATTCATGCATCATTTATTGTGAATGAATGATTTATATTATTAATGAAAAATATCGATAGAATGTGCTACCTAGTGGGCAGCACTAGGACCGAGTACGTACCGATACGCCTATAGTTTTAGGCTATGTTACTAACTAATTGTGGATATTGATTTGATATGATTATTGATATGTGAGATGTGGTTTGGAGGTGTGATTGCTGGAGCTCGGTTGACCAAGTGTCTCGGGCCCAATCACACTGGCAGTCAGACTGCTGGAGCTCGGTTGACTTAGTGTCTCGGGGCCAGTCTACTGTCCAAATGGATTAAGTGGATATATTTGGAATAAGTGAGCCTGTATGGCTAGAGTATTGTCTAACACTATTTCTGAGGTTGCGATATTTTAGGGTTCTATGTGATCCTTCATAAACTGGGATTTTTAATAAAATATATAAAAATGATTTTTCTGCATCTGTGTGAAATTGTCTGTATATATATTAGATACACATATACTGTTGACTGTATGCATTATCACTTAGTGTGTATGTATATATATTATAGTGATTCACTCAGTGAGGTCTGACTCCCCTCCGTTGACTATTTTTCAGGAGAGTCAACTTCTTCAGACCTCAGTAGCAGGTCGATACGCCGGATTTCTTCCGCCCCGGCTTCTTTGTGTAAATTATCTACTTGAGTCTTATTTATTTTATCTAGACACTGCAGTGGTTGTGAATTAAAGTATTGGATTTCATGTATTTTATTTAAAGAGATGTATTATATTGAAACTGGATTTGTATTAAAGAGATTATGTATCTATGAGATGAGATTTTGATTTAAATTCAGTTGATGTGAATAATATTATGATATTATGATTTTTATTTCCGCTGCATATTATAGTGTTATTGTTATTATTGCATGTTTATTTTATTTTTAGGCTTGCTACGGGTTCCGAATTCGAAAGAATTCCCGTTTCCTAGCGCCGGTCATGGCCCCTGTTTTGGGTCGTGACAAATATAATCACACACACATAAAAATAACCACATAAAATTCATTTAAAAATAACATTAATAATAACCATAATTATTAAATAATTAATAATACAAATAATGTATATTTAATAAAATAAAAATAATAACAATAACTCACATAATAATAACGCAAAACACATTTGAAAATAATAATGAAAATAATAACATTAATAATGGTAGTGGAATACTTTTAAAAAAATATTAATAATACATAAATCACATCAATTAATAAAATAATATTAATACTTAAAAATAATATTAAAATATTCATGCACTAAATTAACATTATTCAAATAATAGTATTCGAAAATAATAAATATACATAATGGAATTTAAATGTCCAAAATAATAAATTCCAAATTAATATATTTACGTAGAAATTCAATTAAACATAAAATAATAATAATAAATAAATAAAATAGTAAAATAATTAAATATAATTTTTAAATTTTATTAACACTGCATATCTCATTATTTAATAAAATAATTTAAAAACTAAGGTTATTACATGCTTGGACCATAATAGTTGCTTTCTATCTTTATGCTCATTTCCTGTTGGTCTCTTCCCACGGAGATGCTGATACCAGGATTATGAGTATTTTGGAGCAAGTGGAAGCTGGAACTTACCCTCTGTCAGTTATTCTTGCTGAGACTATCATTGGGTTAGATAACTTCCAGATCTGTCACCGTCTTTTGGGCAATTTAATTCTCCTTCAAGTATGTAACTCAAGATTTTTTATTTTTTATTTTTAGCCTTAACTTTTTTCTAAGTCGCCCTTTTTGGGTTTTCAACTTAGTAGGCTTGCCCTAATTTTTGCCTAAGCTGCCTTTTTGGGTTTTCAACTTAGCAGGCTTTTAATTATTTTGTCTTTTACTTTTTTCAGATTTGGCTGCAGGAGAAGTTGAGCTTACTTGTTACTCTTGTTAATCCTTTATCCTATCAACCTCACCAATTGCGATCTTGCCCATTGAAAATGAAAGACAAGCACACCATAGACCAGTGGGTTGATTGGCTAAAGGGGATCACAGATTTTGAGATCACATGGGTCTGCCCTTGGTGGAGACTGAAGTTTATGACCATTGAGCTGTATGATCATTGTGTTCCTATTCCAGGACTGCGTTTCTCTTCCTTTTTCACTCCTCTACGCCTTTGTCGCCAATATGGTCGCCCACAGTTCATTGTCACTGTCTGGACTGATTTTAAAGGTTTTCTCGTGAGACAATATTTTTTGGATAAGATCAGGAACTTATGGCCTGCAGGTCTCTTGAAAGGAACATATTTTTGGATGCTAATAAGACCACTGATAACAATTACAAGACTTGGCTTATGATTCAAGACAGTAAGCCCCCAGGATTTTCTAGATACAAGAGGACTCAAGCTTTACATAAGAGTCATAGAAGAAGAAACAAAGGCATAGTTGAAAATGGTCTCATAGAGCTTATTAGACTTTCATGTTATGTTTTCTTTTTAGCACTTATGCATTATAAATAAGATAACATATGCGATGTCTGATAAAACTTCTATTTCAATAAGATTCATTAATTAAGGCCAAAATGATTACATTTGCTACATCATATGATATAACTCGTATTATCAGCTAGTCCTTTCGGATTTCTAATTGAATATTTTTTGCTCACATTTTATTTCCTTAATTTTTGTCTGATTAGCCCTTTGTAGGTTTTCTAATCAGCGGGATTAGTTTTTTTTATTTATTCCCTAATTTTTGCCTGTCAGCCCTTTACAGGTTTTCTAGACAACGAGAATGTCCTATATTTTGCATGACTAGCCTTTGCGGGTTTTGTTAGTTAACGGTCTTTATTTTTTTTATACTACTTTTATTCATTTTTTACAAGTAGTATTTCTTGAGGCAATCCAGATTAACAGACTCCATGAACTCATTCCCTTCAAGATCTGATATATTAGCAGCTCCCTTAGGTAAAACCGATTTGACTAAATACAATCCTTCCCAATTTGGTCTAAATTTTTCTCTCGGATTAAACACCACAGCCTTAGATTGCTTTAACACGATGTCACTAGCTTTGATCTTTCCAGGCTTAACCTTCTTGTTGAATGATCTCACTATCCTTCTCTGATATATCTGAGTATGGAATAAAGCATCCATCCTTTTCTTGTCCAAAGATACAAGGTGATCATATCTTTTCTGTGCCCATTCACTCTCAGATGTTTTAACTTTCATTACACTTAAAAGGACTTGATTTCAGTTTTTATAAGCAAAATTGCTTCACAGTCGTACACCAATGAGAACGGTGTTTGGCTTGTGGTAGTTCTAATTTTGGTAGTTCGGATCAAGACGTCTCCAAAAGAATCCATCCTCCACAAGCATCCACACGAACAACCCTTGATTAAAATGAAAACTTTATGTGCTAGCACTTCTCTTGATTTCTCACAAATCAAGAACAAAAATACTTTGTGTTTTAGTTTTTCTAAGAGGAGAAAAATTAATTTTTGGTGGCTAATAATTAAGTTGGTGAAACCCTAGAGAATATAACATATTTATAAACCTCTAATTAGGGTTTCACTTACTAAAATAACTTTTTTGGTAATTTCTCAATTATTATTGTTCTGATTTTATTTAAAATTAAATCAGAAATAGTATTCTATTTATTTAAGATAACATTTACCTTAAATAAATAAACTATTTATTTATTTCCATAAAGTATATTTGGGCTTCTCAAACCCATATCCGTTTTTGGGCATGTTCTAAGTGTGACCCTGTAAGTTCATATGACGTTGGGAGTGGGCCTTAAATCTCTATTTAGGCCTACAAGTCATAAGTGGCCTCTAGTAAGACATTATGACTACCCAAGTCATGTGAAATCATAACCTAATTTATAATAAATATTGTAATCTCTTTGTCACATGATATATTGATTGAATATAAGACATAGTTTTTGTCATCATTATATAATTCAATCATATTATTTCTTGACTCTAAGTAGATTGAGAATGATAACTATTTATCAATTCACTTTAGCATGACCATGCATTTTTCTCAGTCTATTTTATCAAGGGACCCATAGATATTTTACTCATATTAAATGAGGGACAAATTCCTTCTCAATCACTCACATTCCTCATATAACTCATTTCATATCCAACAACAATCTATTTAATCATCATGTTAAAGATAATGTTAGATAGTGTCAAAATATATAATAGTTATGTAGAAATCCATGATGATTTCAAGGTCAAAGGACTAAATCAATATTATTATTTTGAGAATTACTTATGATAATTATTTATGTAGTATTCTCATAATGAGTCAATCCAATACATTATTTCCCAAATAAGTACCTATAAGTTGACTTAATATCTCATATTCATGATCAGTAAAACATAATCATCAATCAACATTATACTAGTCATAACATATTGTTGTGACTAGATATAATTTGAATAGAACTCCTATTTAATCTAAGGGTTTTACTATCAAGTTACATACTTGATGATCTTAATAAGAATTGACTATTCAAGTAATTATCATAATACAAAATGATAATGAAAAATATCTCTTTATTAAATAAAATGATAAAGTCAAAACATGATCATACGTAATTGACCTAATACATATCACTAATAGGCCTAACCAATAATCCACAGTTCGCCCTTATCATGCGCCGGTCGAATTGAGTATCTATAACAATATTGTCTTTTTACCATCAATCATCTATTATTTAAAAAAACTTTAGATATTTTTATAGTAAACTATCTTTACCCCTCCTTTATCCTTCTCTCCTAAATTTTAATTATTTTTTTTGAACAACCATTTCATTGATAAAAACTAAACGGCCAAACAGTACAAGAACCCATATAAATATTAGCCAAGCATAAGAGACATAAACAGCAGAGGCCAACCAACAGAATTACCACTACAAAAGACAGAGCCTCCATGTGTAATTATTCAACCACAATTTGATTCATTTTGATTAGCATCTTATTTAGATTTCTGCATGTTTTTTAAAATATGTGATTTGACTTTGACATGATTATTATTTATTAGCAAATGAAATTTAAATTATTAACGTTGTTGAATTCAGCCAATGGAAAAAAAACCATATGTATCATAAAATTATAAATCTATTTTTGTTTTCACACCATGAGATCAGTATCTATTTTTGTTTTCACACCATAAGATCAGTTCAACAAGAAGTTATTTATAAATTTAAAAAACGTTAAATTTTAGAATTTTTTAATTAATAGAAAAGTTAAATTTTAATTTTTTAAAATTAATAAAAAAATTTATGTGATTTAAATATTAGTTGACGGAATTATATGTGATAATTTTTTTCTTTTTAAATCATATATAAATAAATTTCACAAATCAACTATAGTAAAATTCAAACTTCACATTTTATAGTATCTTTTAAAATGATTGATCATTTGTCTACTTTATCACCTACCAATTTTAGATTTTTTAAATCTTGGTGACATAAGAGTTAAAAAAACAATTTCCTTCAAATGTATTTAAAAGTATTTAGTATTTCCTTCTATGGAATTTTTGAAATAATTATTTTAAACCTTAATATTTATTATCAATTATAAAGTTAGATATTTTGCTAAAAAACTAAAATTTATGTTATTTTTAATATCAATTCCGTAATATTGAATATGAAGTTACATTTTAGATTAAAATAATGAGATTTTATTTGAATATTTATAATTTTTTTTTTTTGAACAACTGAATATTTATATTTATAACTTCAAATGTTATGATTCAAGTCTTGAAATTTTATAGTTTTGTAGTACTATGACAAAAAATATTAATAAATATTTTTAGCATGATCATTTGTTTTTATTTATGCTCATATATAGAGCTTGAAGTTATCAAAAGTGATAAATATGAATTTTTTGGTAAATAATTTACGAAAATAATTACATTTCATATTGCAGGCCATAGACTATGGCTCATCTTAGATTTGAACAATACATATATTTTTTTTGGACACATCATCCGTCTTAGAAAGCAAAGGCCAAGGCCCAGAAATGAAGATAGCCGCCCCAAGAAATCAATGAAAAAGATCTAACTGTATAAGTAACTGGAATGACCAACACTAACCAACTTAAGAGTAATGTTCAGTTAGTGGTACAAAAAGCAAAAAGGATAAGATTAGACTGTTAATTAGTATCAGTCCTTCGATGAGGACAACATTGCCTAGAAACGGCATTTTAGATTCCAGTTGAATTTCTTGCCGAGAGATTCCTTGCTAAAACCTTAAGGTTGTGTTTCTTCACTTGCTTTTTCTTTGGACTGGGACTGGCATTAAGCAGAGGGCTACTAAGAAGAGTATCTTTTGTGTTTTTGCAGCTGGGCGGGCTCTCTTATTACTTGGGCTTTCCTCCTTTGAAGTAGAATTGGCCTGGAGGTATTGAGAGTTTGATTTCACTGGACTTTGCTAGGGAGTTGCCTTCAGGTTTTGAGAAGTGATTCCACTTGGGCTTTGATTTAAAATCATTTGACAGTTAAGATGCTCCCTCTTCCCTTAAGAGATCCGCCAACTTGAGAGCGACCGAGTTAGGATTTGGTAGAGTGATTCCAAGAGCTTTTTCTGAAACTGTGGAGAGACTTTGCATCCACGCCTTGTTCCAAGAGCACTTGAGGAAGTTGCAGTAGTGACTTGAGAAAAACTGTGCTGCTACTCATAGACTCCTTCTCCACGCAAACTGGTAGGGGTCGAGGTAAGAGCAATTCTACTTGCACTCCTTAGCAAATAAGAGCAACGCACCTCTACGACTGCTCCTGGAGAAGTGTAGATTAGACAAGTCCCGTTTCCTGTTCCCTGGGCGTTAGAGTTTTATGCCATTGACTAGTCTAGGATCACTAGAGAAACGCTTGCCATGGTTAATGAGTAGCTTACCTCTAAGCTCAGTCGATAATAATGGACAACCACGATGACAATGGTTAGATCGAAGTAAGTGTAAGGAGATGAGTAATCGTTCTGCGGTTCATTAGCATCCTTGCTCTTTGAGCAAACTCCACCTTTAAGACTTTTACTGGATAAATATGTGCTTAAAGCTTTCGGATTAAGCTTATAGCCGCGACTGAATGGGTTATCATAATTATGGTGGTGATGGTTTTGTTATTAGAGATTGGGTTCTGGGTCAGTTGCAAACAGGGTAGAGATGAGCATGGTAATAGTAGTTGTGATAGTGTTGATTAGGAGATTGAGGCAGTGCTACATCTTGATTTTTGTGGGCATCATGGTGGTGAAGAGGGCTAGTTGGAAGAACTTTTATCTCTATTTGAGTAAAGATGAACCATAGCAGCAGAAGCTACATTATCTTTAGAACTTTAGCCATAGCAGCAGAGCTGCACAGCACAAATATCATGTCCTTTACCGGAAATTTTCACTACTGAAACAATGTTGATGTTAAAATAACGCAACTAAAACATATTTTGAAATAAAATCTTGACTTTTGTTTTTAATTAACCTTTTAAGACTTTGAACAGAAATGCACAAGGTCTTCATGTGATGTTATGAAAAAAAAAGGTCTAAAGTTGCCTTTAAGGATAGAGATGATTGATATATAAAGTTCTACTGTATTTGTTTGTTTGTTTTTTTATTTTGACACTTCAATTTATATTTTCTCATTTTGATACCTAAACTTTATTAAAATGTAATTTTGAAACCTCTATCAGTATATATAACACAAAATAACGAATCAATATATGTTATATTATAAGTGTTTAACTGACAAAAAACTAAAAGTAAATGTGTCAAACTGACAAAAAGTGACAAATATAAAGGGTGGTAGATATATTATATTATCATATTAGTATAAATTAGTGCATTTTAACTAAATTTAAGTGTTAAAATGATAAAGTTATAAATTAAGATGTTAAACTGATAAAAAGTGAAAATACAAGAAGTCATACATGTATTATGCTATATATAAATATTGAGGACCCTTGCTTAATTTAATGGTAGAAGGTTTTAGCATTCTTATTGAAGAAAATGGTTCATTTTCAAAATAAATAAATAAAATAGCTTGAATTCTTGCACCCCTCTCTTCAATTATAATATATATATATATATATATAAATGGTGAGGCTTTGATTTATAAACATTTAATGAGATTGTGAGATTTTGATTATTAAGTATTCTTGTGGTTAATTCTTATAAATTCCTTAGGCTAGTTATTTATTATTCCATAAATTATTTTTTGATAATAAATTTGGTACGTTTTAACATAGTTTTTATTTATAATTTTTGTATTATTTTCATTATTAATGAAATCAACCTGTTAATTGGCCATTGTTGAAGAAAAAATTAATAAAATGAATTTTTAAAAAATAGTAAAATGAATTAAAAAATCTCAAACATATTTTATTTACAATTTGTAAAAAAAAAATAAAGAAGAAGCAATAATTGACCCAACCATAAGCCCCACGGCCCGAGTCTATTTTATCTGCAGCAGACATGCAAGAGCTCTCTCATTCGTACAATGATTTATCTCTACGTAATCAAAACACGTGGACAGGACAGAACACACATTTTTCATATCTATAAAAAGGCTTTAAAAATGTTAATTAAATATACATTGTAGTTGGTATTCTCATATTATTTAACAATAAATAAATAAAATTTCATTATTTTCTAACAAGTGTCTTATAAAAATATTTTGTATTTCTTATATATTTAATGAATTTCAACTTATTGACTCTTAATAGATAAAAAATTAAGTTTTGAACAATATTGTCAAATTTGATGTATTTAATCATTCATTTGTTGTAAGAAATTTTTTTTGTATACATTCAACATATTACATTCGATGGTTAGATGTGTTAAATTAAAATATGTATTTTATTTTTATTAATTAAATGCAAATTATTTAATATATGTATCAAATATTCAACTGTTTGATATAATAAAATGAGTTGTAAAATTATGAAAAAAAATAAAATTTGTGCTCAATTTGATATAATTTAACTCAAATATATTGTTAGAAAAACAACAAATTGTGAGTGCTATGCACAAAAATAATGGAATTAAGAAAAACAAAAAAGAGTTGCCACTAATTTCAATCAAATGGCACATTACGGTTCGGATACAATTAGGAATAAAGTCTTTAATCTATTTAAAATGTTATTCTATTTCTAATTATATTGTGATTAGGATTCCTATGTGTATATATAAGGGGTGTAATCTTTCTTTAAATATCAAGAAAAAATATTTTCCTTGAATTTTCTCTCTTTTTCTCTAAATTTTATTTTTTATGGTATCAGAGTATACCCATTAAAATCAAATTTTTTATTGAATTTTTGAAGTCATGTTTTTTCTTTTTTTCTTTAAATTATTTAAACCTTCAAAATCATGACCACCGAAAACATATTCATCGTATCTCATGGAGCACCCAATTTTATTCAAATTCTTCAAAATAATTCTCCATTTCCCACAGGAATTATTCTTGATCATACAAACTATACTCTATGGACACAGATCATGAAAATACGAATTGGAGCTAGAAATAAATCTGGTTTTCTTAATGGCACTACGCCAAAGCCACCAAATAGAAGATAAAGCATTGGAGACTTGGTTCTTTGATAATAATCGAATCAAAAGTTGGTTGATTGACTCCATGAGTCCGACATTGATGTAGAGATTCATCCGTCTTCCAATAGCAAAGGAGATATGGGATGCTGTCTCAAAAACCTTCTATGATGGATCTGATGAAACTCAATTATTTGAATTAAACCGGAAATCTTTCACAACACATTAGAATGCTAAGCCATTACCTGCATACTATAATGAACTGATTGGAATATTTTAGGAAATCGATGTTCGAACGTGTGTACAAGGGGAGGATGTTAATGGAATAGTATCACTCCACAAACATATTACCCGACTTTAAACACATATTTTCCTAGCCAGACTTGATTCAGAATTTAATAATGCTCAGAGTGAAATACTATGAAAAGATCCATCTCTTGATCTTGAGTCTAGTTATGCATATGTACGGAGGGATCACAATTAGCGACATATGATGGAAGAGCCGAAGATACTGCTGGACCATTCTATACTTGTAGTAGCTCAGACTCGTCCATAATTCAAATGGAAAATACCGAGTAAGTCCATCATATACACCTGTACTCATTATGGCGAAGTTGGACACTCCAAGGAACGGTGCTATGAAATTATGGGATATCTGGAATGGTGGGATTTCAATAGAAAGCCTTATAAGAAGCTTAGAAAGGCTACAATTGCCACTTCTAGTGGTACTAAACCAAGTGGTGATCTTGATGCAACATCAGGTATGACAAATCTCACTTGAAATAATACATGGATTATTGATACAAGTGTTATTGATCATATGGCAAATTCCACTCACCATTTTACATCCATTTGCCCATCAACCTAATAAAATATTCTAACTACTAATGGAGGCATAGCACCGGTCACTTATGAAGGATCAGTATTTAACTCTGATTCTCTTAATCTAGATACTGTTATTACTGTTTCATCTTTTTCTTATAATCTACTATCTGTTGGCCAAATTATTGAAATCTTGAATTGCACTGTCACATTTTGGCGTAATTATTGTGTATTTCAGGACATTGTAATGCACTAGATTATTAGCTCTGGTGTTAAACGTGGAAAGTTATATTATCTTAAGTTGTATAATGATTCAAATTAGAAATCAATTCAAGTTAATAAGATTGGTGGAAGTTGCTCGAGTAAAGACAAAATAATCTTATGGCATCGTTATCTTGGTCATCTTTCTTTTCATTATCTTAGACAAATAAAATCGGATTTATTTTTTAATACTACATACTCGAAATTTAAGTGTGATATTTGTGAATTGGCAAAAGGCCACTGAATTTCTTATGTACCGAGTTATAATAAAAATTTACTTCCATTTATGATCATTCATTCTTATGTATGGGGACCTGCTCGAATTTCTACTCTATCTGGTGTTTGATATTTTATAATGTTTATTGATGAATGTACCTGGATGACCTTTCAAATAAAGGATATGTGTGCTCCAAGTTTCGGGACCCTATACAAAATGGTGGCTACGCAATACTAGAGTAAAATCCTAGTCTTGTAGTCTGACAATGGTGGGAAGTATATTAACTCAATTCTAAATGATTTCTGCCACGAGAAGGGCATTCGCCACCAAACATCCTGTGTTGGCACTCCTCAACAGAATGGTATAGCCGAACAAAAAAATTGACAGTTATTGGAAATTGTTTGAGCATTATTATTTGACATGAATGTTTCTCGAGAATACTGGGGAGAGGCTGTTTAATCTGCTGCGTACCTCATAAATCGGACACCATCAATAGTACTCAATTTTAAAAAATCTCTTCAAAAACTTTAAGAACTTGTCATATCTTCACCCCCTCAATAATCTTGAGCCCCGAGTCTTTGGATATTTGGCATATGTTCATCAGACACTCAACAAATTAGACCCTCAAGCTATCCAGTGTATTTTTGTTAGCTATACCGATCTCCAAAAAGGATATTGGTGTTATGATCCGAATACAAAAAAGATGTATGTCACTCGGGATGTTTGGTTTCATGAAAACACTCATTTCTTCTCTCACTCTGAATGCTCTCTTCAGGGAGAGAAAAATTTAAACCTCTTTGATGTTGAAGATAGCATTCAAAGTGTTCCAAAAGATAACATTCTGAGTGGTCTAAATGTTAAAGATAACATTCCAAGTATTCTGAGTCTGAGTCTCCTAAGTGTTCCGAGCATCTCACATCCGAGTCTAAGCATCTCACCCGGACAGATCATAGAATAAAATCTAAGTAATCAAGATAGTATATCTTCCCAACCCACACTAGAAGTTGAAGAAACTCCGGATGTGGATGTGCACAATAAGGTAAACTCATCTCCTTTAGTAACTCCAAATACTGAGCCTTGTTATCCTTCTAAAATCAATAGAGGGGTTCCGAAAAAATAATATGATTTAGACGTTCATACTAAAGCTAAATACCCTATCAAAAACTTCATATCAACCAACCATTTATCTAATTCACATGCACTTATTGTAAATCAATTATCTATTGTATCTATTCCGAATAATGTGCAGGAAGCCTTAGATAATTTGGATTAGAAGACAGCTATGAATGATAAAATGGAGGCATTGCAAAAGAATTGGAAATGGGATCTTGTTCCTCTTCCTGAAGGAAAGAAAATGGTAGGGTGCAAGTGGATATTCACTGTCAAACTCAATTCAGATGGAAGCATAAATTAGTATAAAGCTCAATTGATAGCAAAGGGGTATACTCACTAGTATGGAATTAACTATAAAGATACATTTGCTCCAGTAGCAAAAATGAACACCATCAGAGTTCTTATTTCCTTAGCTGCTAACCTGGACTGGCCGCTATGATAATTTGATGTAAAGAATTCATTTTTGAATGGAACCATAAATGAAGAAGTGTATATGGATCCATTGCCTGGAACTAAATGTACTGACTAAGTATGCAAACTAAAAAAGGCATTGTATGGACTCAAGCAATCGCCTCGAGCATGGTTCAGATGACTCTCAACTTTCAAATTTTATGAGAAAGCTCGGATATAAGCAAAGTGATGCTGATCACATACTATTCATCAAACAGAAGTTAGGTAAAGTCACCGCACTAATTATATATGTTGATGATATAGTGGTTACTAGAAATGATCTGAGTGAGACAGTAATCTTGCAAAGACAGTTAGCATCCGAGTTTAAAATTAAGGATTTGGGTAACATAAAGTATTTTTAGGAATTGAAGTTGCAAGATCAGCTCAAGGAATTTCTCTCTGCCAACGAAAGTATGTAATGGACCTACTGACAAAGATGGGCATGCTTGATTGTAAGTCAGTCGAGACACCAATTGAAGTCAACCATGGACTTTCAATCCTAGGAGATCAAGTTTCAATTGATAAAGATCGGTAACAAAGGTTGGTGGGAACGTTGATTTACCTATCTCATACTTGGCCAGACATTGCTTATGCAGTAAATATTGTAAGTCAGTTTATGAATTCTTTGAGTAAATAACATATGGATGCAGTATACCGAGTATTAAGATATTTAAAGTCTTCTTTTGGCAAAGGGTTATTCTTTGGGAGGAATAAAGATTATGAAATTGTTGGCTATACTGATGCTAATTGGGTTGGAGATCGGACTGATTGAAAATCAATATTTGGGTACTTTACATTTATTGAAAAGAATTTAGTCATTTGGAGAAGTAAAAAATATAAAGTTATAGCAATATCAAGTGTTGAAGCTGAGTTTAGAGGAATGACTCATGGAGTATATGAGTTGCTCTGGGTAAGACGAATTGTTCAGGATCTGAGATTAAATTATCCAAAGCCTATGTTGTTACATTGTGATAACAAGGTAGCCACATCAATTGCAAACAATTCGATTCAACATGATCAGACTAAGCATATAGAGGTTGATAGACATTTCATAAAAGATCATCTGAACCAAGGAACAATTGATCTTCCATTTGTTTTTTCTCAAACTCAACTAGTTGACATCCTTACAAAAGCTATATCTGGAAAAACATTCTACAACTCACTTTGCAAGTTGGGAATAATTGACATACATTCACCAACTTGAGAGGGAGTGTTGAGAAAGTAAATATTTTCATTGTATATATTAGGAAGTAAATATTTGTATACAATTAGAAATAAAGTCTTTATTCTATCTAGGATGCTATTTTATTTCTAATTATGTTGTGATTAGAATTCCTATGTGTATATGTAAGGGTGTAACCCTTCTTTAAATATTAAGAAAAAATATTTTTCTTAAATTTTCTCTATTTTTCTCTAAATTTTATTCTTCAATTAGTCGTCTTGCTTGACCATTTATTCAGAGCTATCCAAAATTAATTTTTCGATTCAAATGTTATGAAAAGTTAACGAAATGTACTTATTAGTAATAGTAAAGACCAAATCGTGCTTATATTGGCAAATGAAGAGCAACAGAAAACATGTTCCAATATAAAGAATTATAAAATTTCTTCAGATTCATTAGATTTTTCAATTTTTGCTTTACTTTTTTTAATTATAAGAATTTAATAGTTTTATTTTTTTATCACGTTAATAAAAGTTGAAAAAATTAGTAAAAGTGTGATTTCATGGTTATTTATCTCTAATAATATTATAAAGTGTATAATTTGAATTATATCATTGTTAATTTATAAAATTAATTTACATAATTTTTAAAATGGGAGGAACACCTCCAAACTCCAAAAATAAGAGTGAGATTAACAAAATTCAATTAATTTTTTAAAAAAATAGTTAAAGCTCTCTAAATTTTAAATTTTAAACAATTTTATATAAAAATTATGTTAAACTTTAGAAAATTTTTAAAACCACAAATTTGATAAATACTTAACCCTATTCATATCTTTAATTAAAAGTTAATATTATTCAACATTTACAATCTACATAACAAAAATAAAGAATACACTATAAATTAGATTAAAATTTTAGTTATTGTTTGCACCATATTTTAATTTTATTGAAGTCCAATCTTCACATACATTTGAAGGCCAAAAATAAATAATTAATTAGTTAGTTGATAATTTTTTAGTTGGTACAGATAAAATAGTTCGCAGAAAGTGGTGATTTAGTGGAAGAGACGTTTACATGGTGGATAAACAATTATTAATATGCAGAATATTACAACAGAAAAGTACTGTAAATTGAAAGTAAATGAAGTATCCAAGTAGATATAGCGATTTGAGGATCGCGAAGTGTTAGCAGAGTATCATAGGAGAGAAAATTAGGAAATGGAGTGATTAGGAAGCAGCTGCAGTCATGAAGGTTAATAAATGGAGCTCCACCATGCACAACAGAGGATCATTCAACATAAAATGAACAACATCATGACCAACATAAACAAACAACTCCATTTCAAATCAGCACTCTTCAGTTTTCTTTATGTTTTTACCTTTTTAAAGTTTCTTATATTGTTTCAGTTATATTTTATAATAAATTTTCTGTTATTTATACGATTTTTCTATTTTTACAATGTTTATGTTCTTTGACAGTTATCTTGCTCTAGCTCTAGCTTTGCATTAACGATTCTCAGTTCTCTAGCATTTTGTTTCTTTATTTTCAATGATTCTCTAGTTTCAAAAAAATCATTATTTTCATAAGGCATTTTTAGTAATTTTTTTTTTGTCGAATAGGAATACAATTCATTCCACCATAAAAGTGGTTAAATACAACAACCATAAAGGTTAGAGTGAAGATCCAACATAGTAGATTTAGATCAAACCAAAATATAGGTTTACTATAACTTGCTCCATCTATTCTTTTGAGATTCCTTCAAGAGTAATCACCTGCATAGTCATAAGTATAACTCTTTCAATGTGTGGAGAGTTCTTATCATGACTGATAACTTGTTTCCGGAAACCTTCAACCCCTGTAAACAATCAACCAACAACAACAGTGTGAGCAGTGGAGAGGATCTCTACAAACACTCTAATGTTTAAGTTAGAGATGATCTAGGGAATAGAGATTGTAGGCTAAAGATGATGTATGTTATGTATATGAGTGAGTAGTGTGTTTAGAATGCAAGAGAATGAGAATAATTGGGAGTACATATAGAGAGAATCTTTACCCAGACCTGGTATGATTTGAACTCCTTGTTGATGAGGATCCTTGTCCTTGTAGGACTGAGTATCCTTTTCCCTTTTGATGTCCTTTGCTTAAAGGGCAGTACTCCTTAGTAGAATAGGATTATGAATATGGGGTATCAATGATTGCATAGAGAAATATACTAAAATTAAAATAAAGCAATTCACACTATAACCAAGACATCATCCAAAATAAATATAGATTATAGGTCTAAAAGCCCAACAATAAAAGAGGAGTAGTCTTATTTGGAGTAACTTCCTTCTTCTTGGCTCTAAACATCTTCCTTCTCCTTAACTCTATATTCTTGAATCTTGATAATACTTCAATTTGATATTAAATTGATCAACCATAGCACATCAAGAGAGGCAAAAAAACTTCACAACGTTACTAAAATGGAGGCACTAACAACACAAGAATAACATAGATCTATAATATATAACTTATTTATAAATGAAATATGAGAAAAAAAAAAGATTAGATGAGGTGATTTTGGCTAAAAATGACTAAAACCACCTCTTAAAACTTCTAGCTAAAGAAAAGAGGTTTTACAAGAGAAGAAAGAGAAAAAGAAGATGAAACCCCTTAAAATGCATTTTTTAGTAAATTAAACTTAGTTATTACTATTACAGTTAGTTTAAAGACTTCATAGGTATTTAATTGCTTGTTAAGAAGTCATATTATTAAGATTGGTATACTTTACACACACTTGATACATTCAGTTTTACAAATCTAAGGGTAATAGACGAATAATAATATTTTAAAATTTATTGTAGAAAATAATTAAAAATTAATAGATTATAAATGTTTACATGTGTTGATATCTTAGTATCTATTTTTAATTCAAAAATTAAAAGCTATTTTTTGTTTTCTTTGGAAAATGGTAATATCATTGCAAAGAAAGCACAAGGGCAATACAACTAGAGAATACGACATCTCTAAGGGAACCAAAATATGAGCTATAAACTAAACATAACTCTACAAGCCATTGAGGTTGCCAAAATGCCAACCACTTGTGAGTTAATATGTGAAACTCAGCTTTCTAGCATTGGAATTGTAGCAAGTTTCACAAATGACAATGGCAAAAGACAAACAAAAGATAAAAACTAACAAAGGAAAAAACTAACCTAACTAAACATACTATAACAACATGGGGAACCAACAAAAAGGATAGCCTGCAACTGCAGAGACAAATCAGGCTTAATCAATGAGGTGATTTTCTCTAACCCAATGGCTAACAACCTTTAGACCATTTATCAGAGTCTTGTACCTCCTTCTCCTTTGCCCTATGTTGAACCTTAGAGAAGGAAACAAGTAGTAATGGAGCTAAGAAAACACTTGCAACAAAAGAGTAGATCCTTGGCAAGATGGCGATAACTTCTAATCTTATAGGAACTAGATTTGCAAGGTTTTCCTAGCAAAAATTCAATGGATGTTTTTCACTTTTTCTATACAAAACACTAGATCTATTAATTTATACCCTAATACCGTAAGAAAAACTAAGAAGGATTCAAGAATAGGTCTAAAACCATTATTATTTATGGACTACAGAAAATTAAAAAAAAAATGGAAATGGTGGTTTTTAGCCAAAAACCACCTTTGAAAAATCAAGAAACCACTACTGAAAAGAAAAATAGAGCCCTACACTTCCTCTCACTAAAAACTAAAATTAAAAGCTAAATGCTTATATCATATATTTTCTTTTAAGGCTCTGTTTGTTTCACAGAAAATATTTTTCCCCTTTGGAAAATATTTTCCAAAGAAAACATATTCCAGAAAAAATATTTTATTTTCCAATATTTGGTTGTAACACTAGAAAATAGTTGGACAATATTTTTTGGTGTTTGTTTGGTGAAATTTTTTTTTCTAAAGAACGATACTATATTATATAGCAATGGTTACTTTTGCAAATTTTAAGGTAATTATAAATTCCTAAAAAATTATATTGCTAAATTCCTTACCATAGTAGATAGTTTCATATCAATGTTAAAATATTAGATGCTTTCATATCAATGTTAAAATATTTTTAATATAAAAATTATGTTTAATCAAATGAAACTTTAGGACCTATAATATTTGTAAACTCAACAAAAAAATAAAAAATGATATAAAACAAATCTTATATATTATGTAATTAAAAAATCTTCCACTTTAACAACAATAAAATATCTAGTAAGTCCTAACCATGACAATAATAATAATAAGATCACAATACCAATAATCAATTAAAAAATCATTACATAATAAAATTTCAACATAAATATTTCAAGTCATTTGTCTTAACCTCCATTTTGTTGAATAAAATTGTGGATCCAAATGTTCCTAAGATTGACATTTTTAGCCATAAATGCTTTTGCAAGCATTTCATGTTGGACAAAATAATCAAATGCAGATGCCAAAGTAACTTCATCAAATCATTCAGTTTTCATTACTTCTTCATAAAGGTTAGACACAATAAGTTGATTTTTATTAAAATTTTTAATAGCCATTGCTACTTCTTTTACTTCTATGCCCAAATCTTACTGTCTTCATTTTCAAAATCATGTCTTTTTTGTCTATGAGATCTTTTTTCATATAAGGATTGACAGCTAAGATATGTCTTTTCCCTTTGAGATTTCTTTAAATTCGACATCATTTTCTAGTGGAGTTGAATCTACCTCAGCATTGTTATCATTAATAATGTCAATAAATGATTTAGCAAAATTTCTAGTAGCAATATCCTTTCCAATAGCCAACGTCATCTCATCATACATCTTAATTTTTTTGTTGAGATATTTTTCATATTTAGGATGTCCCTATTCAACGAAAACGTATGCAATACATACTCAAATACAAGATGTATGTTAAAAATATTAACACAATTGGAGAAATCACTTTTTATTATTTTATTTTATTTTTACGTCCAATCTAGATTTCATTAAAGATGATTTAAAAATTTCTTAAAAATAAAGAGGGTGAGTGAATGCAGTTACATATGTAAGGAGGGTATATTTTTGGAAATGTCTCGTCAGACTTGTATATATTTTAGCACTACTAGAATTTGCAGAAAATGAACATGGGCACAAAGAATGATCAATCTAGATTTCATTGTACATCTTTCTGCCCTATATATATATAATGGCAATTCATATATATCTTCACTATGGAAATTATCAAAGAATTCAAAACTAGAAAAAGAAAAAGAAATAAATGGATATTTATAAGATACATATATATTGATATTTGAAGGCTAACTAAAAAAGAAAGCAAATAAAACAATGTATATTGCATTGAATTAATCTTAAAGATATTGAGATGTTATGGAAATATTTTTTTCCAAACAACAAATGTCATAGAAATATTGAAGATAGGGATATGTTGCAATAGTCATAATTAGCAAAACTTTGTGGGCAAAATTCATTTTTTTTAGTCCCTGAACTATAATGATTTTTTCTATTGAGTCTCTATCATTTTATTGCATTGCATTGAGTTCCTATGATGTTATTTATGTATACATTGAACCCCAATTTGATAAACTCCATTGATTTTTTATGAAATTTAAGGAGTTTAATGTATTACACAAATAATAATATACAGGTTCAATATATACATAAATAATAATATAGAAGTTTAATGTATATATAAATAATAGCAAAGGGGTTTAACGCAATGCAATAAAACAATAGGAGATCAATACAAAAAATTGCTATAATTAGGTGTTTAAAAATGGTTTTTGCCAACTTTGTGGCCATAGAGCATGGAACGGATCTTGAAGACACTTATTATAGTAATTGGTTGCAGGGCTAATACCCTCTAGCCATGCAATGCTAATTAAATTTACTCATTAACTTTGATAACTACGTCCCCCTCATTATCTTATGAATGTTTTTGTACATACCAACATCTGATTGCAAAAGGTGCTGTTGAGTTTAAGAAAATTTAATTTATTATTCATAAATTATTGTATTGAAACAACATTAACTTGACACAAATCTATTTTACCACTAATGAAAAAAATGGAAGAAAATAACAACAATTTAGAAAGCAAACCTAGAAGAAAATAACAAACCAAAATGCAAACCACGAAATACCAAGGGAAAAAAAAACCTGAATAAAACTCCGAAATCCAAATTGACTTTCACAAAGAAACTCAGCTCACAACATGTTATAAACAACCCAATAAATGCCAAAAAAATTCAAATTCCTCAATTAAAAATAATCCATGCAGATGCCAAAAAGAATTTAAAAAAAAAAGAAAAAAAATGAAGAAGAAAAATGAAAAAGAAAACGTACATGAGATGATAAAGAAGTTGAGAGGAGAACAATGAAATGGAACAGTAGGAAAATAATTGGCCGAATACCTTTTTTCACCCTTAAATTTTATCTTTTTAATCTATTTCACACATTAATTTTTTTTAATTAGTAGCATATATGAATTTCTATTTTAAATCGATTTCACCTATGGTCAGATATAACCAAACATGTGTAAAGGACGCACGATGATATGACATAGGTGGACATCCATGCCAAACATTTCACCCCTGGACTTTACATTTTTTATCCATTTCACCCGTGAACTTTCAAAATTAACCAATTACACATATGAACTTCTATTATAATTTAATCAAATATCAGTGATGAATTTAACTTTTTTTTTGTTATGCTAATAATTTTTATTAATTTTAATTAGATAAATATTTTATTAAAATTGATTAACTTGGTTAAATTAAAATAATTTATTAGAATTTTTATGTTAAGATTGGCCAAAATTATTGAATATTAACTAAACTAAAAAAATTTAAATGAGTCATGAAACTCGCAAACAAGTTTGGATATAAGTTTGCAAGTTAATTTGCAATTTTTATGTTTAATAATTTAATTTTAGATATATAATATATAAATTTTTATTGTAAAAATATTTTAAAAATATATGATTAGAATAAAATTATAATTTTATTAAATATATTATAATTTATTTAGTAATTAATTTATTTTATTTTTTAATATCCAATTATATAATGTTCTTATTAAAATAAAAAGATCGAACCCATTTAGTTCATTTCATGCATCAATTTTAAAAATTAACCAATTGAACATATAAACTTTTATTTTAAACCGATTTCACCTATGGACACGTCAACTCATATTAACACGTCAATTCTTCTTTCACCCACCACGTGTCTCACATTCATTGGGCTCACACGCTTGTCCAAGCTATCAAATGATATGTGAAATAGAATAAAAAAATATTATTCATGGATAAAATCGGTCTAAAATAAAAATTTATATGTGCAATTGGTTAAAAAAAAGTTGATATGCGAAATAGATGAAAATAGTAAAGTTTAGAGGTAAAAAATAATATTCGGCCAAAATAATTTTTCGTACTTTACTTTAAATTTATTTTTCTTTAATTAGTACATTATTTTTTGACTTATTTTTTATTAGTAATTTAAACACTGAAAAATAAAAAATATATTTTATAAAAAAATATTTTTCACAAACAAATGAAACATAAATATGATAAGAGAATTCCATCATTTATAGTAAGAAATTGAAATTAATTTGTTGAATAGAGAAAATATAATTAAGGATAATTCATAATAAAATGATTTTTTTATGGTACTAACGACGAAATGATTAGTCTTTCATCAACTGCTCTATATTATCATTGTATAATTATGATCAGTAACATATTAATTTCAAAACCAATAATTAAATGTTTAAAAAAAAAAACCCAATAATTGAAATGTACCATATTTTACTAAAAAATTAAAATTAACAATTATTGTTATGTAGTTCACAGCATGTGATCCTCCATTGTATTAAATTTTACCCACGATGAAAGAGTGTAAATAAAGTAAACCAATGTGTACGGACGACGTACGTCTTCGAATATGCTACTACCCTTACCCAAACAAACCCACATCGTTGTTTTTTTTAAAAAAAAACTCCACATTCATCCAAATTTTTTTTTTCACCCTATCTCCATCTGCCACGTTTCACCGCGTGGGCTTCCGCCTCTCTACCTCGACGGCGTTTACCAGTCACACTCGCTCCAAAAACTTTCTTTGGTTTTTGTTTTCTTCTCTTATCAACTGTCAGCCATTACGACGCCCTCTTTAGTCATCCTGCAAATTCATCGCATCTTTTTTCGTCCCGGTAAAGTGACGGAAAATTAGCAGCAGCTATTCAATTCGTTTATTGTAAAATTTCATTCGATCGTTTCGTTTATCAATTATTGTTGTTTGAGTAGTAGATGGATTTGGGTTTCTATGCATCACTTGATGCCTCGATTTTTCTCTCTCAATAAGAAGGATAGGTGTCCTATGGATCCGAAGAGACCTAGGATGCCGAGGTTAGAGCGCATAAATGCGGCTAAACATATAGATTACGACGCGACGTCGTCTTGCTCTTGTCTAGATGAATCGTCGTCTTCTTCTTTAGTTACTAGATCTCTTGATTTGTCGGATCGGACTAGTTTTCGGATCGAAGGAACGGATGGCGAGTTTGACCGCATTTGTCGGAGCCTTGGACTTACAGGTCCCGACGATTTCTCTATTCCGGCGGCCGCTTGGGAGGCTATGAAGATCCGGTCCGCATCGGATATTCTTCCTAGGTCTAGATTGTACGCTACGGACAGTCCAAGAGAAACGGAAGCGAAACACAAGGAGAAGGAGCAGGAAGAGGAGCAGCTGAGTGAATTATTTACTAGGGTTTTGGATACTGTTGGAATTAACGATTCCGATGAGTTGACTCGGGATGAGCCGGTTAAGTTAAATACTCGCTCCGGAGTTAGAGGAATTAAAGGAGCTAGACCTCCGTTACTGAAGCCGCCGCCGTCAATGTCATTACCTGTAATAGATAATAGTTGCTCAACTTGGGATATATTAAGGGATTTTGCTCCTGAAAACGATAGAAGACCGTCTATGGCAATAGCTGCTGGTAGGGAATTGAGTTCTGACGATGAAGAAGATGTGGCTGCTATTGTTAGTCACAGAGGAGTAGAAGAAGAAGAAGAGAACTTGCTGAGGAGTAGGGACTTATCTGAGTCATACTCTTATTCCTTCACTACGTCAAATGATGATGATTCATCGAGTACTACTACTGAGCCTATGTCTAATATTTCACCCAATGCAAGATTCAAAAAGATTATTAATGATTGGGACAAAGGTGACCTTTTGGGTCGCGGGTCGTTTGGATCTGTGTATGAAGGAATCTCTGTGTAAGTGCTAAAATTAATTTATATCTGGATAAATTACAGTATAGCAGACCCAGTTAATAGTATTTATTGGGCACCTAAATAGATGAGGTGGCTATTAGTTTTAAAAGCATGTCAGAGACTTGGCTTCCCTCATAAAACTGTTCGTTGCATATTCAATCACATTATATTCTGGATTTGTGGGAGTACTCATTAAGGCAATATATTTCACTGATGCCCCTGTTTTACGCTAATCCAGCTTCTTAATATTTATCCCTGTAGTGATGGATTCTTTTTTGCTGTCAAAGAGGTTTCTTTGCTTGATCAAGGAAGTCAAGGCAAACAAAGTATTTACCAACTTGAGCAGGTGAGTAAGGATTGCAAAACTTGTTGGTGTCATGAATTGAATTCCTTTTGAAACCATAGAAAATATCTTCTTTATCAGAACTCTCTTTTAACCCACCACCGTATGTTTGCATTTTTCAGGAGATTGCTCTTTTAAGTCAGTTCGAACATGAAAATATAGTTCAGTATTATGGCACTGAAAAGGTACCATCATCTTCCTCTTCATTTTGGTTGTAGGTTTGCTTCTTAGATTTTGTATCTCATTGAACATATGATAGAAGTCAAGTTTCAATCACATTTTTTCTTATTCACTTTTTATGTGTACACACTGTTGGAAATTTAATCACATTTGGATATTAATTCACTATATGACGTTTTCCACACTGTTCCATGTATATGGAAATTGTCATGGTATATACATTATTTGAAACAAAGTAATAATGGCGTCGCATTCAATAGGTTTAATGCATTTCATACATGCAACTGATGCTAAATAGTTCAACTGTTTTAGGTGGGGAATAGATCTTATGGTGGCTCAAATATTTTGGAACTTGCAAAATGTGATTAATTTACCTGTTTATATAGGCAGTTCTGCCCCCTGCTCATTGCTTATTAGGGACACTTGTACAGCCTGCATATATTTCGTCCGTAATTTTATTTTCTTCATTGATTTTTGCAGGATGATTCAAAATTGTACATCTTTCTTGAGCTTGTAACTAAAGGTTCCCTGATGAGTCTTTATCAAAGATATCATCTTAAAGATTCCCAAGTTTCTTCATACACAAGACAAATTCTACGTGGCTTGAAGTATCTTCACGATCGAGAGGTACTTCACAGGTGAGATAAATGGAACGATCTTGTCTTCTATGATTTATTTTAATAGTTTTCATGAAATTTATTACTGCATTTTCCTCTATTTATGAGAATGATCATCTCAACTAAATTCAAATGAGTGGTAATTCTGATTAAGCTTGGTTGTCTATATGGATCTTTTTCCTTCATTTCAGTTCTTTTGGGGTTACATTTTTTTTTAAGGAAGGTTAGGCTCTGCTAACTTTTCTTAACTACTCCTGCCATTTCATCCTAGCCCCTACATCTTCACCTCATGTTCTTCCCTCGACTTTGATATACTTGACCATCCATACTAGTCAATTGATCTGTCTGGCATAGTTTACAAGTGGCCAATATAGTTGGCCATTTAGGCTTGTTTTATTTTCTTAGTGTATGTTTAATCAAGTAAATCTTGTTTACATTTTTTATTGTGGATTTTGATAGCAGTTGACACATGCACTCCTGCATGTACAGACTATGGGGCATAGCTACCTGCGTATATCATGTGGAAATTATTTTCTATGGCTAATTGTATTCCTTTTGTATGATAGGGATGTCAAATGTGCAAATATATTGGTAGATGCAAGTGGATCGGTGAAACTAGCAGACTTTGGTTTGGCTAAGGTTTTGATCCTACTCAGATTTTTTTCTTTTTCTATTTTTAAGAAGTTCTAATATTCTGATCAATTTCTTATGTAAATCATGTTCTTTGGTTTTTGGCCAGGCAACAAAACTGAATGATGTTAAATCCTGCAAGGGCACTGCTTTTTGGATGGCTCCTGAGGTTTGTAATTATCCCTTGAGTATTTTTATTTCAAATATAAATTATTCTTTCTCTTCCGTGTTCTTAATTTGGTATTTACGTTCCTTTGATAAAATCCAACATTCTTAATGGCAAGATAGGACACTATTGCATTTTTGTTAGACCGTACAGTTACCATCATGTTTAAACTTTTCATCAAATGTTTGAAATTACCAAGCTGTCTATTGCAGGTTGTCAATCGGAAGACCCGTGGTTATGGGCTCCCAGCGGACATATGGAGCCTTGGGTGCACTGTATTGGAGATGTTAACCTGTCAGCTTCCATATCATCCTTTGGAATGTGTAAGTGCCATCATCATATTTTTCATTTTTTTTTTCTGCGATGTCATCATATTATTATATTGATGGAAACATGACATAATTGGATAGCTTCTTAAGACTACCTGTTTCAGATATGTTTATGCATTGGAGATTAATGATTAAATTTTACAAAATTTAGCTAATGAGTCATCACAAGCTAGCTTTGTGATGACTGATGAGTGCCATAACATGGGAAAATAAAATTGTTGCTTTTGGCTTTGAACATCTTCTTCCTTTTCTGCAATGCAACAGATGCAGGCACTATTTAGGATTGGCAGAGGTGAGCCACCTCCTGTTCCTGATTCACTTTCACAAGATGCAACAGATTTCATTTTGCAATGCCTCCAAGTTAATCCTGACGATCGTCCTACTGCTGCCCAGCTCTTAGAGCATCCGTTTGTTAAACGGCCGCTTTCAGCATCCTCAGGTTCTGCATCGCCTTATCTTTGTAGGCGATTTTAGATCAGCTACAACTCTGACTATAACTAGGTAAACTTATTTTTATATTGCTATTATTTACATTTCCCATGATGGCATTAACAATTAAAATAGGGTAAAAAACTTGAATTTTTTATCCCCTTATTAAAAGGAAACACTATCATGGGGCAATGCTAGTGCCACTTGGATAAATATCAGATCTGGCTATGTTGACACAGTAATATGTTTGACAGTGTTCTCTATTTGCCTTTCATAAGTGGGATCTTTTAATTTTATTTTACATTAGCCTATGTACCCTACCCATATCTTTTACCCTATGTTGGATTATGAATTATGCAAAGGTGAAATGAAATTAAGTAGGGAAAATAAAAAGAAACGGAATAAAATTTCTTTTCCAATATTTAGAGGTTTATTTTAAGCAAGATTTTTGAACGAAGAAAAGGAGGTATTAATGGAAACTTAAAAAGTTGCAACTTTTTCAATTTCCCTCCATTTCCTTCTGAAATGTTAGTTGGACTACCATCTACCTATTTCCTATCAT
Source organism: Mallotus nudiflorus (assembly GCA_947683625.1). Lineage (NCBI taxonomy): Eukaryota > Viridiplantae > Streptophyta > Magnoliopsida > Malpighiales > Euphorbiaceae > Mallotus > Mallotus nudiflorus. The sequence goes on along the minus strand of CANTUR010000029.1, from coordinate 6,670,807 downwards.
TTCTTTTCTCCTTCGTCATTTAACACACAAACAAGTAGTTACCTTCCATTTCTTTTCCCAGTGGCCTCATTTCCATCTAATAAAGTGTAATGTCAACATCTTTACTGCAACTTAGGTTAATTTTGTTTTTCTGTCTGTGTCTTTGCCACGTTTTCATTTTTCATGCAATGAGTCAACGAGAGTTTGTTCTTGAATCAGTTGTCCATGGAGAAGCATTTCGGATCTCTCTATCTCGTACTGTAGTCTCAAGTGGCATGAACTACCGTTGGACACTACTTGGCAGACAGTGACTTTTGGTTGCATCAACTCATTGTATACGTGGCTTGATCAAATTGGAAAAATGATTAACTGGACCTGGAAGTTCGAATGAGGTGCAGGATTTGGTCATGGGTCTGTACGTTCATGCTCACAGAAGGAATACTTCAGCTCGTCAGTCCTGCTCTGAGAATTCCGCCAAAATGATCCAAGAGTTGCTGCAATTACTTTTCTAGTGGTGTCTTGTGGAAATGACCATCTTGATTCCGAGTTCCAAAATTGGTAGTTTTTGCCATCAATTGTTTTTTTATTTGAACGTGGGAAAAGATTTGTAGGAGCTAGGTGTGAGAGCAATGGTTGTAAGAATCAGAAAACAGACACCATTTGTATATATCCTTCTCTTATCATTGTACCAAAATGCTTCTCAATTGAATTATTCTATAGTTTGTTGCATCTATAACTGTAAGGAGCCTTTTCGTGTCATAAATTATTGTGTAACAAATTCATCATTGTATCGGCCGTGTAACTATTGATTGTTTGTGTCGAACGCTAGCTGTGAAATTGCTACAGAAGTTCTATTGTCTTTCAGCTCTTGTTCATTATTGATCGTCTTTTTAACTTTTTTTTTTTAAGTTATAATAATACAGGCTGGTTGTTGGATCATTTTCATTCATTTTTTAAATGTTGTTCTTTTTCTTGTTTCTTGTAGAGGACAATCGTACAACTAAAAATAAAAAATTATGTAATCTTGATCTCACCTTTCCTTTTTTCGGTAATATTTAGTCCTCACCTCTATTTTGTTTAATGAATTAAGGAAACTACAGTTCGCAATTAAATTAAATAATACTTCAGTCGCTACTAAATTTATTCAGAGACAACAACTACTGGTTTATTTTAATGGTGACGATGTGGCGGAGTAACGCGGAGGTGATATACCTGCAAAAAAATAAGGGCCAAATGCATAGTTTCAATCTCTCAATTTGGGTTTGTTGCACATTTAATATCATAATTTTGAGTAACATTTTATTTCAATGTTAATTTTTTTTTTTCAATTTCAAAAATTCTATTTTTGTTTCAAGTTTAAGTATCTCAAATATATCTAATTATATTTAACATACGTGACAATCAAAATAAATATATTTTTAGTATATGTACCTTGTAAACATTCCATTAAAAAGTTTAATTATCTTATTGATTTTATAAAATAAAATTTACTTGTAGATCCCATAAAATAACATTTTAGCAGAATTTATTTTATGGAGTGTGGACATTATCAGTTTGATCGGCTCGCAATAAAAGTTCAATAATAAGAAAGTTCGAATTTTGAATGCAAGGGAAAGCCCAAGACTTCTTTAAAATCGATTAAAAAATCCCAAACATTGAGTCAAGCCCAAAAATACCCTATCCAAGGCCAAAACCGAGCCAAAGCTCAAGCCCATCGTCTCTTGGCCTAAAAGGCCTTGACTTGGCCTAGGCAAAGAGACGATCGCCTCAACGAAGAGGCGTCACCTCTTCACCCTGGGCATCGGTTTCACACCCACTCTCCATAGCATTAAATGTCATTAATGGCAGTGGTTGGAGGTTCACATGTTGAAGAGTTGGTCATTTTTGGACGTAAAAAAAAGGGAAAAAGCAGGGGGAAAACTCTAGGGAATGAAAAAAGGCAAAGGGAGAGGTGAAAATGAGTTTTTGAAAAATTGAAAAAGGAAGAGAGTGAGAGGCCGAAAAAAGTAAGGTGGAGGGGCATGAGAGGGGAGTTAGTAATTTGGAGGGTTAGCAACTTGAAAAGAAAAAAACGTCTGGAAAAGGATAGGAGGGGATAAGTAAAAAGAAGAGAAGAGAAAAAAAGAACGGAAGAAAAAGGAGAAGACTTAGGAAGCTAAAGACTTTGATTTCTTGGAGAAGGGAAGGAGTTTCTTTTGCATTCAAAGCCTTAAATCAGTCAACAAAACTCTGAGGGCTTAGTTAGGAGCGTCAAGCACGTCCAAGTAGTAAGCTTCCCCCTTTTTAAACTTTAAGTCCTTTGTTTTCATTAAAAATATTGATTCATTACTTTTGTGTTTGTATTCTTGAATTTTATTACTTATTTAAAGTCATATGTGAAGCATGATTGTATGAGAAACTGAATATTGATTGCTAATAGTTGTATATTCGCATCTGTTTCTTATTTATTTTGCATGATCGTTGAGTTTCTTAAGATCTAAGAAATGTAGTCTGTCTCTGTTCTTGTTGAAGAGGCGACGTCTCTATAATCATGATAAGGTGATGGTGTCATCGCCTCCTGGTCAGGAGGCGACGCCTTGACCAACATTCTACCTGTTTTTGTCTTGATTTTCAATTATTACCTTGCATGTTTGGCATGATTTCCTTATCTAATCTATTATATTTCTTGATTTTATGCATGATTACCATGTTTGATCAATATTGTTTCCATGTTATATTATTGTGTTATTTAATGGACTATTTATGAGTTTTTTTTTTATTTTTGTGAATATTATTTGTTGATTATTTGTAAATATTGTTGTTGTTATGAGATAGAACTAATTTATATTTGTTGTAGTAATCATTTGGTGATTCTTTCATCACTAGATGATTATTTTGCTTTTTTAGAATTTTTTCTAATTTGTATAATTAATTAGTTTTTTTTCGGTTTATTTTTGGTTTATGTATGGTTTATTTTCAGTATTTTTATGTTTATTTATACCAAATGTTTTAATCCTTAATCCCTATCCCTTTTATTTGGAATGAATGGTTGTAAATTATTTTTATTTATTTTATTTTATTTTATTTGTGATTGAATGTTAGGAATATAAACATGAAATAAGACTAATGAACAAACTTGGGATAAAATCTAAAATTGGAAAACCAATTGCGATTAGCATGTTAATAAGAAAATAATTTAATAATCAAATGTAATAAAATATAAAATATATACGAAGGCCAACCGCAGGGTTGGGTGGGCATTCCAAAAGCCCATACCCAGTTTTCGAACCCGATCTCTGACAACGGCTTCTGGGAACCTCCGTGGAATCCAGTTGTTATATAGTGTGTATTGAATTTCATTCTGATGGCGACTCCATCTCCGTTTTGGGCCCTAAGCCCACTATGTATTTCCTAGTAAGCCTCAAGTTCGCATAATGCTGTAGTCACCAACACTTAGGTGCACGACCAACTCTATTAGGGATAGATAAATTGATTCCAAGTGTTTTGTAATTTATTATCTTTCATTATTTCTTTATTTCCTCAATAAATTTTACATTCACTACACATTTCCACACAATGCACTCCAAGTCCCAAATAAACCAACAATAGTCTTTGCTTTGCTGTCTATGTTTCAATCAAACCTGATGGTGAGGTATTTGATTATTGTCACTCATGGCACGTACTTATCCCATCGCACAAACCCTTAGGTAGGAAGACGTAATGGATGTATATAGCTGTGGGACTTAAAGCTTATTACCTAAGACTCAACTCATATAATGACCTAGCAATTTCCACTAGGATTTTTTCCAAATGCATGTGTTTTATGCCATATGGTAATCCTTTAAATAAATCCTAAGCCCATTATAAATAAACCTTGACAAGATGGGCCTCTCATGCCTATTATTAACCCATTTCAAAGGGATCTTAATAAGGTGGGCCTTTAATATCATTCTTTGCCCATTTAAAATGAACTTTGAAATTATTTAGAGGAATTGCCACTTGTTTGTACCATCTTAAGAGTTATCTTGCATCCGTCGGTTTTGTTATCTACCGTTGATAATCAAAACTTATAACAAAAATCCTAGGACAAGAAACTCGTCATTGAGCACATGTGTGGGAGAAATAAGGGTGGAGATACCGTTGGAGGGCTTTTTCTTTTTGTCCTTAGATACGTGCATATATGTTTTTTCTTTCTTTTTACCAATAGGTTTGCATCTCATGCATACACGCCATGCATGTTTTTGACCCTCAATGGTTATAGATATAGATTTATAGCAGTCTACCAATTGGAAGTGATCTGATACCAACCACCTGGTTAAATACTATAAAGAGATCAAGATAGCAGAATTTGATGCTGAAGACTTCAAGGAACAGTTGAAAGCTGAAATGGCCGAACAAACTAGGAAAATCATGAGAGAAATTATAAGGGAAATGATGGGTACAGCTAGAGGAGAACCACCAACATCTCAGCCGGCAGTGCCCTAAGCACCAACACCTCAACCTCGACCTTTTTATTTAGATGCTGAGATTCCTGAAAGACAAGAGGTAGAGGATGATCAACAGATAGTATTGGCAGAGCCCATTATCCATCAGAAAGAGGATACCCTGGGAAATATAGAGAAGCCAGACTGGGCTAAAGACCTTGTCAAGTTTATAGCTCAAATGTGGTTGATGATGAAGGAAAAAGGGATCGATGCCCTAATGAGTTATTCTGAGCTGAGCCTAGATAAGGATGATGATCCCTTACTATAAAAGTTTAAATTCCCTGACATAAAGAAGTTCACTAGCACAGAGGATGCCCATCTACGTTTAAAGTTGTATGTGACTCACATGAAGATAACCAAACAGACTAAAGCACATATTATTCCCTTTATCTCTGGAAGGAGCATCCATCATATGCTATTACGCTTTAGAATCCCATGTTCAAGTTGATTGGGAGGAATTATACACTGCATTCATCAAGTAGTATAGTCTTAACATTCAGATAGAGGCTTCCCTGAGAGACTTACAGAATATGAAGTAGAAGTTCAATGAATCCTTTACGGATTATTTGGTTAGGTGGAGAGCAAAATTAACACTGATGAAGCAATGACCCGTAGAATCTGATCAGCTAGTAATAGCCATAAAAGGGTATGTACTCCCTCTCTCCAAGAAGCTGAGGGATTTAGGGATTCAAAACTTTGAGGAGTTGTATAGGTTTGGAGTACAGAAAGAATCAAACCTTGCATAAGAAGATAAGTTCTTCAGTGCAAGATCTATGAATAGAGAAGGGTTTAGATCTGGTAGTGGAGTTAGGCCAAGGAGTAACATACAGATCAACATAGTCAAACAGTCCCAAAGGTTTTCTAATTTGGGTAGACCCCTCTCCAAAGTCCTAGAAAAACTAATTGAGAATAACCTTTTACAAACCTTACCTAAACGACCTCCTTTCCCAAATGCCGACGCAAAGCTATATTTTAAGTACCATCAAAATATTGGGCATGATACAGAAAGCTGCACTTGCATGAAATATGAGATTCAAGATTTAATCAATTTAGGTAAAATAACTGACTTGAAAACCAAAAAACCAAACACCCAAAATAACCCTTTACCCAACTACCAAAATGTACCACCACTAAATCCTCGTATTCTGATGATCAACACGGATCTAATAGAGGAACAAGTTATTAATTCCGTTACTAACATTGTACCCACACTACCAAAACCATAACTAAAAGACCTAAATTTGAGACAGTAGGCCATTGAGTCTCATGTAAATGTGCTTGATATTTGGAGTTCTGATGACGAAGAAGGAGGACCAGTTGATCTGTGGAAGAACAATGAGAAGAAAGTAGCACAATCAACTGAGAAATCGGAGGAGGGGGAGGAAGAGGTAAAAAAGGCTGAGGCAGAGAAAGGGGGAAGTAGTTTAAAAGAGGGATCAGAAAAAGATGAGAAAGTTGAGGAGATTATTAAGACCAAAAGAGACGAGAAAAATCTTGCCAGTATTTGGGAGTTGTTTATAAATTCCCGACCTCATCGGGAAGCACTGGTTATGGCTTTTGATCGTAGGAAGATACCTTCAAAGCACACTCTAGAGCAAATGGTAGATTCACTAACTTAAAGCCCTTAGCAGACAATTATTTTCACAGATGGTGACTCGCCCTTAAAAGGAAGGGATCACAGCAAAGCCTTATTCATTAAGGCTAAAGTGAAAGGCAAATTAATGTGCTGTGTTATGGTCGATAATGGGTTAGCCATTAATGTATGTCCTCTAAAGATCATACCAAAGCTAGGCTTAACAGTAGCTAATTTGAAGCCCTCTTATGTAGTCATAAAGGCTTATGATGATATGAAAAGGCCAGTTGAAGGAACTTTCCGGGCTTTAGTTAAAGCTGGACCTATTGAAGTTTGGGTTAACCTCTATGTAATAGATATTCCAATTACCTTTGCTATTCTTCTAGGGAGACCATGGCTCCATCCTTTAGGGGGAGTACCATCTACTGTTCATCAAAAGATTAAATTTCCATAAGAATGAAGGGTGGTTATTATAGCAGCTGAAACAGAGGCTGCAGTTGCTACATTGAAATTAGCTCATATGAAGATCCTGAAAAACCCAAGTTTTGAAGTCTGCATGATTTATAAAGATGAGCTAAATCCAAAGATTTTTAGTATGATGAAAAGTATGCAGTTCATGCCTGGGATGGGATTAGGGAGGAATCAACAAGGCCCATCATAATTCATTGAACTTAAGGTACCGATCTTGAAGTATAGAGTAGGATATCCAGGGGAAAATGAGTCTGATGAAGAGAAAGAGGCTGAGGGTAAGTCTAAGAAGAATAGAATTAGGGCTAAGCCGAAGAAGAAGACACTATAGGAAACATTTGTAGAGGAAGGTGCCAATTACCCCTACCAAGGAGCTATTGAGCCTTTGATAATCACTAAAAAACTAGTCCTCGGTTTTAAAATCTTCATTGAATATATGGATGGGATCAAAGAATCTATTATTGAAGAGCCTATGGTAGAAGAGCTGGTACTGACTTTGGAATCAGAGGGGGACATTCCTACAATAGAGCTGAAGGATGTTGTTGACTAGGAAGAGGAATTAAACTTTGAAGCCTTTGTCCTTAATTCTATTATGGATGTTTTTTATGATGACATTGACTTTTGTCTTTTTAATTTATTTGAGACTGATGACATTTTTCTTTTCAAAGTTAATGTGATGAAATCTGATTATGCTTACTTGTGCAATATGTTTCCTAATGGTTATGCTGTGTGTGATAATCATTTCTTGCATATGTTTGACATTAATTTAATGCAAACTGAATCATTTAATCTAGGCATAAGTGATAACCCTAGAAATATACTTATTACTTCTAACTTAACTCTTGATGAGAGAGAAAAGATGAAAGAAACTCTTAAAAAAAGATAGAAAGTATTTGCTTGGGGCTATAAGGATGTGCTTGGGATCGATAGAGAGATTGTAAAATACAGGATTCCCATGTATTCTCACATCACACCGATAAAGTAGAAGAAGAGAAGATTAAGGCCAAAATGAGCTCTCATAATCAAAGAAGAAGTAGAAAAATAGTTGAAAGCAAAGTTCCTAGAAGTGGTAGATGACACCCAGTGGTTGGCTAACATAGTCCCAGTTCCCAAGAAAGATAGTAAAGTCAGGATGTGTATGGACTATAGGGACTTGAACAAGGCTTATCTAAAGGATATTTTCCTCTACCACACATTGACACTTTAGTCGATAGTGCAGCTTGTAGCACCATGTACTCCTTTATGGACGGCTTCTCGAGATACAATCAAATTATGATGGCAGTGATTGACAAGTTGAAGAGTTCTTTCATCACTGAGTGAGGTGTTTACTGTTACACGATTATGCCATTCAGGTTGAAAAATGCAGGGGCTACTTACCAAAGAATGGTTATTACACTGTTACATGACTTGATCCACAAAGAGATAAAAGTGTATGTAAATGACATAATGATGAAATCTCTTACCAGAGAAGGGCATTTTGAAGCCTTAGACAAGTTCTTGGCAAGAGCTGAAAAGCATAACCTCAAATTGAATCTGAAGAAATATGTTTTCTAGGTGACATCTGGAAAACTATTAGGACACATTACCAGCCAGAAAGGCATAGAGGTGGATCCAAACAAAGTCAGAGCAATCAGAGAAATACCTACACCAAAAAGTGAGAAAGAAGACAGAGGGTTTATAGGAAGGCTATAGTACATCAACAGATTCATAGCCAAATTGACTACAATTTATGAGTTGATCTTCAAGCACTTGAAGAAGAATTGGCTGGTCATCTGGGAGGACAAGTGTTAGCAAGGCTTTGAAACTATTAAGTAGTATTTGGTGAATCCTCTAGTCTTGCAACTGCCAAGACCAAGGAAGCCTTTAATTTTGTACTTGGCTATAGAGAAAGACATAATTGGTGCAATGTTAGCACAAAAAGGAGAAGGGAGAGTTGAGCATATTGTATATTATATGAGTAAGAAGCTTCTACCCTATAAAGCCAATTATAGTCTAGTAAAAAGAACTTGCTTGGCTGTAATTTGGGCAACAAAGAAGCTACGACATTACATTCATTTTTACAACATTCAATCGGTTTCTAAGCATGATCCTCTTAGAAATCTCCAGCAGACCTCGTCACTGACAGGAAAATTAGCCAGATGGTCAGTTCTGCTTATTGAATTTGACATAGATTATGTTACTAAAAAGGTAATAAAAGGAAGAGTTGTGGCAGACTTTTTGGCCTAGAATTCGGTAGACAATGGACAAGAATGGGAGCTAGAATTTTTAGATGAACATCTAGGGGTAATAAAGATCCAGACATTGAAAATGTACTTTGATGGAGCAGTGAATAGCTGAGGGGTATCTATTGGTGTGATTTTAGTCTCGCTAGAAGGAGAAATAATTCCAATGGCAAAGAGGCTATAATTCGAGGTCACTAATAATTAAGCTAAATATAAAGCCTGCATTTTCGGTCTGGAAGCACTCAGGAATGTGGGGGCAAAAGAGGTGACAGTGTATGAGGATTAAATGTTGGTAGTGAAACAAATCGCTAAGGAGTGGGAAATAAGGGAAGACAAGTTAAAGTCGTATTAGGATTATTTAGCCATGATCCTATTGTCCTTTGTGCAATACGGATTCATACACTTACCCTGAGAGGAGAATCATATGGTAGATGTGTTAGCCACTCTAGCTTCAATATGGGAAGGAGGCAGACGAGCAGAAATGAAGCCTCTTATCTTAGTAAAGGCCTGGATTCCTTGCTATGAGGAGATCATAATAATGTCGATCGACCCAGCAGAGAAGCCTTGGTTTTATGAACTACAACGGTATTTTAAGATAGGAAAATTCCTAGAGGAAGCTGGTGGAAAAGAAAGAATGTCGTTAAGGATACTATCTCGACAGTTTATTAGCCATAACAAGACATTGTACAAAAGGATGCTAGCTGGAGTGCACCTAAGATATGTTGATAAGGGTGAAGTGCAAAAAATCATAGAAGTAGTTTATGAAGGTATATGTGGGCCGCATATGAATAGGACAGTCCTTGCTAAAAAGATAACTCGTCAAGGGTACTTCTAGCTAACCATGGAGGTAGATTGTGTGAAGTATGTAAAGAAATGCCATAATTGTTAAGTATATGGTGATGTAAGCCACCTGTCTTCTATGGAACTTCAAGGATTGACCTCTCATTGGCCATTTGCAGTTTAGGGAATTGATATTATTAGAGAGATAAGGCCGAAAGCATCCAACGATCATTGTTACATTATAGTAATAATTGATAATTTCTTTAAATGGGTAGAAGCTGAGTCATTCACAACTGTAGGGGCAAAACAGATAACCAGGTTCATAAAGAAGAATATAATTTATCAGTATGGGTTACCACATCATGTCATCATTAATAATGGTGTTTAGTTTAGGGCAAAAATGACCACTCTATTAGAAGAATATAAAATTGAGCATCATAGATCATCCCCTTACAGACCATAGGCAAATAGGGTTGTAGAAGCAACAAACAAGAATGTGAAAAGAATCTTGGCCAAGATATTTAAAAATTACAAAGACTAGGCAAGTTAACTATAGTTTGCATTATGAGGATACAGAACCACTACTAGAGCGTCAATAGGAGCCACTCCGTATTCTCTGGTATATGGTTATGAAGTTGTGTTGCCAGTTGAGGTTAAAATCTAATTTATTAAAGGTTCTCTTAGAATCTAAAATCCCTAAGTATGAGTGGGTAGAAATTCGATTAGCACAACTGATGTTGTTGGATGAAAAAAGGATGAAGGCCATATATCACTCTCAGTTGTATCAGAAAAAGATAGCTCGGGCTTATAACAAGAAGATCAAGCCAGGCAAGATCAAAGAGGGTGACTTGGTCTTAAAACTCACTAGGCCAATCATGATTGATCCGCAATGAAAGTTCAAGTCAAACTGAGAAGGTACCTACCAAGTGAAGAAGTTATTTTCCAAAGGGGCTGCTATTCTGTCCAACTTAGAGGGAAATGAATTTAGAGAGCCCATCAACATGGACAAGCTGAAGAAATATTTTTTGTAAAATTCTCGCTAAGGAGAAAACTTTAAAAGAGGCTGCCTAGGCAAAAGTTAGAGATAAAAAAAGGAAAAAGTAAAAAAAGTCTTGTTGGATTGAAAACCTGAAAAGGCAGTCTAGGCAAAAGTAAAGGACATGTAAAAGGAGAGAGAGAGAGGAAAAGAAAATAGTTAGTTGGAAAACTTACCAGGGCAAGCCAATTAGCGACAAGAGATATGTAAGAAGCAAAATTGTATAATTGCGTTGTGCTTAAATTAAATGGAATGGATTGCCTTTATTATTGAAAACATTGCATTAAATGATCATTACACATTGTCTAACTCAAAAGGAGATCTCACCGGCAAGAAAGTATAAAAAAGACTAAATTTCAAAAATTAAAAAAATATCGTTTGCTTCTCTTATGACTTCCTTGGGCACTCAATGCTTATAATGCCATTTTCCTTCTATTTCTTATAAATTCATCCTTTTCTACCTGTTGTAGTTGAATCCATGCCTTGTACTGGTCCTTAGTAGACTGATCTCCACTATAGTCAATGAACCTCTGGATGATTTTATGAGGTCAAGTAGCAAGCAGGTTGTCCAAAAAGTTCTGAGAAAGAGACCTTAGTTCAAACTCATGCACTAGTTCCACAATCTATTATTTCTATCCATATTGCCTACAAAACCAATCCAGATTATAAAAGGTGGCAAAATGGAGGCCGGCCAAGGGAACACAGTAGGTATAAGATCGGAGGGTCACATACTGCAATCTCTACCATGGGCATATCAACTGAATAAGAGTATCAGGGAATGTAGACAACCAACTGTGAGCATCTTCTGGGTTAGGATGAAGTCTCTTAGTGCGATAGTGTTTGGCCTTATAGTGAGTAATGTCTCTGGGTGGTTCGAGCAATCTCAGTTTATTTTGTAACCAAGCTTGTAGGAGTAACGAATGAATAAGAATGATGGAAAGTAGAAGATGATAAGAGGAAGAAGGGACTCACCTCCAGCAGAAAAGGACTCCTAGAGAATTGCCTAGTCTCAAAGAAGTTGTCAAGCCCGATAATATTTTCAGCCAGAATAAGAGGGAAAGGGTTCAGTCCACTCTTCACTTGGTCCAGAACATGAAGGATCTTTGGGTCATAGTTGCCAGAGAGGGAAACCAACAAGAACTAAACATACGAGCAAAGTGCTATCATTCGAGGTTAGGCAACCTCGCTGCTATCTACAGCCGTTACAATTTCTATAAAAGGGCTAATCAGAATTTCATTGCTAAAAATGTGTCAAAGAGAGGACTGAGGGGAAATATTGAACAACCTTGCTTTTTGATATTGAATGGTGTGCAAATCTAGGGTTGCGACTAAAGGAATGATGATCTGTCCAGCAGAATCTTTTTGAGAGCCCAAGATAGCTTCAAATTCTTCTAGCATGGGGCAAATCTCCATTGTATTGAACCAAAAAACATATTTTTGAGGATCCCAAAATTGAACAAGAACGTGGAGAAGTGAGAAATCGATCTTCCTAGCATGCAAAGATCTAAAGGCAGATAAGTAAAATGGCTCTATTCTAGCCCATGACTCGCCATCCAAAGTTTTTAGAATTGATTGTAACTATTTCAACCTTCTATCAGTCATGATTAAGGGTAGAATACTATTTGGAAGAAAAGAATAAAGGGAAGTGGCGAGATGAAGAAATTAGGGATTTGGAAGAGGATTTGGACAGGACAGAAGTGTAAAGGTGATCGCCTCTACATTCAGGCGACACCTCTATGAGAAGAGGCAAATTACCCGTCGCCTCTTCACATAGAGGCGATGCCCCTATAACATGCAGAACAGGTCTTCACGTCGCTAGAAATTCTTTGGGTTGTATATGTAAAGTTAGAATATAATATTTCAAAAATAAAAAAGCCTCTTTTCATTCAAAATTTTTCCAAAAAATTAGTTTAAAGCCATAATTCTCATCCATCTAGTGCAAAATATAAAGGCATAAAAAACATAAAAAATAAAAAAAATCAATTTAAATAGTAAGAGGACAACAATGTAAAGCATCCAATGTTTCTAGACAGAACACCCCTATGCTAGCAAAAATCTAAAGAGGGTCCTCTCTACTTGTTACTCTCAAACTCATCAGCCTCCTCATTAACTGGCTCATCCGCAGGCTCATAAGTTGGCTCATCTCGAGAAGCATCAGTAGGGTTAGTCCCATCATCATTATTGCTACCCTCAGACTCCTCATTTGTTGCCCCCCCTCCTCATCGCCCTTGACCTGAAGAGTGGTGAGCTGGCACTTACGGGCAGTGATCCTAGCTTAACTGGCCTCATTTTGATCCTATCAAAGCACGATAAAAGGTAAGAAATCATGAAAGTATCCATACATGTAGAAATAAAGCATATTTTGTGTTTACCTTCCACTGTTGAGTCACCTACATTAGGAAGTCCCTGTAGGCCTCGACCACTTGGTACATATAATCCCCCTGATCTCGAGGTATATGTTCCATTGATAATATTAGAATTAACCATGTGTTATAAGACTTAAGAACATAGTTGGGAAAAAAGGAAACTTACATAGGTAGTAGTCTCTAGGAAGAATATTGGCTCCAAAGTCATATCCAACATCAGAAACTGACGAGAGAGCTCACTAGAAGGCACCTAGAAACGAGTCAACAGATCAGGAGTAATAGTGAGTCTATCAACCACTACCTAGGATCTAGAATTGGAAGGATCCATTGAGGAAGGCGCCCTAGAGGAAGAACCCTTACCACCGGGAATGATGCACGAGATAAGGTCTCTTATGTGTAAAGGGCCTAGGGCAAGGAGCAAGTACCCTAGGAGCTACCTAAAAAATGAAGGATAAGTCAAGGAACAAAATTTATAAGTAAATATAAAATAAGTAAAATAAAACATTACATGCTCACCTGAAATGCAAGTGCAGGAAGAGGCACTCGCTACAGAAGATCTCGTGTAAAGTCCACATAGCAAGACTTCCTTCACTTGCAATAGTCTTTAGCATCCTCTCCTTGTAGGGCATTATTGAGCTCATCTCCTTCTAACTCATGCACCTAGAAGATATGCCAGGGAGGAGTAAGAGGTGGATACCTCACTCAGACACATGACCGTCACTGATGTATCCTCTCCCTGAGGAACCAAACTCTATAATCAGGGCCTCTGAGAAAAACCATCTTCCTAGAAAAAAGGATAGACTAAATTATAGCCTGCGTCCACCCCCCCTGAGGGCCCCACAAGTCCGGACATAGCTGCACGAATAAACAAATAAGTGGCTAAATCTGATTAATAAATTTATTACTAATTCCAGTTATATTTGTAGGTACTTACCTCATCTTAAATGAGTGTGTTCAGTCACTTACGGTGGATATAAACATAAGCCACAGGCCTCCTCCAAGCTCAGCCGGGACCCTACCTTGCCATTGTAGGGAAGGGAGTATCATAAACCTTAGTAATGCCCACTATCAACTCCAGCTCCAGAGCCCAGTCCTGTGAAAGAAGTAAAGGGTTGTCAGTGAAATCATATAGCAATAGTTAGGATGGAATGTAAAGGGAGAATAGAAAGTAAAATACCAGTGTGGCATGCTAAAAACTGCAGAGTCGCCTAGCTCCGCATACCAGCTCATCCATGCTCCTATAAAGATAAGTTAAGGCACAGTTGTCTTAATCATAGGTCACCACCAAATCTAGATCCTTCAAAGGCATCAGAAAGCTCAAATCCATGGAGTTGGCTGTGTCAGCAAAGAGCATAGTGCCTAGCAGATAAATGAGGAAAGCACGCACCATCTAGTCAATCTATAAGGGTGTAGTGGCCACTTTAATTCTAATACGAGTGTAGAAGCTCCTAATTGAATCAAGCTTTATTGTGTGGGTCCCCTTCATGTCTGGGACCATCCCAAGCAGACGCTTGATGAAAGCGTGTCACGACCCAAACCGGGAATTATGACCGGCGCTAGGAAATGAGAATTCTTTAGAATCTGAAACCCATAGCAAGCCTTAAAAATAAAAAGCACGCAATAAATAAATAAAAATATGTGAGAATTAAAACTTAAATCAATATAAAATAAATACTTAATGCTATATCATAAAATAAAATATTTACATACAATATTTAGAGAAAGGTCTTTGACATAAACAACATTCTACAGATACAAACTACAACTACTACTACAGTTTTCTATAATACAATAGAAGTCAGATAAGTAATTTACATAAACTAGCTGAGGCTGAAGAAGTCTGGCGTATGAGCCTACTACTGAGGTTTAAGGAAGAAGAATCTCCTGAAAAATAAACAACTGAGGGGAGTCAGACATCACTGAGTGAATTATTATATTATATATACATGCACCTCCTAATGTTATATACAATCAAGCATCAGTATGTATAATAAATATATACAAGCATTTCACACAGATGCTGAAATCACTTTTATGTATAATAAATGCTGAAAAATGTTTATTTTAATGAAGGATCAAATAGAACCCTAATTATTCGCAATTTCAACCAAAAATATCTCTCTAGCCATATAGGCTCACTTAATTCCAAATTAATTCTCTTATTCCATTTTGGATAGTAGACTGACCCCGAGACACTAAGTCAACCGAGCTCCAACAATCTGACTATTAGTGTGACTGGCCCAGAGACACTAGGTCAATCGAACTCCCGCAATCACACTACATAATCACATCAATCTTAAATAATCAATCAAATAAAAGTCACCTCAAGTGATTTTATCACTCAACCCTAAAATCTATCGTATCAGTACGTACACGGTTTTAGTGTTGCCCACTAGGTAGCACGTTCTATTGATATCCTTCAAATAAAATTAAATATATATATGGGAAATAAATAATGCATATTTAAACATAATAACATTCATAACAATGAAATAAACCATATATATATATATACTAGAAATATACCAAAAATATATTAAGTATATTTCAATTATATATATATACTACATAAATCCAAAATCAACCATAAATATACCAAAAATATTTTAAGTGTATATTGAAGATATAACATGCATATATGTTGAAATATACAAAAAATATACTGAAAATATACCTAACATATACTAAAACATTTAATAAAACAATTCATGTAGAAATACATATTAAAAATATGAATACTCAATATCATGCATCATATATGCGATACATATATATAAAATAATAATTCACAATTCTGCGCTTCTCGAGATTGGCTTTACGAGCCCGATCCAATAGGTCTCGATCTTGGTACAACTAGAAAATAAATAATAATAATCAGAATAAATTTCTAACTTATACTTTTAAAAGAGACTCGATCTAGGAATACAGAAACTCAGACAAATATGGAAATTCAAAATCGACTCAACGTCACATTTTACGAGAATTCTATCGAAAATTCGGCAGAACCTCCTCTATAAAATGGACATCTCTCTACTAAAAAGCAGAGTCAATCCTACAAGAAAAACACGCTTCTAATACATATTGCGTAACACCTCGGGTTGGGACCTGAACTGCACAATTCCCAACTGAGATTCACAAATTCACCAAAAATACATTTAAAATAATAAATATATTAAAAATCAATAAATTCCATAAATATCCTCAAAATACCAAAATATAATATATTTAAACAATAAAACACCAAATACAATTATTTTCACAATAATTAAAAAAATCTCAAATAATAATATAATATTAATAAAAATCCAATTTTTTAATAATTCCACATAAAATAGTAAAATTTACTTTTATATATTCAAATAGCTTAAATATAAATTAAAAGCAATTAAAAATCCATTTAATCACCAAAATAGTAAATAATATATTATTTGAATATAATTTTTAAAAATTAGTATTAATTAGTTAAAAATAGTAAATAATTTATAAAAATCATTTTATACCCTATATAATTCTAAAACCATCTAAAACATATTATTTAACTATAATTTTCACAAAATTACACAATTAACTCAATAATACAAAATATACGTAATATAATTAATATTCTAAAAAATTATATAAATTCACCAAAAATCATTTTAAATATTCTAAAATTATTAACTCACATAACAAACACAAATTCAACTAAATTTCCAATAAAAATAATTAATTAACATAATTATCAAAAATTCAATATTTAATATTAAAATAATAAAAAATTAACCAAAATTCAAATTAATTCAAAAAAATCACAAAAAAAATATATATGAGAAGCTTGAGCTACAAAAAACAACATTTGTGAAGCAAGTTTGCATGAATCAAACATTATCAAGCTCACAAAAATCAAAAACCCTAAATCATATAAACTAAAAATTGAAGATAACTAAAAATCTAGAGGTTTTGAACTCAAATGGAGCTCGGAAATGGACTCACCGGATCAAGAACGTTCAAAAGAGACTGGTTTAATGAGCTGGGGTAGCCAGAATCCCATTTGCGTGAGGAAGCTCAAGATTCGGCCTCCTTTAATTTTCGGTGATGCAGCGGCTTCCTGGTGGCTCTGTGGGCAACAGTCGGAGGCAGAAGGTGGGTCAGCTTCGGTGGTGGCTGGAAGAGAGTGACCAAGAGAGAGAGAAGAAGAAGAAGAAAAAGAAGGAGGAGAAGAAGAAAGATGCTGACCCAAAAAAAATTTTCACTTTTCTATTTTTTTAATTAATTATGAAATTACTAAAATAGCCTTTACTCAAATTTAATAATAATAATAATAACAATAACAATGATAATAATAACAATGTTAACAACAACAACAACAATAATAATAATAATAATAATAATCCCACGTAAAAAATAAATTATTTACTTAA
The DNA here is from genome assembly GCA_947683625.1 of Mallotus nudiflorus. Classification (NCBI taxonomy): domain Eukaryota; kingdom Viridiplantae; phylum Streptophyta; class Magnoliopsida; order Malpighiales; family Euphorbiaceae; genus Mallotus; species Mallotus nudiflorus. Next base: position 6,653,520 of record CANTUR010000029.1, on the reverse strand, counting down.
CCAAATCTCTTCAAATAATTATGTAAATAATATTAGTAATTAATAATAATAATATACAATTAAAATTTAAAATTGTTAATACTATATATCCCAAAATAATATTATTTTATTTAAAATACTGGGTCTTTACAATCTCCCCTCCTTATAAGATTTCATCCTCAAATTAAAAAAAAAGAATAGAAACAAGAATCATCGAGGAAAGAGATAAGGGTAAGAAGCTCGCATCTTTGCTTCAGTCTCCCAAGTATGCTCCTCTACGTTGTTATTTCACCACAACACCTTGACTATTGGAATCTGCTTCAAACGCAAATGACGAACTTGATAATCTACAATCATAACAGGTTCCTCCTCGAACGTTAAGTCTTCATTCACTTCCACACTATCAGGTTACAACATGTGCGAAAGGTTTGAAATATACTTCCTCAACATTGAGATATAGAACACTAGATGCACTTGAGACAAATTCAGAGGCAAAGCCAACTAATATGCAATTGTGCCCACTCTCTCCAAAATCTCAAACGGTCCAATATATCTTCGTGCTAGTTTACCCTTCTTGCCAAATCTTATCACATCTTTCATAGGAGACACCTTTTGGAACATATAGTCTCCAACCTGAAACTCTATATCTTTATGTCTCATATTTGCATAGCTCTTTTGTTTGCTAACTGCGATCTCTAATCTCCTCTTGATCACAGCAACCTTCTCAACGGCATCCTGAACCATCTCAGGTCTAGTCAATGCTCTCTCCCTAATCTCATTATAACTCAAAGGGGATCTACACTTCCTTCCATACAAAGCCTCATATGGTGCCATCCCAATACTACTATAGTAGTTGTTACTAAATGCAAACTCTACAAGCAGCAAATGATCATCCCAGCTACCTCCCAGATCCAATACACACATTCTCAACATATCTTTTAATGTCTGGATCGTCCTCTCAGATTGATTATCTGTCTAAGGGTGAAAAGAAGTACTGGAATCAAGCATGGTGCCCATTGCTTCCTATAACTTCTGCCAAAAATGAGAGGTAAACACTGAACCTCTATCAGATACAATGGACACAGCTACTCTGTGAAGGCACACAATATGCTTAATGCATAGCTTCGCCAATCTAACTACAGAATAGGTGGCTTTCACAAACAAGAAATGAGCAGACTTGGTCAATCTGTCTATAATCACCCAAATGGAATTGTATCCATCCTTAGAATGAGGTAACCAATCATAAAATTCATAGTAATTCTCTCCCATTTCCACTCAGGAATAGGAAGTGATTGAAGCTTCCTAGAAGGCTTCTGATGTTTAGCTTTCACTTACTGACAAGTCAAGCACTTAGCAACAAAATTAGTTACATCCTTCTTCAGTCCATCCCACCAGTACAAGTCTATGATACTATGGTACATCTTAGTAACACCTAGATGTACATTGTAGGCTGTAGAATGTGCTTCCTCAAGGATCTCTTCTCTCAAATTATCCATATTAGGAACATACAACCTATCATTGATCCACAAAATACCATCGTCATTGAGTGTGAAATTAGTGAACTTCCCTGCATGAATATTCTCTGTAAGCTTTACAAGAATAGGATCTCAGCCCTGAGCTGCCTTAATCTTATCTCTTAGCACAGATCGTACTCTGAACTAAGCTAATAGTCCACTGGACCTACTCATCTTCATCATCAGACCTTAATCCACTAACTGGTGCAACTCTTGGATCAACGATCTCCTTTCCACACTGATGTGAGCAAGACTACCTAAGGACTTCCTACTTAAGGCATCTGCTATCATATTAGCCTTGCTTAGATGATAAAGAATCTCATAATCATAGTCCTTCATGAGTTCTAACCATCTCCTCTGCCTCAGATTCAGATCTCCTTTCTAAAAAATGTACTTAAGGCTCTTGTGTTCAGTAAAAATCTCATAAGTCACCCTGTACAAATAATGTCTCCAAATCTTGAGAGCAAAGCTCATTATAACCATCTTTAGGTCGTGGGTAGGTCAATTCTGTTCATGCTTCTTCAACTGCCTCAAAGTATAAGCTATCACCCTACCATTCTGCATCAACACACAACCTAGGCCAACTCTAGAGGCATCACAATAAACAATGAACTTATCTACTCTTTTAAGCAAAGCCAAAACTAGAGCTGTGGTTAACTTCTCCTTCAGCAACTGGAAACTATTCTCACAAGCATCTGACCACTCAAACTTCACATTCTTCTAAGTCAAGTAAGTCATAAGAGCTACAATTCTAGAAAAATCCTACATAAATCTCCTATAATACCCAGCTAAACCTATAAAACTTTGAATCTCTGTGACTATCGTCAGTCTACGCCACTTAGACATTGCCTCAATCTTCTATGGATCAACTTGGATGCCATCTTTAGACACCACGTGTCCAAGGAATGTAACACTCTCCAACCAGAAATCACACTTCAAGAATTTAGCATAAAGCTGATGTTCTCTCAGTGTCTGCAATACAGTCCATAAGTGACATATATGCTCCTCCATACTCTTCGAATATACTAGTATATCATCAATGAAGATTACCAAAAACTGATCCATAAATGGTCTAAATACCATGTTTATCAAATCCATAAAAGCAACTGGTGCATTATTCAACCCAAATGACATCACCAGAAACTTATAGTGGCCATAACGAGTGTGAAATGCTATTTTAGGAACATCGGCCTCACTAATCCGTAACTGATGATAACCCGACCTCAAGTCAATCTTAGAAAAGAATTGTGTACCCTTAAGTTGATTAAAAAAATCATTTATCCTCGGGAGAGGATACTTATTCTTCACAGTCACCTTATTCAGTTTTTTATAATCTATGCACAGTCTCATGGTACCATCCTTCTTCCTCACAAACAAGATTGGTGTACCCCAAGGAGAAATACTGAGTTTGATAAAAACCTTATCTAGTAATTCCTGTAATTGCTCCTTTAACTCTTTTAACTCTGTAAGAGCCATTTTATCAGGCGATATCAAAACAGGAGTAGTGCTTAGAACCATATTTATACAGAAATCAATCTCTTTATAAGGTGGTAAACCTGGAAACTCCTTAGGAAAAACATCAGGAAACTCACAAGTAATAGGAACATCTATGAGTGACAACTTCTCCACTGAAGTATCCTTGTCTAATGCCAAATATCTTTGACAATCCTTCCTTAGCATCTTCTTAGTCGTGATAGCGGAGATGAGATTCTAATGTGCAGAACTCTTATCACCCACAAACTTAAACTCTTCTTCATTAGGAATTTTGAAAATCACCTCTTTACTTTGACAATCCACAATAGTATAGTACTGAGACAACCAATCCATACCTAAAATCACATCGAATTCCATCACATCCAACAACACTAATTCTGCTGGCAATTCTTTACCTCTGATGAGCACTGGACAACCAGAAAGAACAACATCGGTGTCCAATGAATCACTTAGAGGAGTGGCTACAGACAAAGAAAAAGTCATCCTCGAAGCTTGCCAACATGACTTCAAAGCAAAAACAAGAGATACGAAGAAATGTATGGCACCCGAATCAAATAAAACCCAAGCATCCAGGAAACAAATAGGAATAATACCTACCACGATGGTATTAATTGCCTGAGCATCTTGCTAAGTGAGGTGAAAAACCTTGGCTTGACCTCGACCTCCCTGCTGACTAGTGGAAGTCTGGCTAAAACCTCTAGCACCTTATATGGTACCTCTACCACGTCCCTACTGAGCAATAATCTGAGTCGAGCTCGGGTGTTGTGCTGGAGGCAACTGAAAAGGAACTGGTGTTGCACTAGCGATCGACTACTGCAAAAACTGCTATGGTTGAAAACTAGAATATAGATATGATCTGGCAAATTGTCCCGTCTGTCCGTATTGAAAATATGTCAGCGATGCCATATAATAGGGTCCCTAATGGACTCTACCATAAGTCTAATAGATGCTAGCTACTGACCCTAAACTCTGACCACTACTACTACTTGAATCACCTGACCCAAATCTGATCGGTCTATGTTGTCCCTTATGGCCATGTCTTGTACTCCTATGCACTCTCTACTGCTGCCTCTGGCTCTACTGCAATAAGCCTCTTTGCTAACTATTCGAACCAATATGAAAGGTCAAAAATGGAGTAGTCTGAAATCCTCCTGATTGAATACCCAATTAGTAATAATCAGGCATATCTCCTTGCCTGACTAGCCTCAACTCTATCATCGACTCCAAAGTAAGGCCCGCTGTAGGCATCCCAGTAAATATAGAACTCAGACCACTAACATACATAGTGACAGCAAAATACTAATCTCTCATCAGATCCTCTACGTATCTACGAAGTCAGAGAAACTCTCTAGTATAGTCCTTAATAGATCTATCTCCCATGGTCATGCTCATACAAACTTAATGATCATGATCTGCTGGTACTCTATGTGAGCAGTCTAAGTCCTCATCTTAATCGCATGCAGGAAATCTAACGCATTTGATGCCTCATCAAAAGCTATCCAACCAACTCTGGCATAAAACAGTGCTACCTCAGGGTTAGACATACCCTGCTGATAGGCAGGCTGTAATGATAGTGTAACTAGAGGTATTGCAGCTTCCTCATACTCTGGCTCTATAGGTTCCTCATCCTGTAGCTCTCACTGTCTACGGTAACTTACCGCTCCTTGAGGCCTACCTCTACCTCGACCTCTGCGCCTCGCTGGTGGCTCAAGAGGTAAAATATCATCCTGAAAGGACTCATCATCCTTGGCCTCAATGACTAGTGGAGTGACACACGCTCGCCTCCTCATTTGAAAAAGACAAAACCAAAGGAATTCAAACAAAATAGACAATCTAAAGATTATACAGAATACTAAATCAAGGAAAACTTATCGAAGACATACTTGAACCTAAATAACTGCAGTAGTTTCAAAAAAAACACAACTCTGAAAACCTAGGTCCACAACACTAATAACCTAGGGCTTTGATACCAACTTTGTCATGACCCAAACGAGAATTATGACTGGTGCTAAGGAATGAAAATTCTTTCGAATTCGAAACCCGTAGTAAGCCTTAGAAATAAAAATCATGCAATAAATAAATAAAAATTCACTAAAATTAAAACTTAAATCAATATAAAATAAATACTTAATGTCATATTATAAAATAAAATATTTACATACAATATTCAGAGAAAGGTCTCTGACATAAAGAAAATTCTACAGATATAAACTACAACTACTACTATAGTTTTCTATAATACAATAGAAGTTAGATAAGTAATTTACATAAACTAGTCGCGACTGAAGAAGTCCAGCATATGGGCCTACTACTGAGGTCTGAGGAAAATGAATCTCCTGAAAAATAAATAACTGAGGGGAGTCAGACCTCACTGAGTGAATTATTATATTATATATACATACACCTCCTAATGTCATATGCAATCAAGCATTAGTATATATAATAAATATATACAGGCATTTCACACAGATGCTGAAATCACTTTTATGTATAATAAATGCTGAAAAATGTTTGTTTGAATGAAGGATCAAATAGAACCCTAATTTTTTGCAATCTTAACCAAAAATATCTCTTTAGCCATGCAAGCTCACTTAATTTCAAATTAATTCTCTTATTCCATTTTGGACAGTAGACTGGTATCGAGACATTAAGTCAACCGAGCTCCAGTAATCTCACTGTCAGTGTGACTAGCCCCGAGACACTGGTCAACCGAGGTCCCGCAATCATACTACTTAATCACATCAATCTCAAATAATCAATCAAATAAAAGTCACCTTAAGTGATTTTATAACTTAACCCTAAAATCTATCGCACCGATATGTACAAGGTCCTAGTGCTGCCCACTAGGTAGCACGTTTTATTGATATCCTTCAAATAAAATTAAATATACATAATGGGAAATAAATAATGTATATTTAAATATAATAACATTCATAACAATGAAATAAACCATATATATATATATATATACACCAGAAATATACCGAAAATATACTAAGTATATTTCAAGCATATATGTATATGCTACATAAATCCAAAATCAACCATAAATATACCAAAAACATTCTAAGTGTACATTGAAGATATAACATGCATATATGTTGAAATATACAAAAAATATACCTAAAATATACTAAAATATTTAATAAAACAATTCATATATAAATACATATTAAAAACATGAATACTCAATATTATGCATCCTATATACGATGTATATATAAAATAATAATTCATAATTCTGCGCTCCTCAAGACTGGCTCGATAAGTCCAGTCCGATAGGTTTCAGTCTCGGCGCAACTAGAAAATAAATAATAACAATCAAAATAAATTCCTAACTTATACTTCTAAAAGAGACTCGATCTAGGAAAATAAAAACTCAGACAAATACAGAAATTCAGAATTGATCTGATGTCACATTTTACGAGAATTCTACCAAAAATTCGACAGAATCTCCTCTGTAAAACGGACATCTCTCTACTAAAAAGTAGAATTGATCCTGTAAGAAAAATACACTTTTAACATAGATTGCGCAACACCTCGGATTGGAATCTTGAACTGCACAATTCCCAACCGAGGTTCACAAATTCACCAAAAATACATTTAAAATAATAAATATATTAAAAATCATTAAATTCCATAAATATCCCCAAAATACCAAAATATAATATATTTAAACAATAAAACACCAAATACAATTATTTTCACAATAATTAAAAAAATCTCAAATAATAATATAATATTAATAAAAATCTAATTTTTTAATAATTCCTCATAAAATAGTAAAATTTACTTTTATATATTCAAATAGCTTAAATATATATTAAAAGTAATTAAAAATCCATTTAATCACCAAAATAATAAATAATATATTATTTGAATATAATTTTTAAAAATTAGTATTAATTAGTTAAAAATAGTAAATAATTTATAAAAATCATTTTAATACCCTATATAATTCTAAAACCATCTAAAACAAATTATTTAATTATAATTTTCACAAAATTACACAATTAACTCAATAATACAAAACATACAAAATATAATTAATATTCTAAAAAATTATATAAATTCACCACAAATAATTTTAAATATTCTAAAATTATTAACTCACATTAAAAACACAAATTCAACTAAATTTCAAATAAAAATAATTAATTACCATAATTATCAAAAATTCAATATTTAATATTAAAATAATAAAAAATTAACCAAAATTCAAATTAATTCAAAAAATTCATAAAAAAAATATATATGAAAAGCTTGAGCTACAACAAATAAAATTTTTGAAGTAAGTTTGCATGAATCAAACATTATCAAGCTCAAAAAAATAAAAAACCCTAAATCACATAAACTAAAAATTGAAGATATCTAAAAATCTAGAGGTTTTGAGCTCAAACAGAGCTTGACAATGGACTCACCGAATCAAGGATATTCAAAAAATACTAGTCTGATAAGCTGGGGTGGTCGGAATCTCGTTGGCGTAAAGAAGCTCAAGATTCAGCCTCCTTCAATTTTTGGTGATGCAGCGGCTTCCTGGTGACTCTGTGGGTGGCAGACGGTAGCTGGAGGAAGAGGGAAGTGGTGGCGGTCGGTGGCAGAAGGTGGGGTGGCTTCGATGGTGGCTAGAAGAGAGTGATTGAGAGAGAGAATAAGAAGATGATGAAGAAGAAAGATGTTGATCCAAAAAAAAATTGACTTTTCTATTTTTTTAATTAATTATGAAATTACTAAAATACCCTTTACTCAAATTTAATAATAATAATAATAATAATAATAATAATAATAATAATAATAATAATAACAACAACAACAACAACAACAATGATAATAATATTAATAATAATAACAACAACAACAACAATAATAATAATAATAATAATTCCATGTAAAAAATAAATTATTTACGTAACCAAATCTCTTAAAATAATTATGTAAATAATATTAGTAATTGACAATAATAATATACAATTAAAATTTAAAATTATTAATATCGCATATCCCAAAATAATATTATTTTATTTAAAATACTAAGTCTTTATAAAGCAAAACGGTCAAGAGATAACTAGTGGAGGTTGGCATCAAAAAGAACAAAATCCCTAGCACAAGCAATGCTAGTAACTGCGGCAAAGGCTACTAGGTCTAGGGTGAACTCCCTGAAAAGAAGATGAAATGTGTGGGTGGTGTCAGACTACCTCTTCATTAGGGCATGTAAGGTCAGTAGTCTGTACACCCCTGTTGTGCTAGGAGTGCCAGAATAAAGTCAAAGAAGCCGGTATCATGAATTTGGGTCTGTATGGCCTCAGAAAGCACATCGTACCGGTTGCACACACCGCTAAAGTTCCCTGCACCCTTGAGGGTGTGGGCATCGAGCTGAGGGAGTAAAATAGGAAGTAGAATTATCATTTTATGCAATAATATTTCAAAATTTTTGCTAAATCCTCTTGCTGAGGCGAACACCTCTGTCAAAAAGGCGATTGCCTCCAGATATAGAGGTGATCACCTCATTGCACTTGTATAAGCAAACACCTCTTTATGAAGAAGTGATCACCTTTTCTCGAAGAGGCAACACCTCTTCATGATGGCAATTTGACAGAATGATTCAAAATCTCAATTTTCAATCCATAAAATTCAATTTCTTGAGGTTAAATTAATAAATGTGTATATATGAACAATAACCCGATGTTATTTGCAGGAAAAATTAAAGAAATTAGGTACTAACCTCTCCGATGACCAAGTTGCAGATAAAGGATCGCACGTCCATAAACAGTGGGATCTCGCGTCTAATAATGAGGTTAAAACTTTGAGAGAGATGCATTATAGGTGTCATGGGGTCCTATATTGGCAAATCTGGGGTCTGTATGCCATCCATGTCAGAGAATATAGAGAATAAGAGAGAAAGAAAAAGGAGAGAAAGAAAAAGGAGAGAAAAAGGGTAAAGAAAGAGAATTGAAAAGGTGAAAATGAACCTTGGAAAAGAAAACTGAGAATTTATAGGGTAAGAGAGGAAGACCGAAAGAAAGGAAGATAAGGAGAAGAGGGTGAGGCCCACTCGGTGAAATAAAACACAGAACGACCCATAGCCAGCTAAAAAAAATACCAAATGAGAATTTTTGCATCATTGCTCGGGTATATCCTAAGATTAATCTTTAGATAAGAATATTCTAATTGAAACATCAAAAAGGAAAAACATTTGGTTGAGTTTGAATCCTCAAAGTGCGTGGAAGAATAAGCATCTGGTCGGATTTGAATCCCCAAAGTACTCAAAAGAATAAGCGTCTGGTCAGATTAAAATCCTCGAAGTGCGCAGAAGAGCAGCCGTCTGGTCAGGTTTGAATCCCCAAAGTTCATGAAAAAATAAGCATTTAGTCAAATTTAAATCCCCAAAGTGTATGAAAGAATAAGCATCTGGTCTGGTTTGAATTCCGAAATTGCGTATCTCTGGAGGTGTTTGGTCGGGTTTGAATTCCTGAAGTGCATTCTTCTTTTACTGAGTAATTCTTAGGCCAGGAAAACCTGGGTTTTACGCCAAACTATAATGAGTAACTGATTGAGCCAGGAAAACTCAAGGAATACAGTTACGTTTCATCTTTTTTTTACTGAGTGGAGATTGGGTCATGCTCAAGATTCACACCAAACTATAATAAGTAACTGATTAGGCCAGGAAAACCCAAGGAACACAATTACATTTCATCTTTTCTATTGAGTGACTTCTCGAGCCAAGAAAACTTAGGAATCACGCTAAATTTATAATGAGTAGCTGATCGAGTTAGCTTAACCCGAAGATCATGGCTACGTTTCTCTTCTATCTCTATTGAGTGAAGATTGGACCATGCTTGAGATTCATAAAAAAATTATTAATGAGTGACTAATTGGGCTAGGAAAACTTGAGGGTCATGGTTAGATTCCGAAGATAAAGTTTAACCTCTTGGGTTTAAATGCCCAAGGCTGATGGCCCGAGCAAGCTCGCAGGTCAGGTATGTCATTCTTACTTTTTATTATTTGATGTGCATGTTGCTTTTTCAAAAAAAATTATTTTTAGAATATTCATTTTTTTGAAAAACTAAAGGGGCAAAATGGGGACACTATCATTTTGATCGGCCCGTAACAAAAATTCAATGATGAGAAAGTTTGAGTTTTAAATGTAAGGGAAAGGCCAAGACTTCTCTAAAATCAATTCAGACATCCCAAACATTGAGCTAAGCCCAAAAATACCCTATCCAAGCCTAAAACTGAGTCAAAACCCAAGTCCATCGCCTCTTGACCCAAAAGGCCTTAACCTGGCCCAGGCAAAGAGGCGATCATCTCAATGAAAAGGCATCACCTCTTTACCTCAATAAAGAGGTGCCGTCTCTTCACACCCACTCTCTACATTATTAAATACTATTAATGGTAGTAGTTGGAGGCTTATTTGATGAAGAGTTGGTCATTTTTGGATTGGACATAAAAAAAAAGGGAAAAGGCAGGGAAAAGAGCCTAAGGAATGAAAAAAGGCAAAGGGAAAGGGTAAGAATGGGTTTTTGGGAAATTAAAAAAGGAAGAGAGTGAGAGGCCTTAAAAGAAATGTGGAGGGGCATGAGAGGGGAGTTAGTAATTTAGAGGGTTAGCAACTTGAAAAGAAAAAAAAGTCTGGAAAAGGATAGGAGGGGAGAAGTAAAAAGAAGAGAAAAGAATAAAGGAAGAAAAAGGAAAAGACTTAGGAAGCTAAAGACTTTGATTTATTGAAGAAGGAAAGGAGTTTCTCTTGTTTTTAAAGCCTCAAATTAGTCAACAAAACTCTGAGGGCTTAGTTAGGAGCATCAAGCACGTCCAAGTTAATAAGCTTCCCCCTTATTAAGCTTTAAGTCCTTTGTTTTCATTAAAAGTATTGATTCATTACTTTTGTGTTTGTATTCTTGAATTTTATTGCTTATTTAAAGTCATATGTGAATCATGATTGTGTGAGAAACTGAATATTAATTGTTGATAATTGTATATTTGCGTCTATTTTTTTTTTTTTTGCATGATCATTGTAATATCCCGTGTTTTTAAATATTTTAATACTGCATCGGGATATGCAGTGTTAATAATTTTTGTATATATATTATGATATTTTTACGAGTTGATATGTATTTAAAACCTATTTTAATTATTGTGTATTATTTAAAGTGCTTTACGTAAAATTTTCTCGAGACTTTTATTTTCGAGGAAATTTTCACGTAAATAATTTACTATTAATTATTTTAAATATATTTACGGACTTGCATGAGCTTATACATATTTTTAAAATACTAAACATCGGGTATATGTGTACTTATTTATTTAATTAGGGTTTAATTAATATTACCCTAATATTTTATTATTTGTTTATTAATTTTATTTATTATTAAATTTTAAAATATTAAATATTAAGTGTGTGGTGTATATTTAATGTGTGTAATTTAATATTATTTTATTATATAGTATAAAGTATATATATATACATATAATATGTCAAAAAAATAAACTTTTGGAAAATTATCGAATTGCCCCTGAGCGAACTCCTTCTTCCCCGACCAACCCCATCGCCGTTCCGCCGCTTGTCACGCCGATTTCTTGCCGTTGGTGTGCCGTCCGACGTGCCACCACCTTCCCCAGCCTTCCTTGCCGCCTGTAGCAGCCGTTTTCGGCGTCTCTTCTCCGACCAAATTCTTCTCCTTGAGCTCCGGTGAGTGTGATTTCAAGCTTTGTTTCACTTAAAATGGTCTTGATTTGCTTAGGTTTCGAATTTTCGAATTCGGCCTATTAGGGTTCTTGAATTTTTTGAACTTCAATTTTATTGATTCATGAAAAATTCCTTCACAAATGTTGTTCCCCTTAGCTTAATCTACATGTGTGAATTTTTGTGAAATTTTTGGAGATTATTTGGATTTTTGGGTATTTTTGAATATTTTAATATTATTTTCTAATTTTCAGAAATTAATTAAATTAATTATGAAATTATGTTTTATGGTAAATATAGGTGTTTAAATGAATTATAGGAATTTATTTGGAATTTTTATGAATTTCTATGTATTTATTTTGAATTTTATTAGTTTAGGTAATTTTGGGAAAATAGGGTTAATTGTATTTTTAATTGAAATTAATTGGTTAATTGAGTTTAATTATTGATATTATTGATAAATATGTTGAGAAAATTAATTTTGGATAATTATACTATTTTTGGTGAATTTTTGAAGTAATTTTATTATATTTATATATATAGGGGTATTTTGGTAATTTTACATGAAATTAGCTAAAAATGTAATTTAATTGGTTTTAATAGCTATTTAAGGTATAAAAATGATTTCTACAAATTATTTAGTATTTTTAAATAATTAAAACTATTTTTCGTGAATTATTTTCAATTATATATATAATATACGATTTTACTAATAAAATGAGTTTTTATCGATTTTTAATGTGTTTAAAGGTTAATTACATAATTTCTATGTATAAAATATATTTCTGTGATATAAGGATATTTTTGATATTTTTATATTGTTCTGTGTTTGTGGACCCCGGTCGGTAGACTGTTGTTTGGAGTCCGACCGAGGGGTTGTGAATGGATTGTTGTACTTGTTTCTCAAAGTGTATTTCTTTGCAGGGCCGGCTCTACTCTTTGAGTAGAGAGATGTCCGTTTTACAGGGGAGGTTCTGTAGAATTTTCGGTAGAATTCTTATAAAACTTGATGTCCGGTCGAACCCTAATTCTAATTCTGTGTTTAATATTCTAGATCGAGTTCTAGGATTTTCTGTTAGGTTTATTCTAATTTCTGTCGTTATTGTTTGTTCAGTTGCGCCGAGACCGAGACCTAGTGGATCAGGCCCGTCGGACCCATCTCGTGGAGCGCACTAAGTGTGAGTTACTATTTTATATATATATGCTTTAGGATGCATGATTTTAGAAATATATGTTTTATTTTGATTATATATGCACAAGTAATGTGATTAGTATTTAAGTATATCTTTAGTTTATTTTTGGTATATATTAAATTATATGCATGTTTTATTAATGAACTGTGTTTAAAATGTTTTCAAATATATCTCTAGTTTATTTTGTAATTTAATTGGATTTATTTGACGTATATATACTCGAAATATACCTGATTTATTTTTGATATATTTTCAGTATATATATGGTTTATATTGTTATTTTATTTAAATTCATGCATCATTGATTTGCGAATGAATGTTTCATATTTATTAATGAAGGATATCAATAGAATGTGCTACGTAGTGGGCAGCACTAGGACCGAGTACGTACCGGTACGCTTATAGCATTTAGGCTATATTACTAACCTATTTGTGGATATTGACTAGATTTGATTATTTGATGTGTAAGATATGATTTGGGAGTGTGATTGCTGGAGCTCGGTTGACCAAGTATCTCGGGGCCAATCACACTGGCAGTCAGACTGCTAGAGCTCGGTTGACTTAGTGTCTCGGGGCCAGTCTACTGTCCAAATGGAATAAGTGAATATATTTGGATTAAGTGAGCCTATATGGCTAGAGTGTTGTCTAACACTGTTTTCGAGGTTGCAATGTTCTAGGGTTCTATGTGATCCTTCATAAACGATGATTTTCAATAAAAATATATAAAATGATTTTATTGCATCTGTGTGTATTTGCCTGTATATATACATATTAGATATATATTGTTGATTGTATGCATTGTCATTTAGTATGCATGTATATATATTATAGTAATTCACTCAGTGAGGTCTGACTCCCCTCCGTTGACTAATTTTTTTTCAGGAGAGTCATCTTCTTCAGACCTCAGTAGCAGGCCTATACGCCGGATTTCTTCCGCCCCGACTTCTTTATGTAAACTGCTTATGTGAGTCTTGGGTTTATTTCATCTAGACACTGCAGTAGTCATTAAATATTTAAAGAGATGTTGTATTATATATTTAAACTGGATTTGTATTAAAAGAGATTATATATATATGAGATGAGTATTTAATTTAAATCCAGTTTGTGGAAATGTTATTGTGATATTTATGATTTTTATTTCCACTGCATTATATATTGTTATTACTATTGCATGTTTTATTTTATTTTTAGGCTTGCTACGGGTTCCGAATTCGAAAGAATTCTCGTTCCCTAGCGCCGGTCATGGCCCTGTTTTGGGTCGTGACAATCATTGAGTTTCTTAAGATCTAAAAAATGTAGCCCCTCCATGATAAGGCGATGGTGTCACGCCTCCTAATCAGGAGGCGACGCCTCTCCCTTGGCCAACATTTTGCATGTTTCTATCTTGATTTTCAACTATTACCTTGCATGTTTGGCATGATTTCCTTGTCTAATATGTTATATATCTATGCATGATTATCATGTTTGATCAATATTGTTTTCATGTTATATTATTGTGTTATTTAATGGACTATGTTTTTTTTTGTGAATATTATTTGTTGATTATTTGTAAATATTGTTGTTGTTATAAGATAGAACTAATATATATTTGTTGCAGGAATCATTTGGTGATTCTTTCATCACTAGATGATTATTTTGCTTTTTTAGAAGTTTTTTTAATTTGTATAATTAATTAGTTTCTTTTTGGTTTATTTTTTGTTTATGTATGGTTTATTTTCAGTATTTTTATGTTTATTTATATCAAACGTTATAATCCTTATTCCTTATCCCTTTTATTTGGAATGAATGGTTGTAAATTATTTTTATTTGTTTTATTTTATTTTATTTGTGATTGAATGTTGGAAATATAAGCATGAAATAGGACTAATGTGCAAACTTGGGATAAAATCTAAAATTGGAAAACCAATCGCGATTAGCATGTTAATAAGGAAATAATTTAATAATTAAAGGTAATAAAATACAAAAAACACATGGAGGCCAACCGTAAGGTTGGGAGAGCATTCCAAAAGCCCCAGTTTCCTAACATGATTTTTTATAACGGCTTCTGGAAACCTCCGTGGAATCCAGTTGTTATACAGTCTATCTCGACTTTCATCCTAGTGGCGACTCTATCTCCGTTTTAGACCCTAAGCCCATTATATATTTTCTAGTGATCCCCGAGCTCGCACAGTGTCATGGTCGCCAACACTTGGGCATGGGACCAAAATCGCCACCTACATGGAGCCCACAAAGTGATTAGACCGTTTAATGAGATGTTTACATTGTGAATATACTAAAAATATATTTATTAGGGTTTCCATGTATACTAAATTTGATCGGATATATTCGAGATATTTTAACATGAAACAAAAATAAAATTTTTGGAACCGAAAAAAAAATTAAAAATTCAGTACCAAAATGAAACATGGTTCGAAATTATAATACCAATGGTAAATTAAACCCCTCAACTTGACTCTATTAACTTGTAGTACTTTTCAAATTTTATTATATTTTATTCAAAATTAAATTTTTTATTTTGAACTGATTTAACCTCTATAATACATAAAATTGAAGTATTTTATACATTAACATTGATATAGACACAAGAAAAAAAATTATATAAATTAAAATAATATTTAATGAAAGAGTGAATATAATTAAAAGAAATTTCTTACTTTTTAACATTAATTTTTAATTATATTTATATTGTTTTAAAGCTAAGTTTAACATTTTATGCGTTTAAACTATTTAAAATTAATTTTTTATCCATTTTATTATTGTATGAATTAAATAAAATAAAATAAAAAAGCACAAATTAAAAGATGACAAAGATTTAAAATAAAAGTTTATTAGAAAATAATAAAAGTTTATGAGTATCAGAAATTAAACATGTAAAGTTTAGGAGTGAAACTATGAATTTAGCCAAATAATAAGCATCATTTTACATTTATAGAAATCATTTTCATAAAGAAAAGAAACCACTTCAATGTATTGGGCTTAGAAGCTAAGCCCAGTAAGGCCCAACAGAAACCACCGGAAATTCAAACCAGACTGCGTTGCATAGATCGATTGGGTTATCAAAAAGATTATTATTTTTTTTAAAAGATAAAAATTAAAATATTAGTTACGACATGATGGCGTTAGAATGAGAGTCACCGCCACAAATCGGAAAAGGACAGCCACGGCGAATTTAATCTAGCAGCCCAACGCTCTACTGCTTCTCTCTGCACCTCGCGTAACAAAAGATCGGGCTCTGCCGCTCCGCTCTCTTCACCTCCTCTACGCCCCTAATTCTCCTCTTTGCTCGACCTAACCGCCAAAAAAAAAAAATTCTTAGAAAGAGGTAACGAACTTCAATTTTTTTGAATGCTTTGATTGGTATATATCTTTTCCAGTTGAAGTTCTGTTTTTTTTTTTAAATAAATTTTCCTCGGATTCCAATTTGCTAGGGTTTATTAATTAAGTTTGATTGCAATTGCAATTGTATTGGGTTAATTTCGGGTGATCGTTGATGATCTTCGATTGGTGCATTTCTAGGGCTTGCATGTGTAATAATTTATTTTGATTTCATTTGGATAAATTCAATTGGGTAGGTAGTTTTGGCAACTGTTATCGCGAGTGGTATTAGTTAGCAATTTTGATAAAATGTCGTTTCTTGCAGTCTCTTTCTCATAAAAAAGAAAAGGCTTCTGAAAAGATTGTGCCTTTGTGCTTTCTTTGTTCTTTGGTGCACTCATGCGTTGTGTTTGGAAAGTCTAGAAATGGAAGAATTCTATTATTTTCTTGTTCTTTTCAGTTTTTTCTTGAAGTTTTAGGGTTTTTTTAGAGCTTTCTTATGTGTAGTTTCATGGTTGGTAACTTTCACCAGTAGATGCAATTGGGAGGGTTAACTTAGTTTGAATTTGGGATAAGGTAAGGGCCCCTATCTGTGCAACGGAATAAAAAAGAAATAACAGATTGTTTACTATTGTATTTGAAACCATATAATTATAATATCTTCTATGTTGCAGTTGAAACTTGATAACAGGAGAATACACCTGCTATGCATTTAACTTTGGCAAAAATGTTGTGTTCAAACTATTTGCTGGCATTTATTCTTATGTTTAATTATCAGTAGTAGGCTATGAGGAAGAGTTAAATTTTTTTTTCATGCATGCTTATGTAATTGTATTTCTTTTGTTCCTGTATTTGTTGGATAAACATTTGCTTTGCTATTCTTGTTGCATGGCCATATTTTTGCAGACTCTCAGAAAAAAGTTAATCTGTGCATTGTCTCTGATAAGAAGGGTGCTCTCAGTCAATCAGTGCTGAAACTTTTTCACATCAAAGTATATCACCTTATGATTTTTTCAGTGAATTCTAATGTATTGGTGGGTTTGCCTGCTGAATGTCTTTGAAATTAAAATTTTAGATTATCCTTAAAAAAGGCACATTGATTTACTTCATGCTGAAAGGTTATTAGGCTACCTCATTCACAATGACGTCTACATATAACATAATGCAAGCTTGGCAAGAATTGAGATGCATGGCAGTGCATTTAGCTAGTTACACAGTGCTAGATCCTGCATATGTGAGACCATCACCTGGTTTTCCCTTGGCATTTGCTATGGGCATATGATTGTATTACATGGTTCGGGAGCATCTGACATTAGACAAATGTCCTTACTCAGAGGTTGTTTAGAATAACAAATAGATCTATACAAAAATTTTGAGATTGACTCATTTGAGCACTCCTCTTTCAGACCAACTAGGTAATGGCGAAAGTCAATAAGTTGAAGTGCAAGGCTGATTCTAAGTGTTGCAGAGTGACACCTTATGCATTGCCATCTTGCCAAAGGAAGGGTGCTGAAAATTTCTGCTCAAAGAGGAAACAATCGGAAGCATCAGAGATGAATGATTGGGAAGGATCAACTTGTGCGGTTTGTCTGGAATATCCTCACAATGCAGTGCTCCTTCTTTGTTCCTCTTATAACAAGGGGTGCCGTCCATATATGTGTGCAACTAGCTGTCGCTTTTCCAACTGTCTTGAACAATACAAGAAAGCCTATACAAAAGTAGCTTCAAATGAGGACATGCTACTGTCCAACAGTTCTGTGGACAATTCAAGTTTCCTTTTGGATGCAGGGCAGGCGAATGTGAAAATGGAAGTTCCAGAGCTTTTATGCCCCCTCTGTCGGGGGCAGGTGAAGGGTTGGACAGTGGTTGAACCAGCACGCAAATATCTTAATGCCAAGAAAAGAGCTTGCATGCAGGACAAGTGCTCATTTGTTGGAACTTACAGACAGCTGAAGAAGCATGTTAAAGCTAAGCACCCACTGGGTCGACCTCGAGCTGTAGACCCTGTACTTAAAGAAAAGTGGAAGAAGCTTGAATGCGAGAGAGAGCGAAGTGATGTAATTAGCACAATTATGTCGTCAACTCCAGGGGCAGTTGTTCTTGGCGATTATGTAATTGAGCCAGGCTATCATGGCATTTTTGATAATTTTGATTATGATTCAGATGACTCTCTAGATGATGGTTTCTTTCCGATGGATTCCTCTAATCGAGGGCAGAGTAGTGGTCGTTTTCACAATGGATTTCGCCTGAACTTTGACTCATTGGATCAGGATGTTTATCAGTTGCATCGTCCTGCAGCTCCTGTTCATGCAGCATTACATAGACGCGGTGCCCGCAGGCTCCTGATGGGTGAGGGGAGGAGGAGGGTTGGGAGTTCAAGGCAAGGCTATAGAGATCGAAATTCATGATGGATTGAGGACTAAAGCTATCTTGATTTGGTTGCTATAGATTTGCTTGCTGTTGCAATGATGTGCCACATGTGACGGTTGACACACTGTTGTGTTTTACCCTGATGTGGTACAATGCAATTGATTTCAATATAGTAGAAATAGTAGTTTACAATGGACCTGTTGTAGGTGATAACTTATAACAAGCGCTGAGGCATTTCGTTGGCCTGTTTCCTTGTAGGTGTATGAGTTGATTGTTATTTTATCATGCATATTCATTTGAATGGGATTAAAGATGAGAAACATGCTTCATACATTTGTTTTGAAGGCATTTATTCATATTGTCTTTGTTCATGTGGTTGATGTTATGTACATTTATATAAAAATAATTTGGGAAGAATGATCTGAATTACTATTTCTTATCTAAATTATGAGCTGTTGTTGATTGCATCCCATTTTATTTTCGAGTCTACATTCAAATCTGTCTTGCAGTGTAAATCCCATTTCAGATCCATAAGATTATGAATGGAATTATTTTTCATGGTTGGAGATCTCAATATTGTGCGGCTTTGATAAGGGCTCCAAATGCTGGAGATGGGCTTATTTCAATTTAACTTGTGCAGCTGTGATCATTTTGGCAATTTGGTGTGGTGAAATGGTATTAGGCTTTCTGCCATTTCTTTTTGCTTGTTCAAGAATATTTTTGAAATCCATTGATCAACTGGGCAGTAGGCTTTACCTAGAATTTTAACTAGCATCAAGTTATTAGGTTGAATGTGGTAAAAAAAAAGGAAGAGGAAGTTATTAGGCCGAATTACATTTAATTAGTTAGGAAGTCTTCTTTGTTGTTGCTATCAGAAGCCATTTCCGGCTTCCGGCCACTTTAGCCGGGAATTGGTTCCTTCTTTTCTTCTGTATAGTTATATTATCTTTTCCAATTCCACCAGTCTCTTACCTAGATCTAGTTTCTATTGTTCAGTCTCCAAATAACTTTTTGTCTGCTTTTTTTGGGCCTTTTCTATCATCTTTTGATGGTTTTTATGTTTGCAGGGAGTTGTTAGATTAAGAGAAGAAGCAACAATATGGAATTAAAAGAAATTTTAGTTTGTTCAATATGGGTATGGTCATTTCTATCAATTCATGAAGGACAACATCAAGTTTGTCCGGTCTATTAGTTGAATTTCAAACTTTTTCACATCTATCCATGACCGGCGTTGTTGTTCCGATTGACTTTCTTCTGAGGAGTCATTGCACCAGCATCATTGTACTAACATTTCAAGTGACTTTTTTTTTTTTGCTTTTTGGTCCTATGGCTGGGGTTGTTATTGCTTTATTTTTCTTAATCTATCAATTTTTTATATTTTTTTCTGGGTGTTGTGTTTGTTGCTTTCAAACTCAGAAAGTCTGTACAAACTCTTGCCCACTTAGCATTTTAACATATCTAATTTCTGTTGCTTATAAAAAAAAACATTTAATTAGATTATTTTTAATATTATAGCGACAAAGAGGTTTTTTAAGTGAATCAAACTCCTAGAATTAAAGGGTAATATATCTAGTGTGGGTCTGGCCCAATATAATGAGAAAATTCGGTGTAAAAGTTCCTTTATCTCCTCCGCTAGCTGGTTCTGAAAAAAAAAAAAAAAAAAAGAATTCTGGATTTTTGCAAGAATTCAATATATGTTAAATTTGAGGGTGGCGGAGTCTTTAAATTAAATACTAATTTATCTTTTTTTTTATTTGGTGCTATTTTCATGTTATATTAGGAAAGAATACACGGTTATTTGAAATTGACTTTTCAAGCTTCACATGTCATACATTTTAACCGTTAAATTACGTAAAAATGACTATAAAATAGAAAAAACAGAAATTTAAATCATACTCTTTTTAATAAAATATTCACACATTTGACTATTTAAATTATTCATAAGAGACCGTAATTTATTTATCGTTGAAACATAGTAAATATGTTCAACTTCATGGATGGTATCTAAATTTGAGTTATTATGAATATTTCGATACTTTTTTTAATTAGTAAAAAGACTAATTTTGATTTTTATATTTTCGATTTATTTTTTTTGTAATTTTTCTTTACTAATAATTATATTTTATTATTTGTGTACTCCACAAATTATCAATTTATTTATCATCTCCGGTGATGATTTTGCAACTTGCAAGCTGCCAGTTGTTATATATTAATTTTCATGCAGCTGATAGGCCCTTGAGGTTTGAATTAATTAATTGAACAAAAGTTGAGTCCAAAATGGACAATATTTCGTTGTTAAGAAAAAAAAAAAAAGTAATAATCTAATACATCATGAATAGTTTAATTACCAAGTGGCATTAGTTGGGATGTAACAAAGCTTCAAAATGAAGTCATGATCCTTATACCAAGTGGGTGGACCATTAATTACACAAAATATCTCTAATCTGCCCCCATTGACCGTTGAGTTTCAACCTTTTTTTAATTTATTTTTCTTTTTCTTTTTTTAATACCAAGATTCTTATTATCATCTTGAATACGTAATGGAAATCTTTCTTATTTAAGCTTATTTGTTTGCTAGTTTTGAAAGATACCATTGTGGTAAAGAGTCTGATTTAGCTCAAAAAGTTCAAGAAATACATATATTATTGTATTGAGGACGGAAAAAAAATAAATAAATTGGAGCCATTAGATTTGTTGCATACAAGGACAAACAATGCCGGCTCGAGGGATTGGCATAATCATGTTGTGGACCTGCCAATTATATATATAGCTGGAGTGTAAAAATCGATAGGGTTTTAAATTGTTCATACTTAGAATCAACAATGTCTCTATGTATAAAAATTTAAAATATAATTTCAGTTATATTAATATAAAAATTGATTGATGGATTATAACACCTCGTGTTAAGTCTCCTTCATTTAAAAGTCATGAAAGCTAATGTGATTTTGATCTATAGCTATGCAATCCTATGAACAAAAGCTAATGTAAGGGAGCGTCTCTGTCCTTTGAAAAAATCATGATCCATTTTGTCTCATTGCTCATGTGAGCATATGTGTTCTCATTTTTCACCTCTAAATTTCTCACCATCACAGTCATTGTCAAATCTAAAACATATGGTCTTCAGCATTTGATTGGAGAAGATGGATATTTCACAGCGACAGCAAGGAATTCTAGCTCCACAAGACATTTGCAATAAGAGAAAGTCACTCCCAAGATATGAAAATATCCCACTTAATTTCTGGTTGAAATCTTTGTGTCCAAATCTGGTATTGCCATCCATTACCTTACACTAATCAATTGTCAAATAGAAAATCAATTTTTGTTTAAACACTGAAACTTAGGCATCTTCCATGTTCCTTCTTTAGTTGAAGTTCTTCTTGCCATATGTACCAGCCATTACAATTTCATTTTGTTTCAACAATATTGAAAATAATTAGGCATCTTCCATGTTCCTTCTTTCTCAGTGAATGGGTTCAAAATTCAATAGTTAAAATATAATGACCAATAAGAAAATTGACCTTTTAGCAATAAATTATGAGATATTATTACTGATATCGCAATTTGTAACATAATCAATTTTGATGTGATTTAAAAAAATATATTTTTACTTTTTAAAATTTTTTAATATCTTAAAAAGGCAGTAATAATAATAATTTTTATAAATCTCGACCAAATTTTTCAAAGTAGCGATCCAAAAAATAAAATATTATCTTATTACTTACATATTTTTGAGATCTTTTATGAAGTACGTAACTTCTTTTAAAATTATGGTGAAACAAAATGATACAAATAAAAAAAACAGTAATTTTGGAACCTAAACTAACATTTTCGATGCACTTTTACAAATTTAAATTAATACAAGTAAAACTATTGAGAAAGGTGCATAAAATATATATATAAAAAGTAGATGTCAATTATAAAATTAACGAAAGAATAGATTATTTATATATAGTTTTTTTATTTATGAAGTAGAGGACAAAATTAAAAGAAAGTGACCGCACAAAACAATTCCATTGTCCGTGGACAGCTAGCACTACTGCATCCACTGCTCTTAAATTAAACATATAATAACAATAATTAATTATGATAAACATATGATAATAAGCAAGGTCAAAAGCATATGATAATAATCATAATATGCAGTATAGTTTTATGCCTACCCAATATCTTTGGAGCCATTTTTATTTTCCAGTATGCGTGGGACTTTATTTTATTCAATTAATTCTTCTGTAGATCATTATTAACTTAATTACGTGCCACTTAATATAATAATGTCTATTTTTAATTTTTTTTTACTTCACAAGTAAATAGTTTTTTTTTTTTAAAATTCCAGATATGTTCATGAGTAACTAACAATGCCTTGTGAATAAACATTATCAATAAAATTTAGGGAGTGTTTAATTTAGCCATTTAAATTAATTAATAAAGATATTAAATTCATATGATAAAATTTTAATATTAAACTTGCTATCACCTAAATTAAATAAAAAATTAATAGCTGTAAACAACTATTGACATAGACACATTACATGTAAATAGATAAAAATAAAATGAGGTGCACAGTTAATTAATTATCATATTTATGATAATTAGATTTTATTCCAAAATTATAATTATAAACTTTAAAAATTTTCTTTTATATGTTCTTTTTATTCTTCTTGCTATTTTTATAACGTAACAATTTTTATGATATTCTTCTTGTAGCCTAAACTAGTTAGCATGATGAGAAAACAAATTTAGCTCGGCAAGCATGTGATGCCTATAGCCTAATTTATTAAGTAAACAATTGAGACAAATTACAAATTGGATTTAATTAATTATATGTGATATAATTAAGCAAGCAATGATATATGTGGTGTTTAGTGTCCCTGTTTTGAAAAAGAAAGGAACTTAAATTATCATAATTTTAATTATTTTTGGAAGCAGTAGCAATGGATCAAGAAAGTTCTACACACAAAGGAATAATAATTAAATAATAATATTTTTACTATTTTTATAATTTCGTAAAGATCAAATTAAATTAGTTAAAATTAAAATTTAATAAATTCTTAATATTAGTATTTCATAATAATAAAGATCAAAATCCTCAAATGAACTATCAATTTTTTTAAAAAAAAATTGATTCCCATTTTATCACATGAAAAATTCTTATCATATATATTTGTAAATTAAAAAAAAAATATTTTTTCAACATACAAAGCTAAAATTACTTACACGTGATATGGTTTTTGAGAAATTATTAGACCCAATTTTCAACAAGAAAAGAACACCAAAATCATATGAAATTGTTGGGTTTATTTAAGATTTAACGGTGAGGAATTGAAGAACATAAAATAATAATAATAATATAACTCATGTATCATGTCACATAAACGACAAGTGAAGAGAAGGGGCCATCTCATCTGAATTCAAGGGCAGTAGCAGTGCTGTTGGGTGCGTTGTATTGGCATCAAAATGAGCAAAAAATGGGGAAAAAAAAAAACTGAGAATAGAGCAAAGGTGACCTTTCCCACACACCAAACAACACTCAACAAAACACACACAGTGCAAAAGGGCCAATACCTTGCAATGGCTCACCGCAAAAGCTGCGGTCGCCCAGCTCTACTCTCTCTTCGTACGCGGCGTTGCCTGTCAAGTTTTTGGTCCCACTCTTAAAAGCGCTCCTTCATGTATATATTATATACTTTTTTTTTGGTCTGGTCACCATGTCTCTGTTTCTTTGTAGATTCTTCTATCGACCATCACCATTTTGTTACAGTGTGTATGTATAGTCAACTGAAACTTGCTAGTTAGGGTTTTGTTCTATATGTTTCCATTCCTAGAATTCATTTATATATATTTTATTTGCCTATCTTTTTAACTTTTATTTATTAATTCAATTGGGATTTAAATTTGAGATATTCCTAAAATTTTATAGATCATTTCATTGTTATAAAATAAAAAAATGTATGAAATCAGCTAAAAATTACTTTTTTTTCGTTTAAATAATGTCTAAAGTTTGAATTACAATATATGTAAGATGTATTAAATTAGTTGTTGAAATTTTTCATCTTTTTATAGTCCAATATATATATTCTTTATAGTATATATTGGATGTACATATATATTCTATTTGTTTTATGCTTAAATAATAAAATTATATATGTGTCAATAAATTGGCAAATTTTTTTCATAAATTTATTATTTGTTCTGTTGCATTGATATTTAAGTACAAAAATTTTGCCCACATATTATTTTATTTTGTTTTTGTTTTTGTTTTTGACATATAAATGTGGAGATATTTCTAAGGAGATTTTTGCAATGCTAAAAAGTTCTATAAAAGAAAAAAGGGAAAAACAAAAGGTAAAAAGAACACATTGAATCTGTCTTTGTTTTTGTTTTTCCCCTTTTTTTAGACAATAAAGTATATTCATCATTTGAAAAACATGTAAATTAGAATCTTTTGAGGCGAAAAGGTTGTTTAGTATCATACTGTTTATTTATTTAATGTGTATGATTCTTTTGCAGTTTTATCATCAGTAATAATAATAATAATAACTCATATATCTCTCGTTTGCTTGAATCAATGTACCCCAAGTCCTGATATGCATGTGATCATGTGACAAACACTTTCAAAAATTTATTAGTAGCTACAGTCTAAAACCTATTGTTCTATCAAATTTTATTTTTTATAAATATATTTTAATATAATTAATTATTTATATATAATCTTATAACAATGTGTATTTTGATAAATATTGAAAAAGAATGTATAAATATATAGTTCTTTTACTGCCTGGATAATGAAAATTTACAAGTACATCTGCTGGAATAGCCTCACTTTTACAAGTGCTGAGTTAGGCATCATCTATCATCTTGAAAAAGATTATTGGGATAGGTGAAGATGGCTATTCATTGGTTGATTTCTTTGTGAATTAGTGACCACCACACTCCATGACTGCTGAACTATTATCGTTTTTCCCAGTACAAGATAAGATATTTCAAGGTACAAGATAAGATGAAACCCACCCTGCTATAGCTATCCCCTTAATTTCAATGAGGTTGTTAATTTTGAACTAGAATTTCTCTTTCCACTAGCTACTGTTATCACTGTACCTTTAGCATGCAATTCTTAGACTGGTCTTTGTGCATTATCCTGTCCTTTATATAAAGACAGATGATTCATGTCGTTACTTGCAATGCAAATAATATATCGTGAATAATAATAAATTACCTTATCATCTTTTTTTATATTTTATATTGCTTCCTATTTGATGGGGACTACAGTGTAATTTTATTTCCCTTTATGTTATAGTCACCTTTAATTATATTATAATCATAATGTTAAAAAAAAAATCAATCATGTTTATTACAAGCACCAAAACAAGCAAAAGGAATGAAAAAAAAAAAAAAAAGACGCATCGATATTTATACAAGAAGAGTGGTAAAATTAATGTACATTGGGTACAAAGAGCATTTGTACTGATCATGCAAAGAATATTTAATCATCCCTCCGATTATAAAGAAATGATTTACCCACTTCAAACCCTTCAACAATTTATTTTTTTTCCCATTTTCTTTTACTGAAGAGGAAGAAAAAAAATGAAGCAACATTGCATGCAGATTATAAATAGGTATATACAATATCAGTTTATTTAAAGAACTTTCTGAATCTAGCTCCTTTTGGTCTAGAATATTAGCAACGAGTCCTTGATATCGTAGTTCATCTTCTCCAAATTTGGCTGCACAGCAAACTGAATCATAGGTGGAGGTCCACAAGCCAAAGCAAGAGTATCTTGTGATCCTTCAGGAACATGTTCCCGCAAGATACTTTCTGTGATGAACCCAATACTGTATCGCCATTCTCCCTTGATTGATTCTTGGATAACATACCATACTTTTAACCTTTGAGGGTATTCTTTTGCCCAGGAATCGAGTTCTTCCCTTAATATGATATCGTCTTCTGTTCGATTGGCGTACACCACATACATCTCTGTATCATCCTCTGGATCTTTCAAAATAGCTTGAATTATTTGATAAACTGGTGTTATACCTGTGCCTCCAGCCAACATGGTTAGCATCTTGGCAAACTTGGGTTTGCCATGAACTAGGAAGTTGCCTCTCCCAACGTACTCAATGTGACCTAAAGGACCCTTCACGTCTATCGTTGACCCTAGCTCCAGTGAATCAAGGTACTGAGACATGAGCCCTCCATTAGGGAACTTCGGATGAACACCTTTGAAGTAAACCTTGATCACAAGATCGAAGTAACCCACGACTTCAACGGTGCTTGATGGCGTATAAGCTCGCATGCATAGCTTACCATCAATATTAGCACACAAGAATATGTGCTTCCCTACTGGTAGCCCTAACAGTTGATCATCAGAGGGTAAAGCAAATCGAAAGAGACGTACGTCATGTGAAAGCGAATCCTTTTTCACCAGCTTGCATGGAATTTTTTCTCGTGGAACAAGAGCCACATTTTTCACTGGCGCTGGCTCTGGCACTGGTGTGATCTCTTTGATTGTTGCTAAATGCGTCAGTGATATATTGGTCGCACCATGCACTGAATTGTTCGGGGACGATGCGTTGGAATCAGACGTATCAGTTGTCGAATTTACTAGCTCACCGATTCGATAATCCTCGAGCATTTTCTTGGCCTTATCAGAGTGAATGGCATCAAATTCTTCAGTACAGTCAGTGCCCGCATTGATCAGAATGCTATCAGTGCCGCCAGGATGATCTTTCAGGAAGCGAGTGCAATCATAGACGTGACCATGGACGATTATCCAGCAGGAATCGGCAGAATTGTGTTTCTTGACCTCAGTCATGTTGAAAGTCTTTGAGGTAGTATTCATGAAAGGTGTTGAGATACTTTTCTTTAAGGTCTGACTGTTGTCTGTTGATATCTCGAGGTGCCTCTCCTTGGCCATCCATCCGCCGGATTGGTTGCCCGGTACGGTGGGGTGCTCAAACACAATACCGATTTCACCCCTGTGTCGCTTGCATACATTCGTTTTTACCCGGAACCAGCAATTATTCATCATTCCCTGTAGCACAATAAAAATGACATTAACTAATATTCTACATAAATTGCATATTATAAATTTAACAGTTAAATATAGCAATCTACAGTAGATAAAAACCTTGTAATATAATAATATATATGTGCTGAATTTATTTATTAATTTATATTCATAAAAATTTAACTAATTTGATTCATCCAAATAAAAATTATAAGTACAGTAAAAGTAAAAGAACATCAACAACTATATATATATATATATATATATTTTTTCATAATAAGGATATTTACCAGACAAGTTGAATGGTAAACGGTCAAAATCAATCAATGACACTAATTAAAAATGTAATTAAATTTTTAAAAGTAGTATCTATTTTTGTATGAGAGAGAATAGAGTTAAGAGAGGAATATTAAAGGCTCATGCATTGATAAAAATTTTGAAGCCCCACCATCCAGCCAAAACCCACTAGGGATGAGATCGGCAAGTTTGTTTTGTATAGAAAAAAACCAAAACAGCCAGCGGAGGATTGATTGTATTTGTATTTGCGGCAGTAGGGGATGAAAGTAACAAGTGAGTCTAAGGACACAGGATTCCAAACCCAGCGTGTGGGTTGCCGTGAAGATTCCACCAATGACACTTTCATGCATGTCACCTTCGTTGCAACACAACCTCTCAATTTTCTATTGGCTAAAAGCATTTTGCAACTTGACAAGCTTTTTTGACAGTACTAGACATATATGCATAGTGTTCTTAGTATGCCCACGTCATTGGCAAGTAGTAAGCCAATTACAACCTAATAGTCCACAATCTCTTACGTAAAAATTCATTGTCATTAATATTTTAATTTCATCAATGAAAAGTTAAAATATTTTATTTGTAAAAATAGATTTTGTTATTTAATATTTCAGTATTAGATAGTAAAATATACAATCATAAGAAGGCAAAAGGTTTTTGATATCTATCTTATTGTAAATTTAAAATATTGATATATATATGCTTAAAATTTAAACTTAAAATTTTAATATAAATTATATATAATTTAAATCTCAAAATAATTATACTTTCAATTTTAGTTTAAATTTCAATTTTGGATTCTTTCTCAAAAAAGAAGAAAAAAGAAAGGGGATGTATAAAATAAGATAAAATTAGAACACATACCATAACGTTCCAATTGAGCTTTTCAGGCTGGGTGTTAAGGGTTTCATCCCAGGCACGAACAGCAATCTCTTTTGCTCCAAGGAGGTCGAGGACCTCAACTTCCAATGCCCAGAAGCACCAGCACCAGTATCTGCCATACTTGTTAGGTTTTTCAGAATGGTCTAAGGAGCAAACTTGCCACGTCTCTCCACCATCCATGGTCACTTCTACACGCGTCACTTTCTTTCCACCACCTTGCAATATTGCACAGAAAACAATATACAAGATCAGACAAAATTATTGCCATTACAACTTAAAACATATCTACGTTTCGATGCATGTGCAGCAACTCCCGAATTAAATGAGTTTAATGCATGCCAAATTAAATAGCTATTAATGTAAAGAGATTTTTTTTTTTTTTTTTTTGATAATCTGATGCATTTATTTCATCTCCTATATTTGACAAGTTTACAAACTTTAGCATATTTATATGATCTGCCACATATATACCCTTCTTGTATAAGAAACTTAAAATAAGATTTTGACACTTACCAGAATAGGCATAACCTCTCAAAGTGTATGGCCTTTGAGTTGTCCACGAATTGATTGGCAGGATCTCTTCATGGGATGGTGTTGTTATCACTGAGTTTATATTCAACTCATTGATGATGTACTCTGGCTTATACCACCATGCTACACGAAACATAAAATACCCAATAAATATTCCTTTTTTTTTTTTTCACATCATATATACCATCAACTTTAAAAGTAATAAGTCAAAATCAAACCGTACTACTTGAATCTAGGAACTGTATAATATATGTAATAAAGTTTATCGCTCACGTCTCTGGAAAAAAATACTTGTAAAAGTGGATTACTTATTTCCGAAAAAATAAACAAACTAAAATTAAATAATAAAGTCTCCATGAGTAGACCAAAGGTAAGGAGCGTAAGGTTCGAACTGTCTATCTTCCTCTTTTCTCTTTATGAGGTTAGAAATCAACAATAGTTAATATATATATATATATAATAAAATAAAAATGATTATTGATTAATTAATTAATTTACCTTCAGCATTGGCAAGCTCAGCATCAACATGAGAAGGAAGAACCCTGTTGTCCTTGTAATGGTAATAACTTTCTGATTCTCGGGTGGTGACAATAATTCTCTTTAGCCATTTCACCATTCTTCCACCAATAAAACCTGGAATTATTATTCTTACAGGGAAACCATGGTCTGGAGCCAAAAGCTCGCCGTTTTGCATGTACGCCAAAATGATGTCACGAGATGGATCCATTGCATATTCCTTCTTGATGCTGGTCCCATACTTGGACCCGCCGCCACCTGGCAAATCCTCAGCCCCTTCAAAGCACACGTTCAGGGCCCCCTTTTTACGGCTATAGATCCCGCATCGCTTCAGCAACAGGTGTAACGGTACGCCCCGCCACACCGAATTTGAAATTCCTGCGGCACCCCAGTTAAAGCCTATGGTCTTTTTAACCATATTTTGCTCTTTTCTTCTGTTGCCCGCGCAAACCAACGTGACGGGGAGCTCCCGTGCTGGAAACTCATTTACAAGCTGGTCCATGGTAAATTTGGCAGGCCTTTTAACCAAACCGCAAACCTCAACCGTCCAGTCCTTCCAGCTCGCCTTAGGAACTGGACCGTGGTTACGGACGTAATGGAGTGGAACAGGAGTAATGAATCCATGGTGCATGAGTTGGGTTAATGGAGCTTCACTGTTAAATGGATGTTTACCAGTGAGTCGGACCATGGAGGGGTTACGTTCAACCCAGTTATCAGCAGTTCCTTCATCTCTGGGGTCCAAAATGGACGGCTTTAGTTCGCTGTTGCCTTTGCGGATTAGATCTAAATAATCAGCCTCATCGTCATCATCGCTGGAAAAATCATCGTCCATTGCAGGAAGTGGCTTGATGGAGCGAGGGAAATCTTGAGAAGCAAAGTTGAAGTGGGTTCGAAGGGGAGAACCGGAGCGGTGAGTTGGGCTGGATTTGAAAGGACGAACGACCACATTTAAGGTGGGTTCAAGGTGAAACTGACGGTTATCGACGGAAGCCGCCATTAGAGACTAGTACCAGCACCACACACTTTCTTTCTTTTCTTTTTTCTTGAAATGAAGAAGAAGAAGAAGAAGAAGAAAATGTGTTTGTTTTGAATTGTGATTGGTGGTGTTGTTTCTTGAATTGAAGGCGAAAGAGAAGCTGCAAGGCGCAAGGATTTATATAGGGCATGTGAAAGGCTTGAGGTTTCAACGTGTGAAAGAGAATAATGGGGACCCATTTGATTGTGTCCTAATGAGCTCCTTCTCTTTCTAACCAATTACGTCATTTTTCCTTCGATATTTATTTCCATTTTCATTTTTTAAAAAAACAACATAAATAAATTTATGAACCCAAAAAATGGCAACAAAAGAAATAAAAATCGCAACTTGGCTGGTTGGGTGGTGTCAGCTGTAGAAGAGTTCTTCCTTGGCACCAGCGCCTGCTATGCGCGGAGATGGGCCATAGTTTCGGCTACAGCAGCAGTGCCCACACGCATGCATATGAAGTAGGGGGGGTATGGGGACATGGCCGATCAATTTACTGAATTGATGTTTTTGATATTTGTGACTCTTTAATATATATATACCATAAAATAAAAAATAAATTCCTTGTATCTATATGCATAAAATTTCTGTAATTTTCTTTTAAAAATTTGAGATTTGGGTTGTGGGTATTTGGAAATATTATTTTTAATTAAGAAATTTTTATGAAGAAATCATAAATGTTTATAATATATAGAAATTTTTACCTATATTAGGTATATATATTCAGCTTTAAAATATAACACACATTTTATTTTTATCAATTAAGTTAATTACATGTTGATAATATGTCTTAAAACCTACCATTTGATTTAATATACACAGTGTAGTAAGATATTCCTAGGGAAAAAAAGCATAATAAATATCTCTTATATTGTCATTTTTTATCAGTTTAACATTTCAACTTATAGTTTTATCCATTTGATATCTGAAACTGACTAAAATATAATTTTAAAACCTCTGTCAGTACACGTGATAAGAAATAACGAATTAACATATGTCACATCATAAGGATTTAACTTACTAAAAATTATAAGTAAATGTGTTAAAATGAAAAAAAAGTGACAAATATAAGAGGTGGTAGATACATTATGTCACTATATTAGTGAAAATTAGTGCATTTTAACCAAATTCAGATGTTAAAATGACAAAAGTTAAAGTTAAAGTGTCAAATTAATAAAAAATGATAGATACAAGGGTCATTTATGTATTATGCCAAAGAAAAAAGAGGTATAGTTGCATGCATGGATGGTTCGTGGGAGCATGCAATTTGGACTAAAAGCTAAAAGGTAGTGATGGTTAGTGCTGATGGTGGTGGTAGGCAGTTGCTATTTGGTGAAGGTACATGGGAGAAATAAAACTCCCCCAGTATTTTAATCCTGCCACCAACAACCCGTAACCCAGTTAATTAAACACAATAAAAAAATCTACAAAAAAAAAAACTAACTAGTCGTAATATATTTTATTTAATTATTTAAAAATATAAATGAAAAAAATAATTTAGAGGAAATTCTACCATTATTTTAATTTTTATTTACTTTATATATACTTTATTATTATTACTGTAGAATAAAAGTGTATTAAATGATTTAACAGTTATTAATAATAAAGTAAATATTATTTTATTAAAAATAAAATAATGATAAACTGCATTATAATTTAAATATATTAATTAAATAAGTTTAATAAAATAATAATTACAAATTAATACGGGGGCTATGCGCCCCATGTTTCTAAAAATCACACACACATGGATTTTGGTCATTTAAATCACTTGGTATGTTTTGTCACCTTTTTGCAACAAAATGAATAAAATTTACGTTCAAATATTAACAGATTCTTTTAATTTTTTTAAAAAATATATTAACATGACTCAAGTGTAATTATTGGTAATGTTATGTTTCGGTCAGCAATCGTAAATACGAAAGCATAGAAACATTTTGTAATATAATGTTCAAGTATATAATATCTTTTTATCAAAGATTTCATGACAATGCAAAATATAACAACACAATTTTTTTTATAATAAGCTTTTACAACTTTCGTAATTATTCAGGATATAAAGTAAAGTAGAAATGTTGGGAGCTAACATTACAAGTTTTTTTTATTTTTTTATCTGATACATTCCGTATATGTTTATTTCAAAATACAAGTTTAATTTCCAATAATATCAGAATGACGAAATATTTCTCCTATACTTAAAAAAGTTTTTCTTTTCTTATGAATAGAATTAATTTTGCAGAAAAATGAAAGAAATCTAATTCAAATCCAATTTGCAGAAAAATGAATTTCATTGCATGACCGTCCATTTTTATGCCAGCATCTGAATACAGACTAAACATGAATGGAAACAGAATTTTTGAACTTTGGATGTGATTAAAATGAAAAAAAAAAAAAAAAAAAAAAAAAAAATCATATGTAGCGATCAAAGAATAAGAATTTATTTGATCTCCCTTATTGTGGACTTTTAAGTTTTCGTTTAACATAAGGGTTAAAGAAGAATAACGGTGGATTCCATCTCAAGTAAATCATATATGATTACTTCATTGAGTTTACATATGATGATATTATTATAATCTCCTTATAATTGCATCTTTTATCAAATTATTGCAACACAGTGAATAAAATTTACGTTCAAATATTAGCATATTCTTTAAAATTAAAAAAAAATATTTAACATGACTCAAGTGTAATTATTGGTAATATTATATTTTGGTCAGCAATCGTATGTACGAAAGGATAGAAACATTTTATAATATAATGTTCAAGTATATAATATCTTTTGATCAAAGATTTCATGGCAATGCAAAATATATCAACACAATTTTTTTAATAATAAGCTTCTCAACTTAAATAATTATTCAGGATATAAAGTCGTTGCAATACATAAAATGTTGGCTTTCACTTTATACAGATATACAGTGTAATTGGAAAACTTTTACTATTTTCATACTTTGTCCGAATTAAGTCTGATTATTTTGAATATTGATGATGTCAACTAAAAAATTAAGTGTAGAAGACTAAATTTTCAGGCAAAATTGAAAATTAAAATAATCACATTTATAATTAATTGATTTTATTTGAGCTAAAGATATTGATCCTGGCCCTTTCAAAGGGTCATATTCGAATATGAGTGATCAAGATTGACATTGCAGGCTGTTATTTGAGTTAAAGATAATGCTCTTTCAAACCGTCGTCTTCGAATCTGGATCATGTTAATTAATTTTTCTTTTTTTCAAAAACAAATTTGTAAATTTTTTGTTTTGTTTTGGCAAATGATCGTATTCTATCTGCAAGATTTGATGCCTAGCCAATAGGCTGCTGCTGATACCAACTGGATGGCAAGGCTGTGGTTCCAAGAGGATTTGTGCTCTTAATTGGGTGCCTTTAATGCATGCGATTTTACATTTCATAAAAAAAAAAAAAGTTCAAAATATTCTTTCCTCTTTAAAATATTTCGAGGAAAAATCAAATTTTGGAAGAAAAATAACTCTTAGTTTTTTTTTTTCCACTCTCCATTTTCCCTTCCCATTTCTAAGTAACAAAAACCACTATCCAGATTTATACTAAATGCTCAATTGATATAGAAATACGCTTTCAAAATCACCAAAAAATAATGAAATGTTAAAATCTTAAAAAAACAAAGTGCTAAATCTTAATTTATTTTACCATGCTAATAAAAAAAATTATTACTTATAGTTAACAATTATAATTTTTTTATATATATTCTTAAGAATATTTCGTTCTCTAGGATATCATCAATAATTACACGTTC
The DNA here is from genome assembly GCA_947683625.1 of Mallotus nudiflorus. Classification (NCBI taxonomy): domain Eukaryota; kingdom Viridiplantae; phylum Streptophyta; class Magnoliopsida; order Malpighiales; family Euphorbiaceae; genus Mallotus; species Mallotus nudiflorus. The sequence continues at coordinate 6,618,954 of CANTUR010000029.1, read as the reverse complement.
TATGTAAATTTCCTTTTTTTTTTTTTGTTTGATATGTCAAAAATATAAATTACATTAAAATTATTTTGTAGTCATAGCTTTGGGGGTTATGATATAACTTAGTAAAGTTGTTATTATAAAATCGTTGTTTAGACTTATTTATTTTTGTTGTAAATGGCATAAGAATAAAATATGTATGATATTGATATAATTAATTAATATAGTATGTCACATTTAATTTTAAAAGATTAATATATGTGTGTGTCAGTGTGTATATATATGTAAAATGTGTAAAATTGTTTTAATATATATATATATGTGGTGATAAATTTTTTAATAAGAGATCAAAAATTATATATTATCATAATGTTCAGTTTATTCTTGTTTGCAATTTGGTATAAAAGTTTTCATAACTGTACAAAAATGTTACCGTAGAGAATATTACTGTGAGAAATTTTATTGTATTTACAACATTATTTATTTATTTTTCTATTGAGAGAATAGCAAAGGTAGGTGTTAAACGTGAACTTTATATGGTATTATTTGAATCAATATGTGTCATTTCAGCTCTTAAATTAATTAAGATTAATATTCCCTGATCATGAAATTTATTAACCCAAATTAAACAGTAGTAATTTTTTTAGTGGAAATTAAACAGTAGTAATTAATGTGCGATGGAAAAGTTCTAGGGTGATCTTTAGCAAAAAATCACCCAAAAAATTTAATATTTTATATTATTAATTCTAGATGTACATGATTTGAGTTCCTATCTCAAATTAATATGGGTTTTTAACCCACTTTATGAATAATTTTTTGGTTGTAGATAATTTTTTTTTATATGTGTGGGTTTACTCCCATGATATTTTGATTTTGTGACTTCATCCACAAGCTTGAATATCTGGAGCTGTTGGGTTTGTTTGAAGATCAGTTGCTTTATTGGAAGTAAATCTGATCTTAGCTTGATGGTGGTAACTTCTACAAATGATCACTTGTGTTATTCTAATAATCTAATATCTGCAATTATAGATTTTATCAAAAGAAAATCATGCGTTTTCATCATTTTAAGTTCTTATATATGGTTTATCATGTTTGTATTTATATTTAAATGAGTAATTTATAAATTTAACTACTTTTTTTTTGGTGTGTAAATTGTTTGTGATTAATGATTAATGAAATGCAACTTTAATTGTTGTTTGGAAAAAAAAATTAAGGTGCTATAGAAAATGATGCGAGTGGAAATATTTTTTTTTTCAAAAAATGAACAATGTGGAGACAAGTTTAGAACAAGCAGGAGACAAAGTAATGAAATCAAGAATCAAGTGAAAGAAGAATAGAATATAAAAAAATAGTAAAAAAGAATAAAAATGTACTAAGAGAGAAAGGGTTAATGATCATTAATTAGTAAGGAAAGACAATAATTAAGAAAACCCCAGGAAAAATAGAGGGACAAATTTAGGGCTTGAGAAGTGGCGCATGGGAACTCCAATGGCCAATAAACAATACAATGGGGCGAATAAGAAGAAAGAAGCTTGAATTTTTTCTTCTTCTTTTAATTTTAATTTTCTATCGTACGAAACATGATAAAAGATGGGTCAATCAGAGTGAAGGCTGAGTGGTTAGTTTGGTTGTAGTAACAAAGTTGGAAAGGGGTCAGAAACTGGCAAGGAAGTGGCAACTGGGGGCGGCTCATAGGTGTGGTTTTGGGGCTAAAAGATGCCTCACATTTATATTTGGCCTTTTGATGAACCTTTGAGCCATTTTATATCCTTTGGTGGCTCATTTTCCATTTCTTTCTTCAGGATTGACAGACAGACAAAGTTTTGTCAAAACATGAGTACATAAGTTAGATCTCTTATCTCTTTTTTTTTTTTTTAATAATTTTCAAGAAAATATATTATTTTTTGGATTTTTTTTTGAATTTTCTTTTTTATTCTACACAATATTTAAACACAACTTACCATCTGCTCCTCACAATATGGTGATGTGATTGTACTAAAAAAGGGCCATTTAAATTATATAGCAACATCAATGAAAATATCAAAAAGATAATGTTTCTGCAAAACATATATAATGTACAAGAATTTATATGCTAATTTTGGTGTTTTCTTTTTATTTCTTTTGTTTCCTTTTATTTGGCTGCTTCATTTTAATATTTTGTGAACAGTTTCTGGCTGCGACCAACTCTCTCGTCAATATTACATGCACATAATAAATCTGTGGTTCCATGTCCATTGGCACTGCAAACGAGGTTACCCCATTTCACTTCTGCCTTGATAAGTATAAAAATATATAAATATATTATATATGAATATTTAATTACATTTTGTAATATCTAAAATTCAATAAATATAATTAAGAGAATGTATCATTAAAGTTAAAGACAATATGTAATTTGCTTCTCGCGATTCTCAGCTTTAAGTATACTAAAATCACTTGCATGCACATTAGAAAAATAGTAAATGTTGATGAATAATAATATAAAAAAAAATTAGAAAATACCAACTTAAAACGAAACAATTTTCAGTTTTTAAAAGTTGAAATTTATTGATGAATTTGAATTATTAATAAATTTTAATTTAAGTATTGAAGAATTAAAGCTAATCATTTATTACATATTTGAAATTATTAGAGAGATTTTAATGAGTTCAAAAAAAAAAAAATTATCCATCAAATGCTTTTATATATATGATGAAAAAAATAAAAATAACCAACGCCTATTTCATATATATATATATAGGTACTATTATAAGGGAGAAATTTAAATCTGGGGTGGTTTTGAATAACTTATTTTTATTTCAAAACCAGCACTTTTTTTCTCTTGGGTCAAACAAATCTAAAAAAGAGAGGAGAATCTATCTATAGAAAGACTTATTGGTGCCTAAGAATCGGATGCACAAATGTAAAGCAACTTTAAGAATAATTAATTTAATAGCTAGCTAGCACACAATTCATTTCATATACCATTCCTCATTTTTGAGTCAAATTGATTCCTGGAATCTACAAAGACTAATCACAAGTGAAGTCACCACTTACACCAACCCTAAGAATATATATAAATATATAACAAACGGGTCCAACACAACTCTCTTTTTAATTTTAATTTTGGCCAAAAAATGTCTTCTTAATTTTGGACAAAGCAAACTCTATTTTTAATCATTACTTATATATATATATTAGTTTGAGTGTGGCTGCACTATTTACGGATCAGGCTTTCAAGGAATTAATTATACCTTGCACTTGCAATACGATGGACGAATGAAAGTTTTGTAGGTTAGCAAAAGTGATTGTTTTTCTTTGGATCAATCACTACTGTTGTTATTGCAAAAAGGCATGATGATTGGTGACAAATATTTAATGATCAACAGCTAACTATCAGTGATATGGGTCTAGTCCTTAATGTTAATGGAGGTTTTATAAATGCAACACATGACTAAAGACATAATCATTAATGGGTATATCAAGTCAAGAAAAAATATATATATATATACTACTGTATTTGCAAATGAATGTTGTATTGAATTTGCCACTGTTAAAACTTGTAACTATCATTAGTCATGTCTACACCACATTCATTATGAAATTAATTTGCACTCATACTTTACAATAAAATACTATCATCTTATGAAAGTAAATGTCCGAATCAATATGGCTTTAAATAAATATGCATGTTCAAGCCCAAGCATAATTATAGCTTGAACATTTCAGACTTGAGAGTTGCATATCTTGGCCAAGCATAGTATGTGAATATCCACATGTCCAACAGTAAGCTCTTGAAGAAACCAAGAATGCTTCTATAAAACCCCCCCACCCCACCCCACTTCCATTTCATTCTTCCAAAGAATTTATTCCTATTTTTACTCATAAAATAACATATTCTTGACAGCATTTTATATACATTCATGAGGAAGCAAGAGGCAGTGAAATTTGTAGAGAATACAGTTTCCAGAGTTAGGCCCAACTCCAACAGAGTCATAATCGCTGTGTACGTAGAGTCACCAAGAAAGCAGTTGCACCAAAAGATCGATCTAACCAACAAAGCTACAGCAAACCCATTGCTCAAAAGGCCTAAGTCTAAAAGAACTCAGGGTTACAATCGTCGGGCCGAGCTTCTAGCCTATTCTCGTGAGCTAAGAGAAGGTGGTCTACAGCAGGATTGGCAGCCTAAGAGAAACTCAAGGCCCAAGTTCAGTGTAAGTGCTCCGTTTCTATCAGTTTTTGTTCGATCCATATTGCATGTAAATGCATGGCCTAATTTGATGCTGAGAAAATTGAAAAATGCCAATGATGATCAGATGTGGAAATTGTCAACTGCATCAGTGAAGATTCAAGCACCGTTTCGAAGGATTTTTCGACAATTTAGTAGAAGAAATAAGTTTAGGTACGAGAGGATACCATCAGAGAAGTACAGTGAAGTCGGAGAATTCAGCAGAAGAAGAAAGAGAAAGGGTCCGAAGAGACACGTTGCTTCTAGTTGCTGTGTAAATTTCAATACCCATTTTATCTTTTGCCATTTTACCATCAGCAAATCTACTTATTGATTGCAATCACTTTCATTCAAACTTCGTTAATTATGGTGTTTTGTAGAGGAAATTGAAGCATACTATTAAGGAATTATCACGTGGGATGCGGTGCAGTAAAGGGTGCTAGAAGCTGGCTGTTGGAGAAAGAGTGATGGGCTTATAGAATTAGATGATGAGTGAGATCTGCTGCTTGATCTAAGTTTGATACAATTTGATTGTAAAAAAAAAAAAAACTGTTTTTGTTTCTTTACAAGAAAATGGACATTGACATAACTACTGAGTCCTATTCTTCTTGTCCGAGGATTTAGGATCTTTCGGTAACTAAAATTTATTTGCAACAGATTCTGATTTTCTCCTGAATAAGGAGTTATATGAAGATAACCATAACTGATTTTATCAAGTCATTCTATCTATTTACTTCAACTACGAAAGAAACTTTCAGATAAACGGAATTTAATTTCTATTAGTGTGATGATACATATCAACTCACGATAGGACAAAATAAATTTGAAGAAAATCTAATATTGTCCCTAATATTAATTAATATTTATTTTTTTTGAAATTTTAATCTCTTTTTCATTTGAAAAGAAATTTTAATTATATATATATATTGAAATCTAAAATTTAAAGTGTATAGAGGTGAACACATTGTGTAATAATTTAAAAACTAGTGCCCTGCAAAATTTTTTTTTCCAATAAAAAGCAGAAGTGTAAAAGTGACTCTTGGTGATAAAAAAAAAAAAAATTCCTTTTTTGTTATACATATGCATGTTTTTTTGGGCTGTTGCCGAGTACAATATGTGATTTTTTTTTTTTTTTGGAGGATCCTGTCCACATGAATTAGCACTTGCATATGGTTTCACATCCAAGTTATGGGCTCTAGTGCATCTACATATGCAGGTAGAAAGAAAAAAAAATAGAGTGCAAAATGCATTTTTAAATTTCTAACTATGGTTTTTTCAACTTAGCCTCTATATTTTTATTATATTGTATTAAGTTCTTATACTTTTATTTATATAACTATTAAGCTACAATTTATCCTAATTTGATAGGAAAATTATAATTATTTATCACACTTTGTTAAATGAGAGGAGACAATTCGTGTATTATACTGAATTGATCAAATATTAACTAACTGGACTTAATAATGTTGACTGTTGTTGATTGCTAAATAATTAATATTATTAAGTCTAATAAGTCAACATTTAATCATTCAACATAGAACATGAATTGTCATTCGTCACTTAACAGAGTGTGATAAATAATTACAGTTTATTTATCAAATTGGGACAAACTAGGGTTTAATAGCTTTATAAATAAAAGTATATGGGTTCAATGCAATGTAATAAAAACATAGAGACTCAATAAAAGATGGTTTTTGCTAAAATAGAACAATGTTGAGCCCGTACATGTCAATGTTTGAAGCTCAAGAATAAGAATCACTTTTCAGAGAAAGTATTATCTTTCCAAAAGAATAACACACAAGATAGTGATTTCATATTTACCAAATGAATTGTCCATAGGAGGAGATCCATCTAGAGTTTTATTATTCTGCTTTATCTTTAATGCTACTAAGATTAACAAAGTAGCACTTTAGCTAATGGTGCTATCATGCACCCAATATGGCATGGGTTCGATGCAATCTATTACAACTTGCGGATAAGGAATTAAATGCTAAAATCTTTAGAGCATAAGAATCTACCTTTTCTTTTCTTTTATTCACTTTATGACAACGTATGGGTACCACAAAGAACAACAATGCTCTCTTGTTCTTCTATTTATAGGATCAGCTTTTGCAATATGCAAATACAAGTTTTTTAAGCTAAGCATACTGTTCCATGGCTCAGTCCGCATCCCTCTCTGCAGAAATTGAGACATTGAGCCATGTCTTGAGTCTGGTGGAGGCGTTTAGAGCCTTTGACTCGGATAATGATGGATTAATTACAGCTGCTGAGCTTGGTGGTATTTTGGGTTCGCTCGGTTATAATGCTAGCGAGCAAGATGTGAAGGCAATGGTGCAGCAAGGTGACAGAAACAAGGATGGTTTGCTAAGCATGGAAGAGTTCTTGGAGATGAACACAAAGAATATGGAACTTGGTGTGCTTTCTAACGTTCTCAAGACAGCCATCGAAGCTCTTAACTTCGGTGACGATGAGATTGTGAGTGCAGGAGAGTTATGTGAAGTTATACAGAATGGAGGATCAGGAATTTCCTTGGAGACTTGCCAGGGTATTGTTGCTTCTATGGATAGAGATGGGGATGGCGCTATTAGCTTTGAAGACTTGCAGCTAATTGTTGAAGCCCTCATATAGTTCTCAAAGTCCTATTAGGTTACAATTATGTCTCTATCCGATATAATGGAATGGGTTTATGTTGTTATATACATATATATATCCATCTGTAAGGGCAAGAAACATGCAGTAAAACTCTAGTTACCAATAAAGCTCTACTATATGCATCTTCAGCTTGCAGTTTAAAATAGAATTTGAACTATCAAGGGTAATGCTAGTTATTAGTATTAATATATATATATATATATATATATATATATATATATATATATAATTTTAAGTGCAAATTCCATAATAAACTTAAAAAAAGTTATTTTTTAAAAAATCACAAATGAACTCTGAAATTTTAGAAAGTTATTCCTTAAAAAGTCACAATCAAACCTAAAATCTTAAAGTTTCAGAATTTTAATTTTTTTGTTTTTTTTAATGGCTTTGGGTTAATTAATTAGAAATGCTGAAGTAATTAACCTAACTTAAATTAGAATGTGTTTGGGAGTTGGTTAGATATGCTCAAAAGAGATTAGCCTAAATTAGGTGTCATATTTTAAGTTTGATTATGTGATTTTGTCAATCTTATTGTTTAAACTTTACCTATTTTAAAGTATAAATAAAATTTAATAAAATAAATTTCTTACAAGATTGGATTTAGTCAAGAAGAAACCCTTAAATTATCCCCAAGCTTCTTTTTTTTATTTTTTCTCCAAGCTGAACTAGAAAGATATATTATAAATTAGGTTAAGAAAGAATTTTTTTTGGACACAAGTTAATTATATACATCCATATATTCTTGGCTTGATGGCCACATATCTCTACAGTATTTTGAATTTAATATCGCGTACCTCTATTAGTATTTCTTTTTTCGTCAAAAAAAAAAAAATTTGCCAATTACATTCCATATGTCCATTACTACATGACAGAAATAATTTTGTTTTTTTAGGAAAAGATGCAGATATCATTGCGCAAAAATATCCGGCTTAGATATCCTTTCTATAGGGAAAGTTTTCTCTCAAAAGTTCTCTTCATCGCCTTAGATATACATCTTGTTCTTTAAGAGTTTGGATACTGGTTTTACCAGTAAACCTCCGTTTTTTTTCTTTTTTCTCTTAATGTTTCTATAAAATAATATGAAGTTATTAGTTTTGTTGTCAATATTTTGGTTTAGTATTATAGTTTTGTTTTTTATAGCATCTTGGTGCTGTAGATTAGGTGATTACGCCCCTCTCTGTTTTGATAGCATTTTGATATCACTCTGTTTTGATAGCGATTATGCTGGAGTTGCGGAGGTGCTTCCGATCCCTGCTGCATTTACCAACACTGACACTTTTGATCACTCGAGGTTTAGCTCGCCTCATCACCATTTGGGCTATAACTCAACAAGGCTTTGCAATAATGATGAGAAGGAAGGAGGTCCCTATCTATCCCCGGAGCTTGCTTGCTACTATCTGAAGGTTGATCTTCTTCTCGTTTACTTACTTGTTGCTGCTACATCAGTGTCTGGACATTGTCATATCTTTCAGTCCAGAACACTCAAAGCTCAAGCCAGTCAGGCGTGACCTCACGCGTCTTAAGGCTGCTACTGTCGTTGACGTTGCAGCCGCTTGGCTTCCTGAAAATGTTTATTTCTCTTTAGGGTTACAATCCAAACGTTGTTGGGCTTAATCTCATGAAGAGCCCACTAAATTGCAAAGCCTTTGAACAAATCTACGATGGCCCAACTTTCTGTAATGTTTGCAAATTAATATATCTTATCCTTTTATTTGGTTTAAAAAAAAAAAAAAAGGACAAAACATGAAGGCTACAAATAGATGAGTCTAATACTCAGAAGCAAACAAGAGCGAACAAACTAACGCTCCTTGCCCTTAGGGGTAATTAAGAATGACTGCCAGTATAAAGTCTCCTAGTAAAACTCAGACGACATAGGATCCAAGTTTCTCTAGAGACTAGGCGAAAACAAAATACCAAAGTCTAGGGTGTAATCGAACTGATCCGAACTTTAGCTAGTTTGGGTTTGATTTGTTTATAAATGAGTCGAATTTACTATCGTACATGGTGTTTACGAGTTTATATAAGCTTAAAAAAATTTAAAAAAAATACAAATTATAAATTAAAATTATATATTAAAAAATTGAAAATAAATTATTTATTAAAAATTATGATTTTAGTCTAATAATATATTTTTAAAAATGTTTTTTACAATATAAATTTATATATTATATATCTATAATTAAATTAATAAATATTAAAATTACGAGTTTACTTATAATTTTTTATTCAAATTTGTTTATAAGCTGAATTTAGTAGAATTTAATATAATTTAAATTCAACTCGTTTATTAAACGAATTCAAATAAATTTTTATCAAATCAAATATAAAACTGCTCATGAGCAACTCTGTTGATTTCCCCTCAACCAAAATATAACATTGAGAAAAAAGAAACAGCAAAAAGGACTCTGATGAACGAAGATAAGGCACACCAAAAAAGACAGAGAGTCAATCAAGCCCCGAAGGCTGAGATCAGTCTAATGCCGAGCTTGGATTGAAGATCAGCACTCCATCGGAATGGCTTCTTTCTTGAATAAGAGACCCCCGGACCACAATTTCTCGACAAGGGCTGGGCTCTCTTTTATGAAGCTGAGCTGCTGGCTATTGGACTTGGATCGGGCAAGGTACTTCATTTTGAAACATCTTGCTGCTTGTATTTTTGTTGATGATGGGCTATTCTTGTTCTGGGCCTATTTATGCCCGATTAGTTGGTTCATAGTCCGAGGAAACTTCTTCGGACCTGGCCTTTTTTGCCCTGGTACCTTCTTTTTCTGTGATGCTGATAGGTACCTTTGCAGAGACGTGAACCTCCTGGCTAGGCGAAGTTTTAGCAACGACTACAACTATGGACAAGACTCTGTCCTTTTTACCTGTTGGTTGGTAGGATCATTTTCCATAGAAGATACTTTCATCAAATCCTAACCTTTTAGGCTTTGGTTTTCTCAGATTGATAATTTTCCGAAATTTGCCAGAGCAGTTTCCATGACAGAAATAAATTCAATCGTAGGAATTAACAGCCAAAAAAAAAAAAATTATTCAACTTAATTGACCAACTATAAATCATTGTTGCTTCAACTAAACGTTTCTTTGATTCACCCCCCTGTTTCAATCGCCCGATGTCGAAGTTACGTAAATACGGAAAATGGTGCCCCTACAAGGCTTACTGCATTTTCTTTTTGGCATTATTCGACCGTATTTTCAATGCCACCACCATTGCATAATTGCATGTCATTATCAAAATTCAAAAGCTACTAATGTATATATTATTTCTACCTAAGCTAACCTCATCGTCAACATTCATTTTGCATGTACAATATGCTGAATCAAACAAGTAGACTCTGCTTGTTTGCTTTTAATTTTAGCTTTTTTTTCTTTCTGAACTCCAATGCTATTCATTTAATTGTAGCTTTTTTTATCACTAGACTTGTGGGATATGTTAATTTTGTTGTTTTATTATTATAAATTAAGTGATTAAATTTTAATACCATAAAAAAAAGATAGAGATAAATAGAAATTTAATTCATAATCTCCTCAAGTGAATATTTATATTTTTTATCATGTAAAAGGTTATTAATTGTATTGTTTTTTTATTTTTAACGATGGTGCAATGGATAGTAATGTAAATTTTTATTGACCCTTTTTTAGAAGTAATTAAAGACAAAAACTCAAACATCATCTGGCCAGCTGGGGACGTGGCATCATAAATTTATGGTCGCCGAAACTAGTACAGTCTGAACCATGGAAGTCTCCCACCTAATGTCTTCATCCAATTGGTTGGCCAATACCCAATGGCTCATTGCGTAAATCATAAAACAATAGGAGGCCTCTTTTTTCAAACTTGAATGGGAGTGGTAAATTTATTTGATAGAAAAGTAACATATGTCCTTTTTTTTTTTTATTTGATAGAAAAGTAACATATGTCCTTAATGATGCATAGCTACTAGCTTCCAAGAAGTTCTTCAACCTTATGCTCATCTCAAATTTGTAGAACGGTAGGCTGTGGACAAAAGTTGGGAGTTCTGTCAAGCAGGACTTTTCCTTATTTAATCAAATTTAATAAACATACTTCTGAAAATAAATCATACTAAGAAAATATTAACCATTCCTGATCTTTAACAATTTTCATTTTTGTGGAATAAAAATTTGAATTTTTCCACAAAATGCACATATAGTTTTGCTTTTAATAGTTTAAATCATAGGTTTTGCTTTCAAAAAGTCAAGCACATATATATGTTTAACTTTTTTTTTTTTAATAAGAAGATTAGATGCCCTATATTTTAATGAATTATATAATATTTTTATAAATTGAAAACGGTAAAAGTTAAATTTTGCACTTTAAAATGTTTTTAGAAGAATTTACCATTTGACTACTCATTGCTAACTATATATGTTTAATTTTAAATGTTATCATTTATTAGATAGTGACATAGAAATTAGTAAGATTTAAGGAAATAAAAGATGTTTACATGTTTATATACACACATATGTATATATATTAAATTAATCGTTAAGAAATTTTTATCATCTTTATAATCTGATATGATCAAAACAAATTAATCAAAATTTAATAAGCTTTATATATGTGTGTCTATTGTACCAACTCATCATTCTAGAAAATGTCTTTAACTAAAATTGAAGTTAAAGAAACACACACAAACCATACATGAATCTTTATCCAGGGTAGAAAAGATGAATAAAAAACATAAACGGGTGTTGGTTTTTCGTTGCATCCCTATTCAATTTGAAAATGAAAAGGAGTCAGGCAGCAATAATTGACTCTAATGGTTTCTTGTTTTTTAGTGGTAGCTTGGTGGTTTCAGCTGGTCACCAAGCAGTGACATTACTCCAATATCTTCGAACTTATCCAATTTAGTCCAATAAAATCATTGTTAACTGAGGACAGACAGAATTGGCACCTCTTCAAGCCTGATAAATTTTTACACCCGACTCCATTTATCATCTCAACTGAATTAATCCAGTCAAGTTTTAAAATAGCAGTACCATTGGCAATTAGTTGTGAATTGTGAATCTCATTTATTTCTTGTTTTATTTTGAAATAATACGTATTTCATTTATCCAATAATAATAGATATTTATTATAATAATTTAAAAGTACATAAACATTTTCTTTCTCAATAATTTTTATATCTTGAGCAATAAAGACTATAAGGCCTTATTTGCTAAATGAATTTTTCAAATTTTTGTAGAATTGATTTGAAATTTCAAATAATATGCATAGGATTAAATGAATAAGTTATAAAATTCATTTATAATTTTATGTTTTTAAATTTATAGAATTTATTATAATCAGATGAAATTCAAATGAAATGGTTGAAATTTACAAATGAAATTTCACAAATTATATTTCTAAAATAATTAAAATATCTTCATTATTTTTATTTTGAATAAAAAGTATTCATTACTTTTATTTTAAATAGAACAGTCCCTCATTGCAGCGTTCGTGTCCATTATTTCATTTTTTGTCAATTAGTGTCCTGTTTTCTTGCTGGTGTAGTCTAATCTTCTATGTTAGAGTCAATTTCAGTTTTATTAGTTTTCTTGATCATGCCTACCATGCAGCTAACTTCTGGTGGAATATTTTCAGCGTTGAATGCAAGAGCTTCAATCTTTGAAGTGGGAAATGGTAACAGAATATATAGAGGAGGCTTTAAGAAATAGAAGAGATGAAGTTGTTCCTTGCACTGATCACCTTATCAAAATTATTGAGTCACTAGGTTTGGCATCAGACCATGAAATCTTGAAAGAAAGTGTGGCTGTGGAGAAGGAGAGAATGAATATTAAAGTAAACAAAGCAAAAGTGGATTTGGATCAAATAAACTTAAAGTATTTTTGACCAAAATTAAAAATTAACTTGAATTCTAAATTTATATTAAATATAATATAATAAAATATAAAATTTATTTCAAATAAATTTAAAAAATTATTCACTTAAATTAAAAACACTTCATTAATAAAAATTTATTTATAAATATTTATTTCCAAATGATATAAATTTTTTTAGTGGAATTTAACAAAATAAGAGGTAAAAATTTAGTTATTACTCTTTTTATGTTATTAACATATAGATATAAATATAATTTCATTCAAAATAATGATTTAAATTAAATATTTGTATTGATTTCTTTTAAATAGAGTCTCAAGTTCAAATTTTATATATAAAAAACTTTATCCTTTAATTTAAATTTTAAAATAATCAAAATTTATATGATTATCAGATACCGAAAATATTATGTTTTAAATAATAATAATAATAATTTTATGTGTCAATAGCATTAAAAGTGCTAAATATTGCCATATTAGGAACATATAAAATTTATATCTTCTTTCAAAAATATTTTGAAACCATTCTTTGTTATGGTTTACATGTTAATGAATTCCAGTTGGTTTAGAAACTTATTCAAAGCTATTGCTTTGAAATTTGAACAACAGCTGCACGGCAATTACAATGATGTACAATGTCAAATAGACCCTTCTCGACTTTGCGGTGGAAGCATGAAAAACACAGAATGTGACAAAAGGGTAGCAACGTAAATTTATAGTGGAGTAAAAACAAAATACACCAACAGGAAGATAGCTAGCTAGGGTTCTCATACGAAGCACTTCCCCATTCTTGATGGAGTAGAGATCGATGATTCAATTAATGCCCAACAGTACTTCTTTAAGTAACATTGACAACCCACATCCATCGTTTTCAAGTCATGTCGTGCGATGATTTGTTTGCTTAATGTTACGGCTTTTTTTTTTGTCCCACATGAGATTTTTTCTTTGTTCAAAGTTAAAATTAAGGAAGGATCAGTATTATATATGACTGAGGGAAGAGAGAGAAGCTAAGAGCAAGAGCAAGAGCCATATATAGGTAAATAAAGATGGAAATGGAGAAGAAAGATCCGGAGCTTAGGTTGTTTGATAGTAGCGAAGTGTTATCATCAGGACTTGCTGATTATGTTCTTCAAATATCAGAGTCTGCTATAAAGGAAAGAGGTTCTTTTTCCCTTGTTCTTTCCGGAGGAGATGTGCCAAAACATTTGGGGTATGTAACGATACTGACTCTTCGATCTCTTTTAATTATTTTCTGATTCTGATGTTGCGGTTCCTTAAGAACACACACATAGAATGAATTATTTAATTTAGTGTAGGAAGCTAGCAAGCTCACCATATCTGAAAATGGTGGAATGGTCGAAATGGCATGTGTTTTGGGCTGAGGAGAACGTGGTTGCTAAGAGACACCCTGATAGCTTCTACTGGCAAACCAGAGAGCATTTCCTCTCCAAGGTTCACTACCTCCTTTTCCCTCATTCTCCCTTTCATAATGGCTTTCATCTGCAGCTTGGACTTTCTCCTTCACTCCAAATATCTGTAGTATCACGCTAGCAATATTTTACGTTTGCACATTAATTGTTTATGCTTATACATATATCAGTCCTACAACATAATACCCCATGAGTCCAAGACTAAACGGTTAAGAAAGGTCTTGCGACCAATTAATATATACATATATACACACACATAATTTCTAGTTCTGGGATAATGCATGAAACTTGTCCAAAAAAAGTCCTACCCGTAATGATAAAATGTATCTTATTAATATATACTCGAAAATATATAAGTTACATTAATGATTTTATTGTATAATTAGTTTAATTATCTTCCGACAATTCTAAAATTTTTAATAAATTTAGATCAAATCGAATAAACCACCTTAGAGGGACGAAAATCTCATTAAATTTTCAAGTTTTGTTATATATAAAAAAAGGCAAAAATACAATAAAATATCTATGTGGTTAGACTTTTTTCACCTTAAAGAATGTGATTTTTTTGTAACAGGATCTGTATATTTTAATACCTTATTTAGTAATATTAAATATATATGAAATAATGTTAAAATAATATAGATTTTAATAAAAAAAATTATTTATTAATTAACTAACATTTAATAAAAATAAGGTGTATTTTTTATTTTATTAAGAATAAAAAGAAATTATTTTTAAAATAAATTTATAATATTTTTAAAAAGTATCTCAATAATTTTATGAATAATAAATCACATGTAAAATACTTTGTTGTTGAAAAATATTGTTATATTAAAATTTTATTATAAAGTAATAATGATATTAATTAATAGGATATATTACAGTGTTAAAAAATTAAATACATACCTTTACATATCATGAAAAATATTACATATTTTTAAATAAAAATGCTTCTAAACACATGTACAGTTCTTTTTTTTTTTTGTATTTATTTGCAAAATAAATAAGCTGAGGACAAAACTTATCCAGATTAAATTAATAATCAATGCAACATTCAATGTAGAAAATTTTATTTTTCGAAAAGAACATTTAATGTATAAATTAATTACTTATTAGTGTAACTAATATCTTCTCAATCTGCCAGCTCAGTTCCATTAATCTTGGACCAACAAACAGTGCCTTTTTCTAATTTTCCTTCCAATATTTTTGTTCTTTGTCGCAGGTTCCTATACTGCCGGCTCATATTATTCCAGTAAGCCACGGCGTACCGGGGGAATCTGCATCCGACACGTACGAATTCTCCATCCGCCAACAAGTCAGAAATCGAACGGTACCGGTGTCTCCATCAAGCGACTGCCCCAAATTTGACCTTATGGTATTAAGACTTGGGGTCAATGGCCACGTGGCATCTCTTTATCCTAACCATTCTGTACTTTCTGAGGACTCTCAGTGGGTTTCACGCGTCGTGATAGACGGGTCTAGAGAGAGAGTGACTCTCACGCTCCCTGTTATCAATGCTGCTGCTCATGTGGCTATTGTGGCATCAGGTGCTGATGTGGCGCCTGCATTTTTGGATTCAATGATGGGTCACAAGCCCATTAGATCAAATCCGGCCCAGATGATCTGTCCCGGAGATGGGAAGCTGGTTTGGTTCGTTGATACTAGTGCTGCCGCCTTGTTTCTAAACAGCAGAGACTGCTCTGCCAATTCTTGTTCATGAAATCTACAAGGTTGTAACTTTGAAATAGTCTGCTTCTTTGCACTAGCCGAGACATATTAATACGTTGGATGTTTTCACAACTATCATTGCTTCAATAGCTGGATAACCCAATAAGTATTTGCTAGGCCTCGTATGCTAAGTAACAACGGGTTCAAAATATTTAATTAAGAGTAGGATTTGATCCTTCAATTTTCTCATTTTAAATTAAGAGACTTGATTATCTAGTTTAGTTGTTAAAAACAAAAAATAAATATTTGTTAAGAGATTCTTATATACAACAAGTGTCCGTACAAATATGTAACACTAAATTAATAAAAATGAGATAAATATTTTTATATTATAATTTTATTATTGGATATGTAGAAATTTGTATCTATAGTAGTTGGATGTATAACATAAAAACACCTATTTTATTTTTATTGGTTAAATATAAAACACTTAACATATGTGTCAAACATCCAACAATTTAACTTAATAATATAAGTGTATAAAAAAAACTCTCCTTTGAATGTAATATAGGCGGTGTAAACAAGAATTTCCTCGTATTCGTTAACAAAAGTACATACAATGAAGTACTAATATATAACAGGATGTTATTATATGCCAATCATGTTGTTAATTTGGCCCCTCTACAATATGCCAATCAGGTGTACTTGATTATTTGTGGAGTAGCAACTCTTAATTTTTAGTTGGTGCGAGATGAACAAGATTTTAAATTTTTTGAGTTATTACAGATTAAATTTAAAGTCTTAATATTTCACATTTCAGATATTTCCACTAAAATGAAGTAGCTAGTTTAAAACTCATTGGTAACCTAACGAATTATAAATTATAAAAGCAATTATCACTTAAGATAAGATTTAGGCCTACAAATGGAGAAATTTTATAAATCCTTAGACAGTGTTACCATTTATTTATTTTTTTCACTGGATATATATATTGCTATGAACTTGAAATATATACACGCAAAATACATGATTCTGAAATGTCGTGCATTTTTCTGTGAACCAATTTTCGTGCATCGCAAATGCAAGCAAACCAACAGAAATGCTGCTCACCATTTTTGTGTGTTTGTTATGAAGATACATTCATAGAAGCACCGAAACACGAACTGCTAACAATCTAATATCGTCAACTTCAGAGCAAAACAATACATTAGAAAGTTCTGGGTGCAAATGATCTAATAAAAGAAGCCTATAACCATAATTTTGTGCAGCAAATTTTTTATCAGTACCTCACTAACAAGACAAAATGGCAATGGAGCTGGAGAAATATGTGAAAGTAATGTTTTTAGTGGTTGCACTTATTGGTCATGTCTCCGCTCGTGGTATGCCTAATGAAAGCAATGGAACAGCCAAAACTGATCAAGGCAAAAGCAAAGGCAGTGGGGACCAAGATTCAGGATGGGAATACCGCTGTGGGTGTGACTCTGCCCCTGATGGAAGTTGGACTTACAAGTGGGGCACAGGCTCAGGGCCTGACGGCAGCACTTATGGCTACGGGTCAGGCTCAGGGCAGAGCCCTGATGGTGGAGGATTTGGGTTTGGATGGGGCAGCTCTAGTTCACCCGATGCTTCTGGAGCTGGCACTGGCTTTGGATATGGGTTTGGTGGGGGTGGTGAGGGCGGTGCTGGAAGCAGTGATTCTTCTGGAGATGGCACTGGATTTGGATTTGGGTATGGTGTGGGTGGTGATGGCAGCATTGCTGATGACGGTGGCTACTAGTTAGAACAGGATTTAACCCAAGGTGTTGAAGCTGATCATCCTGAAGCTCTCGGTTCTGAATATCATATGGACAATAACAAGAACTAACTATACTTTTGTTACATATACTCAATTATTGTGTATTTTGTAGTTTAATTATTTGTGTTAGTTTCGAAAAATTTCCATGCAAAACTATGATTTTATGCTGCATATAGATCATGTATACCATTTAAAAAAAAAAAAAAAACTATATTTACTTGTAAATCAGTGTTGAAACCTAAAATAATGTGACCCAGGATTAAACGACGCGTCGTTTGAACTTGCTTAAAAACTAAGTCATAATCATATATTTCTTCAACACTTTTAATCACCTGTTGCTGCGCAATATGATAAGTTCAGGATCTTGCTAGCCAAAAGATAAATTAAGAGCGAGCGAAGGAAGACCAAAAGCCGAACAAATGGCAAATCAAGGCAGCGAAAGAGGCGATTCCAGGCAGGATCCAAGGTGGGACTTCCAATCCCAGAGTGGGTCATCGGGTGATGGGAGTTGGACTTACAATTGGGCTACAGGTTCAAGTCCTGGTGGAACCACTTTTAGCTTCGGGTCTGCTGCTGGTTGGAGCACTAATAATGGTGGATTTGGTTTTGGATGGGGTGGTTCTAATTCGTTTGGCAGCGGAAGCTTTAGATTCTACGGAAACGGCACCGGATTTGGATTTGGTGGCGGAAGTGGTGGTACTGGTAGTAGTTTCAATTTTCACCATAATTTTGGTCAACGCCAAGACTCATCTGGCCAAACCCAGAACAGACGGGTTCCGCAACAATAGGCTAGCATAATTTGGATGATTGGAGTTGATTATTAATTGTTATTATGCTTAAAATATGTGTGCAAGGCATGTAGTGCAAAAATTCGCTAGTTTCCTATGTCGTGTTTTATGTAATGTGATTAGAAGTTTGTGTAATGCAATCAAAATAAAAATTTTAGACATTAACCACTTTAATTTTAAACAATAATTTTCTTAATCTACAGGAAAGGGGAATTCCAACCCTTCCCTTGACATATGCTTGTGAGTCTTTAATGATATTAGAAAACATACAACACCCATATATATATATATATATATATTAACAATCAGTAATATAAATACAACGATATCCCTCTATATCAGTTTGGAAAAACAACGTTTGAGTGCTTCTCAATTGGTTAAAACATACATTCCATAACTCTTAGTAAAAACAACATCAATTTGCTTGTCCCCTGATACATGTAAAACAAGAATATCACCTCTTAAAAACTCTCTTAAAAAATGTAAATCTAATTTTTAATGCTTTTGTGCTGATATGATTAACTGGATCTACAGCAAAGTAGATTGTTGAAACATTATCGTAAAATATTTCAACTGCTAAATGAATAAAAACATGTAACTCTTCCAAAATGGAATGTAACAAACACACATTTGCAACCATGCAATTTTATACATTTCCTATTCACCTCTTGAATCTAAAATCCAAAAGAAAAATATGACTTACAAATGGTCGAATGCTCTATTTCACCTATAAAATTTACTTTTTTAGCCTATTTTATTAATTAACTAAAAAATTAACTAATAGCATATATAAACTTTTATCTTTAACCTATTTTATCTATAAACTTTATCCTTTTAGTCAATTTTTATTAACGTGTCTCACCTTATTTTATTTTACATGCTTCTTTAAACTGGTAGTTAATGTGCTCAACAAACTAAAAAAATGTCGAACCATGGATGGAATAGGTTAAAACTAGAAATTTATATGTGTTGTTAATTAATTTTTTAGTTGATAGGTGAAATTAATTCAAAAGGAGAAATTTCAAGGGTGAAAAAAAATATTAGTCCAATTACAAATTTTAATCATTTTTTTTAAGATTGACACCCTACATGATTAAAAATTAAAAATTAATTTTTTAACAGTCAATTAAATAATGAAATTCAAAACTTAAAATGAATGGAGTGAATGTATTGTGTCTTGACTTAAACACAAGAAACAACGTTAAACATTATCAATTTAAGATTTATTATTTTATTTGAGCTATCAAGTGCAAAATATTAGATACAAAAATGCACCTCTGCCCTTAAAGTTATCGTATGGTTTGAGGCCCAGGGCCCCTACATGGGCCTCATGCCACGAAAGAGTTGAACTATCTTGCCCTAAATGCTTCGCTCTCAGCTTTATCTTAAAACTAGTTTCAAGCAGAAGCTCTTCATTGCACTTTGTTCTCGCTCTGCCTATTAGCATATGGTTTAGCAATGTTCGGTTCACGCGGATCGGTCGGGTTCCTGACTGATATTGGTCAATGTCTCCTTAAAAACTTGTCGGTGAGTCTTACAGATGATTTTTTATCAATTTCTGTAGCTTTATTAATTTGGCGATTTAGGGTTTAAGGACGTGAAATGTAAGGTTTGTCTAAGGTTCCTTACAAATTTGACAAATCTGGGGGATGATTTCGAGCTTTATTTTATCTGGGTTTTTATTCTTTTTCGGTTTTTGATTCATTAATTGGATGTTCTGTTCTGTTATCTTTGTTTCCTTATCTTTGATCTCTTGTTTGGTTGCCCAGAAACACCAATGGAAAAAAAATGGAAGAATTTAACAATTAAAAAAAATGCCATTTGGCTGCTTTACTAGTCGTGACATTGTGCTTTTCTCTTAGTTAATTGGCAATTTTTTTATCTAGCGATTGGTTCCTTTCATTGCTCATTTGCATTTTCCAAGCTTTGATTCCCCGTTGATAACGCTTCTTGCACAATTTTATATCTGAAAGAATTCTCTTCTTGCATATCCTAATCGTTAGAATTTTTTAGAATTTGTGCTTTTGTCTTGAAACCTTAATGGTGATAACCTGATAGTTCTTAATGAGTTCAATTAATTTATGGTCCGTGGAAAGTTGAGAATTGAGATCAAATAGGCGGGCGGTTTAACTAATCAGTCAGTTGAAACTTGCTCTGGCCCATGAAGTGATTAATTCTTATCAATGAAGTATACTTATTCAGCTTCTGGTCTTTTAGATATTTTAATCTTATTATTGGAACTTGTGACCTCGTTCTACATTTTTGTTTTTCTGTTGGGATGTTGGTCTCACAGCTCCATTATGCAGCTCCGTTGCCAAAGAGTGCAATGCCTCCGTGTTGGGAATGTAGAGATTCCAGATAATAAGCGATTAAGGTATGCTCTTCAGCACATTCGTGGAATTGGTCGACAAAGAGCTCACCAAATACTTGTTGATCTAAGCTTAGAGAACAAACCGACCAAAGACTTGACTGGATTGGAACTTTACACTCTTAGAAATGAAGTCTCAAAGTACTTGATTGGAGAAGATTTGGTAATCTCTCTCTCTTTCTTTGTATTCCACTCTTATCACATTTTTCCTGTGAGTTCCTCGCTCATTCATTAAAATTTGGGTGTTGTAGACGCGAGCTGTTAGAAGCGATATACAGAAATTGGCAGACATTCAATCCTACAGAGGATACAACCATGTTTGCATGTTGCCATGCAGAGGACAGCGTACTAAGACCAACGCCCGGACTAGGAAGAGTAAGAATATCATCCTTAGTGAAAGCACGAAACTTTTTTATTTGTCTAATTCATCACTGACTGGCATGATCAGTTCCCCACTATATTGTGGTTTTGTTTATGAAATCTCACTTTGAGTTGGTCAAATTCAGTTGCATTATAATTTACGTGCAACTCTTACTCATTATTTTATGTATATGTTTCTTTTGCAATAATACTCAGGGATGAGAAACCTCGACAGAATCAGTTGGGTTAAGCATCAGTCTATGGCTGAAAGAGGCTAGTGACAAGAAGGGGAATTGGGAACATATTGAGAGTAAATGGTAGCTTTGTTCGTGACTGATCTATTCATGCCCTCTCTAATGTTTGGCATTGTAATGATGGTTATTTTTTAATAGCAATTTTAGTGTTGGTTACTGTACTGTCTTCTTGGGGGGTTGAAATGCTCAATGTTTTGCTACTTTGGATTTGCATAGTGCCAATTTTTGGCGTAATAATGGAATGGGCCAAATACAATACATTCTTGGTTTGTGGATCTAGTTAGAAGGGTTGTTCTTGACAGGTTTATTTTTTATTTCAAGAACCGTCCATATTTTCGCGATAGCGAACTGACAGGCAGAAGGATTTCAAGTAATGCCCATCTTGATTAAATTATTTGTTATGTCTCAGTTAAAAAAGAACATAGCAACCGCCTGGCCAGTGAAATTGTTTTTCCAATAAATAGTGCGCTTTGTTCCCCTATTATTTTATCTATATGCTTGAGAGCAAATATTATAAATGAAGCCTTATCTTGTTACACATAATTTCTATCAATATGGAGAAGCAAAAAAAAAAGGCAATAAAACTTCTCTATAGCTGCATTTTATTTTGAAATAATAATCTCTATTGTATAGTTAAAAAATTATATTCCAATTTGAGTTAGTTATAAATAGGCAAAACCCATGTTCAGACACTTACACTTATCGGATTTTTAGTTTTAAAATCTTAAATTTTCATGTTTATATTTAAGTATTTAAATTTCACAGATTTAAAATTTTAAATCATTTTATTAATTTTTTAACAAAAATTATTATTTTTTTAATTCTTAAAGTTTTATATTTCTAATATTCATATCATTTTTTATTTTTTAATATTTATATCATCTTTTAAATTATTTTATCGGTAAAAAATAAATTTACTTATTTTAATTTTTAATATTTTAAATTATTATATACATATTTAAAGAATTTTAAATTTTATAAATAAAAAAACAAATTAATGCTAAGATAAAAAAAATTGTACTAATACTATTGTTTTTCACAACCTTTTATATTATTGTGACTAAATTTTTATAATATAAATTTTTTTTCATGTATCTAAAAAACATGATAAAAAAATGAAGATTAAGATAACGGTTATAAAAAGTTTGAGTTTGTTGAAAAATTAATCACTGTTTTTGGTGATGTACAGACATGTATTAATATTCACCATTTATAAAAGTTATATTATAAAAAATTATTCACAATAATTTAATTAAAATTTTATATAAAAAACTAAAAAAGGTATTAAAAATATAAAATTTAAATTTTGAAGAATTATAAAATATTTTTTCATCATAATCTTTCTTAATTATGGTGTTCTTTTTCATCATAATATTTTATTTTGAAAATATGATATTTTATTTTGAAAAACAATAGTTTTATTATAATTCTTTTATCTTAATATTAACTTGTTTATTTATTTTTAAAATTTAAAAATATTTAAAAATGTATATAAATTTATGTTTTTAATTTAAAATATTAGAAATTAATTTTTATTAAAAAAATTAATTTTTAAAATATTAGAAATTAATTTTTATTTACTACCGGTAAAAGAATTTTAAAAAGTGATATAAATATTAAAAAGTAAAAAATGATATGAATGTTAGAAATATAAAATTTTAGGGATCAAAAGAAAATAATTTTTATTAAAAAACTAATATAAAGGTTTAAAACTTTAAACTTATTAAGTTCGAGGATTTAAATATATAAAATAAAATTTTAGAGGTTTAAAATTAAAAAGTCAATAAATTTAGAGTTCTCAAAATAGGTTTTACTTGTAAATAAAAGGGAAAAGGTCCAATATAACCCTAATGTTTTGCTCTATTCTTACATTAACACTTAATATTTTTTGAGGTACTTTTATGCCTTTAATGTTGACAAAATGAGAGCATTAACGTTGTTTATATTCCATTACCACAGCTGATGTGGCATATGTAGGTACCCTTTCTTGTTAATAAAAACAAAAGAAAGAGCTTATGTGGCGCCTGGGACCCGCTTGCATCAAAAAGGGCAAAAAAAAAAAGGCTGATTAGTCCATTTTGCCGCCCAAAATTACAAAACCATCAAGTGAATATGATCTTGGAGACTTGGAATCATTTGCTAACTCAAGGAAATCCAAAATGGCATGGCCAGAAGGTGGAAGTGGCACTTTTCAAGGCTATAGAACAGGTTCCTAATGTGGTGAAATTTATGGCCATCAAAACTTCGCTACCACCACAACAGTTTTGCCTAGTATGTTGTTTTTTTTTCTTTTGACAGTTTGTAGGCTTTTAACCACTTGTACTAGCAGCACCTCTGATTTTAATTTTGAATGGTCTCATGTCTTAGGCTTAATGGGTCAAAATTTCATTAACTATCAAGCTGTTTACCATTTTGATCTTACTTTACTTTAGGCATTGGAAGGTGGCTTGGCGCTTTCTGCTTGCATGGGTTATGGTTGTGGTAATACAATAGCAATTTTTTCACTTAATTCCTAATTTTGAAATGCTTGTGTAGCAGCTATGCAATTCAGTGACCATCTGGCTGTGGAGGATGTTAGCAGAGCTGCTAGATATATGGCTCATTGCGGGTTGCTTTTGGAAATTCTGGGATGAATCGACATGCCATCTCATTATTATCTTGAATACTGTTCTAAGAGTTTGTTCTTCCCTTACTTGCATTGTAGTCTCCTGGAAGGTATCTAAGTTTAGGAATTCAATCTAACGTAGATTGTTGGATAGACCAGCTTGCTGTACGCAAATAATTTCACGAGTGAGAATTGTATCAGAATGATATTTTGTGTGGCAGTACTGTCTTAGATCATGGATGTGTCATAGTTCTTAGAGAAAAATAAGATAAAAAAAAAAAATCTTTATTTAGTATGATCCTTCCATGAGATATTAAGACAATTTATAGTTTTTTTTTAATTGCTCGTTATTTTCTATAGAAGGTATTTCTAAATTTTTTTTTGGAATTTGAGATCAAATATAAGAATAAAAAATTTCATCGTTTGGTACATAAGATTACACTCCTAAGGTCTAATAAAATGAGTGGAAAAATTGAGATAATAGGATTATCCATGTCGTGGTTTCTAGACTTGCCAATTTGAGCTATGTTTAGAAAGACATGCTCTTGAGTTTTGTTTTTTGCTTCTTTGTGATGCTTGTAACATTTTTCCTCTTCAAATGTTGTTGATGCAATATTTAAAATCCTGTAGAGCAGGCATACCTTTTCCATTCATTCTAATTAATTAGATCTCATGGTTAATTTTAATGCATTAGAAGAAGATTTGTCAAGCTAAAATATAGCTAACTGTAATATATGTAGGCATATTCTGTGCAATAATTCAAGTCTGTCTTCAGGCCGTCATTCTTACAAGATAACATTGGATGTTTACCTTCTAATGTTACCCCAAGTGGAGGTTATAGTGCTTTCTCATTGGGACAGGATTCTGCTGGAATTCTGAGGTTAGTGTCATTATGGATCTACTATAATTCGTATTGTTTATAAGAACTACATTTGTAATTCATTTCTTCCCTCCCTCCCGTACATCTGAAAATGGGCTCATCAAGAGTGGGCAAATTAGGTCACTTGTATATGGTTAGGCTGGCTGTTGATAATTCTGCCAATTATAAATTTCCATTTGTATTATTCCATTGTGGATTTATGACATGCTTGAAATTCCTGATTCCTTAGACCTTCCCTTACACTTTTACGTGTCCAGGCTTAACTACAGAGTATTTTTTTTTTTTCATTCAGTGGTATGTTTCATTCCTACCAGTTCAAATGCTTGTTCATAAGGTCATTACCTGAGATGCACAGTGTGTTTATACATAATTTCCTGGGATGTTAATTTCTGTTTCGCATCACTGCCTGTTAACTATTTCTGGGATGTTAATTTCTGTTTCGCATCACTGCCTGTTAACTATGTTGCATTCTGATGTGGCAGAAACAGCATCGGTTGAAAAAAAAAGGGAAAAAAAAAGGCAATTTTGATCTTCTACAGTGGTGGTGGTTAGAGTATTATAGCTTGCGTGACATGGAGCAAATATTACTGTAAGGAACTCCTATTCCTATTTGCACATATGCAAAACCTTTCAGATTGGGAGAAAAAAAACAGTAAAAAGTGGGGGAAAGGACCCAATGTTTGACACTGTTATATACTGTTTCTTGTTCATATACACTGAAAACTTGGGGATAAAAGGCAAAAATATTAACGTCTTTGGTAAAAAAAAGTATTAACGTCAGATGTACCTGCTATTATTGCCTGTTAATTGGTTTTGATTCCGGAAAAATAGTTTCCAGACGGTAATCCATTTTCATAATTAACAGAAAACTACTGGGCTCTTGATGATTTTTTTTTTTTAAGTGCTTTCCAATTTTGTATGTCATTTTAAGCCAACTGGATCGACACCAGGTGACCAATGAATACTCGAGGGTGAACTTTTAGAGTTTTGTTATTTTGGGCGGCAAAATGGACTATTAGCTTTTTTCTTTTCTCCCCACTCTTCTTTTTAACAACCAAGCAGGTCCCACATGCCACATAAGCTCTTTCTTTTACAATAAGTGGGTCTCACATGTGCCACATCAGTGGCAATGGCAATATAAATAACGTTAATGGGTTGGGTTTCAATGCTCTCATTTTGTCAGCATTAATGATACAAACGGCTAGCGAAAAATATTAAATGCCAATGTAAGAACAGAGTAAAATATTATGGTCATATTTGGACCCTTTCGCAAAATAAGAATATATAATATTTCTTTTTAAATTCCTTCCAAAATTTTGTCTTCTACTATATATATATATATAACAACCACCTATTTCGTACTTAAATAAAAAATTTTAACTCATAACAATGAATAATTATTATACATGTATTTTGATGTTATTATTATTATTATTTGTTAATATTTGCATAATTAATTTCTAATTATTTTTAGTTTAGACTTTAACAATTAAATTTAGTCTACTAATATGTGTATTTAAATGTGTATCTTAGTTAGATTTAAATCCATACTTAATTGGTGAAGTCTTAAAATTAAGTTAAAGTTATTTGGAAGTCACAAGACTCCTCACAAAGATTATAAGGAGCATTATGAGACAAATAAGAGCTGAATTTATGTTATCTAAAGTGACAGTGACCCTCACGGACCTCCTCATAGTTGTGAGCATTCCAATCACGATTTCACGCCAGCAAAACTCAAGTGAATGAAAAAGGCAATTATGGTCAGTGTCACGATCCAAAACAGGGGCCATGACCGGCGCTAGGGAATGAGAATTCTTTCGAATTCGGAACCCGTAACAAGTCTTAAAATAAATTAAAACATGCAATAATTATAATAACATAAATAAAGTGCTCTGCAGCGGAAAAAAATCATAAATATTTAAATAATAATCCACTACGAGATTTAAATTAGCAACCTCATCTCATATATATACAAATAAACTTTTAATACAAATTCAGTTCAAATCTTTAAAATATACAACTCACACAATATAGTACATAACCCTTTAACAATTTTTATAACTACTGCAATGTCTAGATCATAAAAATAAAATTCAGGTAAACAGTTTACATAATAAAGTCGGGGCGGAAGAAATCCGGCGTACAGGTCTGTTACTGAGGTCTGAAGACGATGACTCTCTTGAAAAATAGTCAACGGAGGGGAGTCAGACCTCACTGAGTGAATTGCTATAATATATATACATGCATACTAAGTGACAATGCACACAGTCAATAGTATATATAATAAATATATATACAGACAAATACACACAGATGCAGTAAAATCATTTTATATATATGTTTACTGAAAATCAATGTTTATGAAGGATCAAATAGAACCCTAGAAAATCACAACCTCAAAACAGTGTTAGACAACACTCTAGCCATACAGGCTCACTTATTCCAATATATTCACTTGTTCCATTTGGACAGTAGACTGGCCCCAAAACACTAAGTCAACCGAGCTCCAGCAGTCTGACTGTCAGTGTGATTGGCCCGAGACACTTGGTCAATCGAGCTCCAACAATCACACTCCCAAATCATATCTCACACATCAAATCAAATCCAATCAATCCAATCATAATTCACAAATAGGTTAGTATTATAGCCTAAATGCTATCAGCATAACGGTACGTACTCGGTCTTAGTACTATCCACTAGGTAGCACGTTCTATTGATATCCTTCATTAAAATATAAAATATACATTCATAAAAATAAATGATGCATTAATTTAAATAAAATAGTAACATAAACCACATATATACTATAAATATACCAAAACTAAACCATGTATATTTCAAGTATATATACGTCAAATAAATCCAATTAAATTACAAAATAAACTATAAATATATTCAAAAATATTTTAAACATAATTCATTAATAAAACATGCATATAGTTTAAAATATACCGAAAATAAACCAAAAATAAACTTAAGTACTAATTAAATCATTATGCATATTTAATCAAAATAACACATATATTTCTAAAATCATGCACCCTAGAGCATATATATATAAAATAACAACTCACTATTATTATGCTTCTCAAGATGGATCTGACGGGCCTGGTCCACTAGACCTCGGTCTCGACGCAACTAAACAAACAAATAATGACAAAAATCAGAATAAATCTAACAGAAGTTCTAAAGACTCGATCTAGAATACTAGACACAGAATTAAATCAGAATTCGACCGGACATCATGTTTTACGAGAATTCTACCAAAAATCCAGCATAACCTCCCCTGTAAAACGGACATCTCTCTACTCAAAGAGTAGAGTCAGTCCTGCAAAGAAATACACTTCAAAATAACACAAAACACAACCACAATCCCCCGGTCGGACTCCAAACTACAATTCACCGACCGAGGTCCACAATTCACGGAATATTCACAAAATACCAAAAATACCCTTATATAATAAAAATACATTTTATAAATCCAAATTACATAATCAACCCTAAAACACATTAAAAATCGATAAAAACTCATTTATTTAGAAAAATCGTATAATATACATATAATTTGAAAATAATTTACGAAAAATAATTTTAATTAGTTAAAAATACCAAATAATTTGTAGAAATCATATTTATACCCTAAATAACTATTAAAACTGATTTAATTACATTTTTAGAGAATTTAATGTAAAATTACTAATATATATATATATATATATATATATATATATATATATATATATATACTAAAATTAATCCAAAAATTCACCAAAAATAATATAATTGCACAAAATTAATTTTCTCAACATATATTTCAATAATATCAATAAATATACTTAATTAACCAATTTATTTCAATTAAACACCCAATTAACCCTATTTTTCAAAATTTCATAAACTAAATAAATTCAAATTAAATACATAAAAATTCACAAAAATTACAAATAAATTTCTATAATTCATTTCAACACTTATAATTACCATAAAACACAATTTCATAATTTAATTAATTAATTTTAGAAAATTAGAAAATATTAATAAAATAATAAAAAATACCCAAAAATCAAAATAAATTTCAAAAATTCCATCATGTAGATTAAGCTACTAGGATCAAATTTTGTGAAGGAATTTTTCATGAATCAATCAAATTGAAGCTCAAAAAAATAAAAAATCCGAATAGGCCGAAATCGAAAAATCAAAACCTAGGGAAATCTAGATCATTTTAAGTGAAACAAAGCTTGGAATCACACTCACCAGAGCTCAAGGAGAAGATAGAGACTGGCGGTGTCAAAAATGGTGACCGAAATCGCTGTGATCGATGGTGGCTTCAAGTTTCGATCTTCCGGCCAAAACAAGCTTCACCGACGCCGAAAACGGGCGTTGCTAGTGGCGGAACAGGCTGAGGACGATGGTGGCACATTGGGAAGCACACCAAAGGTGAAGAAACGACGTAACAGACGGTGATGATGGTGGTAGGGCGTCAGAGAAGAAGAAGGGAGAGTCGGGGGCATTGTT
This sequence comes from Mallotus nudiflorus, assembly GCA_947683625.1. Classification (NCBI taxonomy): domain Eukaryota; kingdom Viridiplantae; phylum Streptophyta; class Magnoliopsida; order Malpighiales; family Euphorbiaceae; genus Mallotus; species Mallotus nudiflorus. The sequence continues at coordinate 6,589,618 of CANTUR010000029.1, read as the reverse complement.
TGTAATTTTAACAAACTATATATATATATATATATATATATATATATAATTTTAACTTTAATTATAATATTATATATTATTATATTTCAAATAATTGTACACCACAAATAATAAAATATATAAAAATATACATACACATATACATATATATCACATATTAATAATAAATTATATAATATATACATAATTAAATAATAATAATAAACCCTAAAATTATTATATATATGTATATATATATGCATGTATATGTATATATTTTAATACAACAATTAAAATAATGCATGAACTCATGCAAATGTGTAAATCTATTTAAGATAATTAATATTAAATTATTTATGTATCAATTTTTTCGAAAATAAAATTTTCAGAAAAATTTTACGTAAAGTACTTAAAATAATTAAGAATAATTAAAATAACTTAATAATTATCAAACATATGAAAATAATCATAAATATATACAAAAATTATTAACACTGCATATCCCGATACAATATAAAAATATTTAAAAACTCGAGATATTACAGTCAGAGCTTAGTTAATGTGGCAACCTCTGCAATAATTATTTCAGAACTCCAAATGGTTATAAAATTAAAGGTCAGAAATGTGACAAACATTTTCATGCAAAAAGTGAAAGAAATATTAAATGAAAATAAATAAGTGATAGAGATGAAAATCAAAGCTCCAACTATATTTTGATCCCTCCATTGTAATACAAGCTGAAGACATGAGTTAAAAATTTCAAAAAACAAAATTATTATATAAAAGTTATTAAGCTATATTGGTTTTTTTCGCAATTTCTTTTTCTATATTCTTTGTTATAAAAACATTTTTATAGATATAGATATAAATGTGTTATGTTCCATCAAAACTATATAAAATTTTAGAATTAAAAAAAATGTTTTTACGTATTTCCACAATTATACATATACATATATTTATTTTATAAATTTAAATTTATATTAAAAGAAAGCCCAATAATATTAAATTTGGGCTATAGACCTAAAACCCAACTTATGCAATTTTCCTAGGAGTGAAAACACTGAAGTGAACACCAAGCTTTCAATCTGAGCGAGCACACGCCCAAAATTCTCCGCTAATAGGATAAGCAAGCTAACGCAGCGGCCTGTGGAGCTCATCCTTAGTCCTTGCCCTCTGTTTGGTTCTCGAGAAACCGTAAAAGCAAAATTTAAAGAGAAACTACAAGAAATGGCACAAGCACTAACAATGCCCGTGGCGCCTTCACTTTCAGTGATCTTTAACTCTCCAAGATGTAATCCTCTCGCTAGCTTTGTCTCTCTTCCGGTCTCAAACCCTCCGAAGGCAAGTCCATCATTTTTATTCAAAATTTCAAGCATTCTTTTCTGTCAATCCTTTACTTTTCTTATTTTACTTATCTTTTGATTCTGTAATTGTTTTCTGTTGCATTATGTTCTGTGATTTGAACTTGGAGTTAGGTAAGTAATTGTAATTAGGCTTTGCTAATTAGAGGATGCATTTCTTATCCTAAATTTAATGTAAATTCCTGTGTTTAGCAGTTGATTTTAGGCATAATTTTTGTGGGCATTTTCAGCTGTTTCTTTGTGTAATATGAGCTCAATTGAGGTTTTTTTAATTTTTTTTTTATTTTTAAGAAAAAAGAAGGTTTTTCGCTTTTCAATTTTTTATAGGAATCCATGGTAATGAATGTGTTTGTGTTTTTGCTTTTTCTTGTGTGCTATATGTTTAGGTGCATGGTTTAAGCATCCGCTGTGCCCGTGTTGGAGGTGTTGAAATTCCTAATAGTAAGAGAATTGAATACTCTCTTCAATATATCCATGGCATTGGCCGCTCAAATTCTCGCCAAATCCTCTTTGATCTCAACATGGAAAATAAAATTACAAAGGATTTATCGGAGAATGAGCTCACTGTTCTCCGTGATGAAGTCTCTAAGTACATGATTGAAGGCGATTTGGTAAACCCTTCTAACTCATAACTGTTTTTCCACTTACTCTAATGCAGATGCACATTTATTTCTTTGATTAATATAATATAATTTTGATGGTATCAGAGACGATTTAATGCTCTCAATATAAGGAGGTTGAAGGAGATTCAATGCTATAGAGGAGTAAGACACATTCAAGGTTTGCCATGCAGGGGACAGCGCACTAAGAACAATTGCCGAACCTTGAAGGGTAAGAGAGTCACTGTTGCAGGGAAGAAGAAAGCTCCTCGTTAAACACTTGGTACAGTTACGTAATGAATTGTTAAGTCTGTATTTTGATTGCCATTGCATTTCAGTCTGTAGTCTTAATACAGTTAGTTAATGAAATTGTATTTCTGAACTCTGCAAATTCTCCTGGTATACATTCATTTTTGCTCATTTTAATTCTCTTAATCTGCCTTTTTCGCCTGTTATGGCCAGCAAGTTAGTCATGTACAGTAATATCAGGGTTTCCTACTATTGCTAGTTTAGATCATCAGCGAAGTTGCGGTGTATATACAGGCTCAACTTTGAAATTTCGAATGGATTCAAGCAGCTTCTTCTAAGTTTACAAGTTGTGCATTGTTCAATGAATTTAATTCTTTGTGCAAATGCTAGCATGAAAATTGCCAGAATGTTTCATTCTAAGTTTTAATGTCTTCATTTCTAGATTGATATCAGGATTATCTATTTGACATTTCTACAGCGTTCTTTATTACTGTGTAATCACCATGTGAAAAATCATGAATGGTTCACCTTTTCAAGTAGTGTTTAGCTATTGACGCCCGCCCTATTTTTGGAATTTGCTTTATCACTCTGATCGATTAAATTCCTGTTCATATTGCATGCCCATGTTGGAGTTGTTACTTTTCATTTACAATTGTGTTCGTGCTACTCTTATTTTGTAGCCAATCTGTTGTTTTATCAGCGTCGAAAAAAAAAAAAAAATATATCATCTGTGAGGACTTGTATCTTTAGGCCTGCTACATGCTCCAGCTTCGATGATGGTAGCTTAGCTTATATTAGTTATGTTATGGTGGAGCGGGAGTTGACCATTAGCAATACGGTGTTCTAAATAATAGTTTATTCACTTCAAGCAAGAAGCAATTACAGTAACAGGTGTTGAATTGATACATCAAAGTGTCTTTTACTATATATTTCCTTGATTCACCATTTCTGGCATCTTTTATGCTCCTGTCGTGGTAAATTTGAGGAACAAGAAAATACATGAAATAAATACCACCGAGTTTGGCGTGAAAAAGGAAGGCCCTAGCATGCCAGTACCATAACAAAGCATGACTAATGCAATTCATGAAGCCTTACTGCAACCAACGACGTGCATAAATCTTTCTCATGTTTAACCCGAAATGTGTTGGTCTTTGTAGTCTTTGTGCCGTTTGTCAATCTCTCCTCATATTTAACTCTATTGTTTTCTCAAAAAAAAAAAAAAAAAAAAAAAAAAGATGTGTTTTTCAAACTAAATAAATAACCTTTTATGTGTCATTATAATAACAATAATTTCTGAACCTTTTTTTTTTTTTTGGGTGAAATTGCTCTTCAAAGTAAATTTATAATTCAATCCTAAAACAAGAGAAAGACCATAATTTTACGCAAATTCAAACAAACTTAATTGATACTTGATACTTAAAAAGTGTTATTATCTATTTTAAAATCTTAGGCTCAATTGTTCTTGGTTAAAGGAGTAATATTGTGTCTTCCCATTGAGCACTGTTCACATAGTTCCATTAAATTATACCCACTTCATATTCATTGAGATAAATTTTATGTAATATCATTTGTTAATACCAAATTTTAATTATGACAAGTTATTTATTCTGACCATGTTACACCTAATAATTGAATTTTTGCTACAGTTTGTGTTATAATTGATGCAAATTTATAAAACAAAAAAATATTTACATAACAGCCCTCTCAAATGATACTATCCTCCTACTTATTGGGGCAGTGTCATTTTTTCAAAAAATTACATAAAACGATACATCCCGCTGTACGCTCTTAAAGTACCGGACAGCTACGTAAATTAATGCTCTTTATAAAATGCTCCATGCACATATTGTGAAACGGCTTCTAACAAACATTAAAACAATCTTTGTATACCTATTACAACTTTGCACATAGTTAAATTACTCCACTTTCAGATTAACCCTTACAAAAGACTACATACATATGCAAAAGCTGCCATCAGCAGGCACGCTTGTAAAGAATGGTATTGAATAGAGAATGTTTTCTGTATATCATTGCAACAGTGAATACATGTATTATTTACAAGAAACAAAGACTATAAAGTAAGTGAAAGAAGTATAATAAAATACAAGCTCTTAACAACTAGAACCGACTAAGTCTTATGTTTTAACACCCCCCACCCCCCTCCCCAGCAAAAGACCATAGGGTCTGAGGTGTTGAGAAGCTGAAGTTTAGACACAATTTGTTGAAAAGAACAAAAACCCAATGGTTTGGTAAAAATATCAGCAAGCTGATCTTTACTTGATAGGAAGCGAACTTGGATCGTATCTTTTGCAACTTTTTTGCTGACAAAATGATAATCTAACTTGAAGTGTTTAGTTTGAGCATGGAAAATTGGATTGGAAGACATGTAGATAGCACCAACGATATCACACCATAAAGTTGTTGGAGAAGCTGAATTTAGAGAGGAAGATAAATCGAATTTAAAGAGGAGATGTTGAATCCAAAGTAGCTCGATAGTGGTATTAGCAAGAGCCTTATACTCACTTTCATATGATGAGTGAGCTATTGTTGGTTGCTTTTTGGCACACCATGAAATTAAATTATTACCAAGATAAATAGCATACCCATTTATTGAATGGTGATCATCATGACAACCTCCTTAGTCACTGTCTATAAAACATTGAAGATGAAGAGACATTTGCCAATTAAAGAATAAAGAGTATGTAGACATCCAATTTCAGGATAATGTATTATGGATGCGCCAAAAGATTCCAATGATGAAAATATCATGAATAGGTCTTCGAAACTTAATCTTTAAAATTCTAAGGGTTTAAATGCATCTTTTAAAGGAAGGATTTAGTGTTTTTAAAGACTAAATTGCAATGTTTTTTTAGAACCTAATTGCAAAACCTAAATTCTTTCAGGGGTCTTTTTGTAATTAAATGTTAAAAAAAAGACCTGTCGGAATTCCATAATTCCAACCGAAATTATGTAATTCCAGTTGGAATTACATAATTTCGATCGGAATTACACCAATTTCGATCGGAATTGTACAATCCCGATCGGAATTGAATTCTTCTGTCTGTTTGTTTATTTTTAAATTCAATCCTAATTAGTTTAAAACTCCTAATTAGCTTTTAACTCAATCCTAATTGATCTAAAATTTCTAAATATAATTTTAAGTATTAATCTTATATTTTTAGGAATTAGAATCATGTTAGAATTGGGTTAGGTTTTTTAGTTCTTTTTCCACTATATAAAGAGGATGAAGAGCAGGAAAAAGAAGGGAGAAGAAAAAGAGAAAGGATGTAGGAGAAGAAAGAAAAAAAGAGGAACGTGTTTTTAAAGAGAGTTTTTTAATTCTTTTTTTCTTTTTTGGGTTATTTTCTACAAAAATTCCTTTTGGTTTATCAATTAATTCAAGATCCTTGGAGAATTTTTGAAAAAGAAGATTTGAAAACTTATCAAGAACGGTGAATTACAAATCTGAGGAGTACCCGAAATCACTCATAAGCATCATCATCATCTTCTTATTCTATTTTTTTTATTTCCTTTTGATATTATTAATTATTTTTATTCTTTTGAGTTATTATTATAATTTATTCATTAATCATAATTTTATTTTATTTTTTATGGTAATTATGGAGGAAAACGTATGGTGATCATGTGGGAGGGATAAATTCATGAGAAGTCCTTGGAAAACCATGGATAAACCCTTGTAGAGACTTAGTTTCTAGGGTTTTTATTTTATTTTATTTATTGCTTTTTATTTTTGATTTTATTAATTATTTTATTTTATGAATTAATGTAATAGCCCAAATAGTGGAAGTAGTGAAATTATGTATGTGGTTGCATGTTAATTTTGATTAAATTGCTTAGTAAAATTAGGTTTTAATTAGGTAATTATTTAAAATCAATGGAGGAAATAGATTAATTTAGGTTGCATATTAATAAAATTAGGGTTTTAGTAAGGATTAATTTAATTATTTGTTTCATCTTATTTAATTATTTTTTTATGTTTTTATTTGTTTTTGGACTTATTTATTATTTTTATGTATTTTGGGCCATAAGCCCATTTTAGGTTTTGATTTATTTATTTAAGTTTAGATAATTTTTTTAGCCCATCTCACTTAATAATTAATTAGGTTTAATTAATTAAAATATATTTTTAGGTCCATAATTAATTAGATTTTAGGTTAGAAATATCCTTAGGTCCATTTAATTAATTAGACATAGACTCACCTAATTTAGTTTAATTAATTTAGACTTAGCCCATTTAATTTAAGCCTTTTTAATGATTTGTAGATTTAAGATCACTATTTAATTAAAATATGTAGAATTAGGCCCACTAATTTAAATATTCCATAATTTATAGAATTAAGCTCACATTTAGAATTAAAATTAGTAGACTTAGGTTCATTTAATTAAAATCAAAAGGAATTAGGTCTTTAGGTTCACTTATAATTTAAAATATGTAGACTTTATCTCATTTATTTAAAATCCATGTAGATTAGACTAACTTAGGGATTATGTGATTTCTTGAATGCATTATTTACTTGTATATTTCATGATTAGTTTGCCTTGGAGTTGATTGTCTTAGGGTTTATATGAAATTGCATGTAAATAGAGAATAAGATAGTAATTCATAAAGTAATTCTAAATGAACACAAGACTGAAAGAAGTTGGTATTCCATATCTAGAATCTCCTGGTTGTGGTGCTAGCTTTCTTTTAGGGAATCGATTACCACCTTTTCGATTTGTCCTAGTTATTACCCTGGGTGGCGACTCCTCATCTCCATGCCATGTCTTTGTGATAATGGTTAGTGTGTTCTCTAGAGCCCTGAGCTCAAACAGTGTCACAATTGGTAAAATCTTGGACGCGTGCTAAACCCCGTCGTCTACAGAGTAGGTAAGAGTGTGCTTGAGATAAAAAATTAATTGCTTTAAAGCAAGCCAATGGTTTTCAGTAGGAGAGTGCATGTACTGGCATAATTTTTTAATAGAGAATGCAATGTCTGGGTGAGTGAGGGTAGCATATTAAAGTGCACCCACCAATTGGCAATACAATTTTGGGTTGGCAAAAGGAGTACCGTTATGTTTATAAAGCGGAGGAGTGGTAGCCATTAGAGTCATGCAACCCTTGGCATCTTACAATATAGACTTGAGAAGTAAGTCATTGAGGTACTTTGTTTGCTTCACTATGATGCCTATGGTAAAGTGCTGAACCTCTATTCCTAAAAAGTAATGATGTAAGGCAATGTCTTGAATGGGAAATTCTTGTTTCAAGGCTTGTAAAATGTCAATGATTAACTGAGGAGAAGAACCAATCAAAATTATGTTATCGACATAAACAAGTAGTAAAAGTACATGAGAATCCTTTCAAAAAATAAAAAGATATTGATCTACCTTGGAAGTGGTAAAGCCAATGGACCATAAAAATTATTGCAAACGATTGAACCAAGTTCTTGGTGCTTGATGAAGACCATATAAAGTGTGAAAACCTTTCCTACTGACACCCTCTTTCTGTATTATCATAGTATAATAGCATATCGAAGGCACCAATAGGGAGGAACGTTACCTAAAACTACCTCCAATGGTATGATCAATTCAATATCACTAAAATAAATAAATAATAAACCATCCAATAGTACACAACATAACTGGCCTAGTTAATCAACATCAGTTTAAGATGTTTACATAAGATGGCAAGAGAGATATTAACTTTAGATACATATCATAATTGTCACGATCCAAATCGGGAGTCATGACGGGCGCTAGGGAACTGGAATTTTTTCGAATCTAGAACCCGTAGCAAGCCTTAAAAATAAAATAAAAGGATGCAAAAATAAATAAAATATGCAATAATTAAGATCTTAAACCAAAATAATAAAAATAATCTTCTGTCATATCATAAAATAAAATAAAATATATTATACAATATTCAGAGAAAGACCTCTGAACTTACAACCAACAATCTACCAATACAAAATACAACTACTACTGTAGTTTTCTAGAGTACAGTAAAATTATGCAAGTAATTTACATAAAATAGTTGGGGCTAAAGAAGTCCGGCGGATGGGCCTACTATTGAGGTCTAAGGAAGAAGAATCTCCTAAAAAATTAAAAACTGAGGGGAGTCAGACCTCACTGAGTGAATTGTTATATTATATATACATGCATCACCTAATGTCATATGCAAACAATCATTCGTATATAATAAATATATATACAAGTATTTCACACAGATGCTGAAAACACTTTATATAATAAATGCTGAAAAACATATGTTTTATTAAAGGATAAAATAGAACCCTATTTAATCGCAACCTCAATCAATAATAACTCTCTAGCCATACAGGCTCACTTAATTCCAAATTAATTCATTTATTCCATATGAACAGTAGACTGGCCCCAAGACACTAAGTCAACCAAGCTCCAACAGTCTGACTATCAGTGTGATTAGCCCCGAGACACTAGGTCAACCGAGCTCTAACAATCACAGTACTCAATTACATCAAATCTCAAATCATTAATCAATCAAATCATATTTCACCATAAGTGATTCTCACTCAACCCTAAATTTATCTCACCATTACATACACGATTCTAGTGCTGCCCACTTGGCAGCACGTTCTATCGATATCCTTCATTTAAATAAAACATTCATACGAGAAAATAAATAATGCATAATAACATTCATAATAATAAAATAAACCATATATATACCAGAAATATACCTAAAATAAAATAGGTATATTTCAAGTATATTTATGTTAAATAAATTCAATATCAATCATAAAATATGCCAAATAAAGATCAATAATATACTAAAAACATTTTGAGTATATATAAAAAATAAAACATGCATTTATTTTGAAATATATAAAAAATATACTAAAAATATACCTAACATATACTAAACATTTAATAAAACAATTTATTAATAAATACAAATCAAAACATGTATATTCTATAACATGCATCCTAAATGCAATATATATATAAAATAACAACTCATAAGTTTGCGCTCCTCGAGACTGGTTTGACGGGCCCAGTCCACTAGGCCTCGGTCTTGGCATAAAAATAATCGGATTAGAGCTTAAAAGGAGCTTGGAACAAGGACCACTAGAGCTAAAGGAGTTGAACGACACTGACAGAGCTTAATTTGGTGGTCAAAAAAGTGATCGACGACGAGAAACTCAACTTTCGATCTTTAATAAAAACTGGCGATACAAGCAATAGCGAACGGTGCTGATGGTGGTGGACGGCTGCTGGGCGCTTCCTGGGTCGACGGTGACTAGTAGCAGGCAGTAAGAGGTGGTCTGGCGAGCTGGAATGGGAGGCACAGTAAAGGTAAGGGAACGGGATGAAATGCAGGAGGGAGATGGTGATGGCTTCTATTTTTCTTCTTTATATAAACTTAAACTTATCTTAGATTAATCTCCACCACACAAAATATTATACATACATACATATATATATATAGTCATACACACACAATATAGTGTAACCATACATATATATACATATATATATATAGACACACATACACTCACAATTAATAGTAATAATATAAACAATATTAATGAAATAATTTAATAATAAAAATAATATTCGAAATAATATCAAACAATAAAAATAATGATATGGTACCTAAAATAATAATAATATTAAAAATAACACTATCCAAAAATAACATCAATAATATTAACCCTAATATTTAAATAATAATAACTTCTAGAAATAATTTTTTATGTAAATAAAATATTTAAAATAACATATATGAATAATATTCACAAATAATGATAATATATAAATAAAATTCAAAATTTTATTAACATTGCATATTCCAAAATATATTTTAATAATTTAAAAATTCGGGTCATAACAATCTTCCCTCCTTTTAGGAATTCGTCCTCAAATTCTAAGAAAAGAATAATTACAAGAATCAACGAGGAAAGAGATACGGGTAAGAAGCTCGCATCTCAGCTTCAGTTGCCTAGGTATGCTCTTCTACGCTATTGCTTCACCACAACACCTTGACCATTGAAATCTGCTTCAAATGCAACTGTCGAACTTGATAGTCTATGATCTTAATAGGTTCTTCCACGAACGTCAAGTCTTCATTCACTTCCACACTATCAGGCTGCAACATATGTGAAGGGTCTGAAATATACTTTATTAGCATTAAGACATGGAACACTGGATGCACTTGAGACAAACTCAAAGGCAAAGCCAACCGATATGCAATCGTGCCCACTCTCTTTAGAATCTCGAATGGTCCAGTATACCTTAGTGCTAGCTTACCTCCTTATCAAATCTCATCACACCCTTCATCAGAGACACCTTTAGAAATATATAGTCTCATACTTGGAATTCCACATCTTTGCATCTCGGATCTACATAGCTCTCCGTCTGCTAACTGTGGTCTCTAGTCTCCTTTTAATCACAATAACCTTTTTTACAGCATCCTAAACCATCTCAGGTCCAGTCAGTGCTCTCTCCCCAATCTCATCCCAACTCAAAGGGGATCTACACTTCCTTTCATACAAAGCCTCATATGGTGCCATCCCAATACTGCTGTGGTAACTGTTATTATAAGCAAACTCCATAAGAGGAAAATGATCATCCTAGCTACCTCCCATATTTAAAACACACATCCTTAACATATCTTCTAATGTCTGGATTATCCTCTCAGACTGACTATCTGTCTGAGGATGAAAAGCAGTACTGAAATCGAGCCTGGTGCCCATCGCTTCCTGCAACTTCTGCTAAAAATGAGAGGTAAACACTGAACCTCTATTAGACACAATGGACACAGGTACTCCGTGAAGGCACACAATATGTTTAACATATAGCTTCGCCAATCTAGCTACAGAATAAGTGGCTTTCACAGGCACGAAATGTGTAGACTTAGTAAACCTGTCCACAATCACCAGATGGAATCGTATCCATCCTTGGAATGAGGTAAACCAACCACAAAATCCATAGCAATCCTTTCCCACTTCCACTTAGGAATAGGAAGAGGCTGAAGCTTCTTAGAAGGCTTCTGATGTTCAGCTTTCACCTGCTGACACATCAAACACTTAGCAACATAATTAGCTATATCCTTCTTCAGTCCATCCTACCAGTACAAGTCTCTGATACTGTGGTACATCTTAGTAACACCTGGATGTCCATTATAGGCTGTAGGAAACTGTTTTCATAAGCAGTTGACCACTCAAACTTCACATTCTTCGAAGTCAAGCGAGTCATAGGAGCTACAATTCTGAAAAAATCCTATACAAACCTCCAATAATACCCAGCTAAACCCAGAAAACTTTGAATCTCCATAATTGTAGTCGGTCTAAGCCATTTAGACACTGCCTCAATCTTCTGTGGATCAACCTGGATACCATCTTTAGACACCATGTGTCTAAGGAATGTAACACTCTCCCACTAAAAATCACACTTTGAGAATTTAGCATAAAACTAATGTTCTCTTAGTGTCTGTAGTACAACACTCAAGTGATATACATGCTCCTCCATACTCTTTGAATACACCAGTATATCATCAATGAAGGCTATCATAAATTGATCCATATATGGCTTGAATACCCTGTTCATCAGATCCATGAAAGTTGTTGGTGTATTAGTCAAGCCAAGTGACATCACCAGAAATTCATAGTGGCCATAACGATTATGGAATACTGTTTTAGTAACATCGGCTTTACTAATTCATAATTGATGATAACCTAACCTCAAATCGATCTTAGAAAAGAACTGTGCACCCTGAAGCTAATCAAACAAATCATCTATCCTCAGGAGAGGATACTTGTTCTTCACTGTCACCTTATTAAGCTCTCTGTAATCTATACACAGTCTTAGGGTACCATCATTCTTCCTCACAAATAGGACTGGTGCACCCCAAGGAGATATACTGGGTTTGATAAAACCCTTATTCAATAATTCTTGTAACTGCTCCTTCAACTCTTTCAACTCTACAGTAGCCATTCTGTAGGGCGGCATCGAAATAAGAGTAGTGCTTGGAACCACATCTATACAGAACTTAATCTCTTTGTGAGGTGGTAAACCTAGCAACTCCTCAGGAAAAACATCAAGAAACTCACAGGCAATAGAAACATCTGTGAGTGACAACTTCTCCACTGAAGTATCCCTGACTAATGCTAAATAACCTAACAACCCTTCCTCAGCATCTTCCTAGCCATGATAGCAAAGATGAGATTCTGAGGTGCAAAACTCTTATCACCAACAGACTTAAAATCTTCTTCATCAGGAGTTCTAAAAATCACCTCTTTACTCCAACAATCCAAAATGGCATAGTGCTAAGACAACCAATCCATATCGAGGTTAACATCGAATTCCATCACATCCAATAACACCAAATTTGTAGGCAATTCTCTACCTCTGATTAAAACTGGACAACTAGAAAGAACAATGTCAATGTCCAAAAAATCGCTTAGAGGAGTGGTGACAGATAAAGAAAAAGCCATCGTCGAAGCTTGCTAACAAGATTTTGAAGCAAACATAAGAGATACAAAGGAATGAGTGGCACCCGGATCAAACAAAACCCAAGCATCTAGATAATAAATAGAAGTAATACTTGCCATGACGACATTAGATGCCTGAGCATCCTGTTGAGTGAGATGGAAAACTTTGGCCTGACCTCGACCTCCTTACTGATTGGTAGAAGCCTAGCCAAAACCTCTGGCACCTCTACCATGTCCCTGCTGAGCAATAATCTGAGTCAAACTCAGGTGCTGAGCTGGAGGTAACTGAAAAGGAACTGGTGCTGCACTAGAGATCGATTGTTGTAGAAACTGCGAAATCTACTGTGGATGATAACCATAATAGGGACATGTTCTAGCATAGTGTCCCATCTGTCTGCATCAAAAACACGTAGTGACACCATATAACATGGTCCCTGATGGACTCTACCACACATTTGGAAAACACTGGTTGCTGACCTAGAACTGCAAGGAATACTGCTGCTTGAAGCACCTGACCTAAATTTAATCGATCTATACAGACCCCTATGGCTATGTCTACTACTAATGTGCATTTTCTACTACGTCTCTGACTTTGCTGGACTGAGCTCCTTTACTGACTACTCAAACCAATCTAAAAGTTCAAATGAGGAGTAGTCTAAAATCCTCCTAATTGAGTACCCAACTGGTAATAATCAGGCATAGCTCCTTGCTTGACTAGCCTCAGCTCAATCTCTTTGGCTAACTCTATCACTAACTCTAGAGTAAAGCCTGCTGTAGGCATCCCAGCAAAAGTAGAACCCAGACCAGTGACATAAATAGTGACTGCGAAATACTAATCTCTCATCAAATCCTCTACATATTTTCCGAGTTAAAGAAACTCTTTGGTGTAGTCCTCGATAGATCTGTTACCTCTGGTGATACTCGTCAGCTGAAGTTTGTAGCTCATACGGAGTGGCTTTGGGCAGAATCTCCTCATAAATTGCTCTTTGAACTATGCCTAGGTCATGGTAGTCATGTACGGTTGAATCATCTGAATAAACCAATCCAGGATTGGTCTCTTTACTAATAACTCGATAATTATAATCTGTTGGGACTCGGTGTGAGCAATACGAGTCCTTGTCTCAATTGCATGAAGAAAATCCAATGGGTCTGATGTCCTATCGAAAGCTATTCGACCAACTCTGGCATATAACAGTACTGCTTTAGGCTCAGACATACCCTGTTAGTAGATGGGCTGAATTGGTAGTGTAACTAGAGGTATCATAGCATGCTCATACTCAGGCTTTACAGGTTTCTCATCCTGTAGCTCAGCTGTCTATGGCGACCTGTCGCTCCTTGAGGTTTACCTTTACCTCGACCTCTGTGCCTCATTAGCAGTTTAGGAGGTAAAACCTCATCCTGAAAGGACTTATCATCCTCAGCCTCAACGACTAGAGGAGCGACATGTGCTCATCTCTTCATTCTGAAAAGACAAACAGAAAGATTTAGACAAAACAGACAACTAACAATTACACAGAATACTAAATCAAAGAAAACTGATCGAAGACATACTTAAACCTAATTAAACTATAGTAGTTTCAAAGAAACATGACTATGAAAACCTAGGGCCATAACTCTAACAACCTAGGCCTAGATACAAACTTCGCTCTGATACTAACTTTGTCATGACCCAAACCGCAAGTCATGATCGGTGCTAGGGAACGGGAATTCTTTCGAATCCAGAACCCATAGCAACCTTTAAAGATAAAATAAAAGCATGCAATAATAAATAAAATATGTAGTAATTAAAATCTTAAACCAATATAACAAAAATAATATTCTGTCATATCATAAAATAAAATAAAATATGTTACACAATATTCAGAGAAAGGCCTCTAAAATTACAACCAACAATCTTCCAATACAAAATACGACTACTACTATAGTTTTCTAGAGTACAGTAAAATTAAGTAAGTAGTTTACACAAAATAGCCGAGGCTAAAGAAGTCCAACAGATGGGCTTACTACTGAGATCTGAGGAAGAAGAATCTCCTGAAAAGTCAACAACTGAGGGGAGTCAAACCTCACTGAGTGAATTGTTATATTATATATACATACATCACCTAATGTTATATGCAAACAATCATCCATATATAATAAATATATATACAAGCATTTCACACAGATGCTGAAAACACTTTATATAATAAATGCTGAAAAACATATATTTTATTGAAGGATCAGATAGAACCTTATTTAATCACAAACTCAATCAACAATAACTCTTTAGCCATACAGGCTCACTTAATTCCAAATTAATTCACTTATTCCATATGGAAGTAGACTGGTCCCAAGACACTAAGTCAACCGAGCTCCAGCAGTCTGACTGTCAGTGTGATTGGCCCCGAGACATGAGGTCAACCGAGCTCTAGCAATCACACTACTCAATCACATCAAATCTCAAATTATCAATCAATCAAATCATATTTCACTACAAGTGATTCTCACTCAACCCTAAATCTATTGCACTAGTATGTACACGGTCCTAGTGCTGCCCACTAGGTAGCATGTTCTATCGATATCCTTCATTTAAATAAAACATTCATACGGGAAAATAAAACATTCATAATAATAAAATAAACCATATATATACCAGAAATATACCTAAAATAAACTAAGTATATTTCAATTATATATATGTTAAATAAATTCAATATCAATCATAAAATATGCCAAATAAAAACCAATAATATACTAAAAAAATTTTGAGTATATATCAAAAATAAAACATGCATTTATTTTGAAATATATAAAAAATATACTAAAAATATACCTAACATATACTAAACATTTAATAAAACAATTTATGAACAAATACAAATCAAAACATGTATATTCTAAAACATGCATCCTAAATGCAATATATATATAAAATAATAGCTCATAAGTTTGCCCCCCTCGAGATTGGTTTGACGGGCCCAGTCCACTAGGCCTCAGTCTTGGTGCAAAAAAGATCGGATTAGAGCTTGAAAGGAGCTTGGAACAAGGACCACTGGAGCTAGAGGAGTCGAACGGCACTGACAGAGCTTGATTTGGTGGCCAAAAAAGTGATCGACGGTGAGAAGCTTAACTTTCGGTCTTCAACAAAAACTGACGATACAGGTGGCAGTGAACAGTGCTGATGGTGGTGGACGGCTGTTGGGCGGTTCCTGGGTCAACAGTGACCAATGGCAGGCAGTGAGAGGTGGTCCGATGAGTTGAAAGGGGAGGCACAGTGAAGGTAAGGGAACTGGATGAAATGCAGGAGGGAGATGGTGATGGCTTCTATATTTCTTCTTTATATATATATATATATATAATATAATATAATATAATATAAACTTAAACTTATCTTAGATTAATCTCCACCACACAAAATATTATACATATACATGTACATACATATATATATATATATAGTCATACACACACAATATAGTATAACCATACATATATATAGACACACATACACTAACAATTAATAGTAATAATAGAAACAATATTAATGAAATAATTTAATAATAAAAATAATGTTCAAAATAATATCAAATAATAAAAATAATGATATGGTACTTAAAATAATAATAATATTAAAAATAACACTATCCAAAAATAACATCAATAATATTAACCCTAATATTTAAATAATAATAACTTATAGAAACATATTTTTATGTAAATAAAATATTTAAAATAACATATATGAATAATATTCACAAATAATAATAATATATAAATAAAATTCAAAATTTTATTAACACTGCATATTTCAAAATATATTTTAATAATTTAAAAATTCGGGTCATAATGATAATATTGCTCAATATTGCTAAAATACTAAAAATATGTAGCTCTCTCCCTCTTACACAATACACTTGCTATTAAACCAAACTTATTCATGTACTTCTAAAGGTCAGACACTAATTCCTAACATGAACTTCCACTAAATTTCTAGCACTCGCACTCATTTTAATGTCCTGACTTCACTTTCAGGCTCACATCATTAGCAGCTATTTTGTAAAAATTATGTTAGGAGAGTGGTGAGTACTTTTGAGAAAATACTCAATGAGTGAACTACAAAGAAAAGTATCAAATTGTATAGGAAAATAAAAATATAACCGATTATGGTTTCATATATATACTCACAGTTCACTATTAGTTTATATTGTTAACAAATATATCAAATTTACTTAAAAGTATCTTACAGTAAGTCATTAAAATAAAATAGTCCACAATATTATAACATCAAAATCCCAAGTGATCTCAATAACATTAATCATAATAAAATAGCTTACTACAATATAAAATAGCTTAATCATAAGAGCATTATCAGAGTAAACTACACACATATAACAATGACATTGGATATAGTATGGACTAGCACTATACCAAAAGTAATATAATAATGTCAGTATGTATACAACGTCTTAAGTGTAATAAGCACTTAAGCCAATAAATATATATATATATCATTTTTTTCAATTTCTCCCGATTGCCAAACCATAGACAAAATATGTATTCGGCCCCAGGCAATATCTACACATATATCCTAGGCATGGTCTTACATCTACTAGATAAAATGTGCATCTGGCCCCAGACATCGACTATACACCCTTCAAAATATGCATCCAGACCTAAGCAATGGCTATACATATTTTCTAGGCATGTCTTACATCTTCAAGGTAAAATGTGTTCCCGGCCCTAGGCAATAACTATACACATTTACCAGCTTCGCCATGTCTCGGACATGATCTTACTACCACCAACATAAAATGTTTATTCATTGCTCTTATTGCTCAAAATACATTCATCAATTGCTTGTTGATAAATACTATATACACTTTTCATATACAAAATATGCTTCTTATATATACCAAAAATATACTTAAAATCAACCTTTTGTATATAGAATATATTTCCATAAAGTATACTCTAAACAATTTCTTTAAATAAAATATCTAAAACACTTTTCATATTTAAATGCATATACCTTAGGAGTGCAAATATACACTTTGAATATTTGATAAATACCTTAGGTATATCTTTGGGGTAAGGGTACACATTAAATTTACTATACATATTTTACTCTTCATTTTAATAGAAATTCTACTTATTATACATGCATGTCCATAGTTGCATGTATGTTGTTCACTTAAATTTTGTGCCTATAAGAGACCTATATTCATATTTAGATATGATCATCATCGATCCATTAACATACCATCAAGATTTCATAGCCTAACCCTACCATTTGCTCAATTAAAACTCAATTGAACTAGTTATAATGACTATACCAAGGCAGATTTGTAGGGCTAAATTTGAAAAATTCCTAAGAATTGTAAGGAAGGATTTGGAGCTAAAAATTTTATAAAATATTATATCTATGTGTCTAGTATATTCCATAAAAATCTCACCTCAACTTGATGGCCACAAAGGAATTTATAGAGGTTGAATCACAATTAGCTCAATTACTTTGACACATTAAGCATTAGAAAGTATGGCTTTATTCAACCATCATACAAGCTAAATTAGCTCTAGCTCAAAACTAAAACTTTATAGATAACATTCCAAGTTTCTATATAATCAATATTCACCTCATTTGGAGTTTTAGAGCTAAAGTTATGGTCTTTTCAAATTTGCTACTCCTACTCAATAGACTATCAGCTTGACAGAATTCATAGGGTGCAATAAACAATTCATAAAAACTTCTATGGTTTATATTCTTAATTAAAATTCTCCATATTTAAATGTGTTTATATCTAGAGTAGTTTGCAATTGGTTTACACCAGTTGGATGTGTACAGAAGGAGTAACATCAATACTAATTTAGCATGGTCATGCTGTCTATAGATTTTGCGCACTAAAATGCGTGGCTCTAAAAGACTATTAAAATGGAAGAACTTAGTTTTTTTTTTAATTTCTAACGAATTTGTAGGGCACACCTTCAGGTTTCTATAGACATAAATTTCATCTCATTTGGAGTTACAGATATTCAAATATGGCTTTCATAATTTTACTATTCATAGGTGCATAAAATTTCTGAATCTTTAATGGTAAATCTTTTTGTTCTTAAATGAATTCTCAACAAGTATAATTATGATTTGTACTCACAAAATTGATTTTCAGAAAAACATAAATTTAGAACATAATTCATCTCTAAGAATGAGTTACAAATTGAGTAATGGAGAGGATATCAAAAACAAGATTTACATATCCAACAAGAATTTGTAGGATATTTAGCAAAGAAACAAATATTTCAGACTTAAGGCAAGATTAATGACGAAAAGAGTTTCACTCACCAAACAAAGATATTAAATTTAAAAAAATTAAGTGACTAATCTAAAGGAAGAGATGGAGAATTCCACTCACTTATGACGTTCCCTTCTCCTCTGTTCTAGCTCTTCTATGTTTTTTTTTTTGGTTAAGACAAAACTCAAAAAATGAAGAATCCTTATCCCAAAAGATAGTATTACATGTTCAAAGATAATTATGGCCTTAAGCCATAATAAAAATGACACATGTACTTATTTTTTAATCCTTTAATTAAGGGTATATTACATTTTTCTTTCTATGTTTTATCACATTACACTACTTCATCACTGACATTTGAAAAAATACTTATTCATACATGATATTTACTTTTTTTTGCATTACTTTATCCTTACATAAGGACTAATGAGTGCTAGAAAAAACAAATGTTAGGGTTGAATAAATATTTTTTCAAATGTAAGGAATGAAGTAGTGTAATGTAATAAAATATAAGGGAAAAAATGTAATTTACCCTTTAATTAATTGAATTAATTTTTTTATTATTATCATTAAAACCTTTTTAATTTTAATTAATTTTTATTGCAACATAAGTCCTAATACATTTCTTTTATTTTCTATTATTATAATATATATATATATATATATTGTTCATGCATTAAATTTAATTTATTTATAAATATATAATTTAAGATTAATCCTAAGTACAGATGTGACAATTCTCCCCCACTAAAAAAAATTTTATCCTCAAAATTTGGAATGTTGCCATTAGTCATATCTCATATATTCTTAACTATACTTTCTTTATCCTTCCTTTTTCAATAGACTTATTCTTAAGATAACAAATATTCTTTAACAAAATCAAGCTCAAGCCTAATTTAAAATGCATCCTGATTCTCCATATAACTAAATTATACCTGTATCCGCATTTGGTGCGTTCATCATCTTTTGCCTTGTCATGGCAAACACCCGAGCTTGTTAAGCATTACTAGCAACATTAGCTTGTTGACTTATGGGTCCACTTCGAGATGGTCATGCATTTCTACTTACTTCATTTTGCACTGCTATTGCTCTATTAGGGTTTAAGGGTCTACCTCCCTTTATGGTGCATGAAGCACTTAATCCTTGCATTGACTACTCTATTAATACCTTCTTAGGACAATCACAAGCATAGTGCCCTATCTCATTGCATTGATAACATTGCACTCTTGTGCATCTACTACAATATCCAATATGGTTGCTTTGACACTCATTGCACTAAGGCATAATTTTTTCTATATGTATTATTCCAACTCCCACTTGCCTTGGTAGTGCCATTGGTTGCCTCACAGATGCTTGACTCTCTTGAGGTTTACCTTTTCCTCCACTTATATTATTTCCTTCCAAACTATATGTAAATTTCATTTTCTTATTCTCCTTCTAAGATTGCCTACTTGATTTTAATTGTTGCTCAAACTTTGATCTGGTCACCTCTTTTAATTCCTTATCTAACCTCTCTTACTCCATGGCTTTCTCAACCCAACCTCTAAAAGTATTTCCAATGTACAAATTTAATTTCCCTTTCAAAGACACAAGTAAACCATCATGAAACTTTTCACTCTTCTCCTCCTCAGTTAAGTAAATGTTCTTTGCATACTTATATAAATCCTTAAATTTGTTAACATATTCTTTTACAGTCATTATTTCTTACTTTAAGGTGATAAATGATGCTACCTTCTCTTTCCTATAATTCTTAGTCAAATATTATTTATTAAACTCTTTTTTTAACACTTGCCAAGTTAACACTCCATCGAATAAATTCTTAATCTGTGTTAACCAGTCATCAACTATATTTGTAATATCCCGTGTTTTTTTAAATATTTTTACACTGTACCGGGATATGCAGTGTCAATAATTTTGACTGTATATACGATATTTTTATGAGTTGATACGTATTTTAAACCTATTTTAATTACTGTCTATTATTTTCAGTATTTTACGTAAAATTTTCCCGGGACTTTCATTATCGGGGAAATTTCCACGTAAACAATGTATTATTAATTATTTTAAATGTATTTACGGGTTTGCATGAACTCATACATATTTTTAAATTATTAAATAAAGCTTGTGTGTGTATATTTATTTAATTAGGGTTTATTATTATCCTAATATTTTATTATTTATTTATTATTATTTGATTATTTTATTTATTATTAAATTATTAAAATTTATTATTTTATTATTATTTATTTATTAATATTTAATTATTTTAATTTATTTTATTTTTTTTTATTTTTCTTTTTTTTTTCTTTTCTTTTCCTTTTTCTTTCTTTTTCTTTTTCTTTCTCTTTCCTTTTTCTTTCTTTTTCTTCTTCTTCTTCTTCTTCTCCCGTGGGTGCCCGACGCCACCATTTCTTCTCACCGCCGTTTCTCCCTCCTCCGGCCACCGTTTTCGACACCGCCGGTCTCTATCTTCTCCTTGAGCTCCGGTGAGTGTGATTCTAGCTTTGGTTTGAGCTAAAATGGTCTAGAATTGCTTAGGTTTCGATTTGAATATTTCGGCCACTTTTGGTTTTCGATTTTTTTGAGCTTCAATTTGGATGATTCATGGAAACTTCCTTCACAAATGTTGTTCCTGGTAGTTTAGTCCTCATGTATGAATTTTTGCAGAATTTTTGGAGATTTTTTGGATTTTTGGGTATTTTTGAATATTTTAATATTATTTTCTAATTTTCGGAAATTAATTATTTAAATTATGAAATTGGAGTTTATGGTTGAATTGAGTGTTGAAATGAATTATAGGAATTTATTTGGAATTTTTATGAATTTCTAAGTATTTATTTTTAATTATTGAAGTTTATGTGATTTTGTAAAATTAAGTTAATTGTGTTTTAAATTGAATTTAATTGGTTAATTGAGTTTAATTATTGATATTATTGATAAATATGTTGAGAAAATTAATTTTGGATAATTGTATGATTTTTGGTGAATTTTTGAAGTAATTTAGGTATATATATATATATAGGGGTATTTTGGTAATTTTACCCTAAATTGTCTAAAAATGTAATTTAATTGGTTTTAATATTTATTTAAGGTATAAAAATGATTTCTACAAAACATTTAGTATTTTTAACTAATTAAAACTATTTTCCGGGAATTATTTTCAATTATATATATAATATACGGTTTTTCTAATAAAATGAGTTTTAATCGATTTAATAAAGTGAGATATTTACTGATCACAAGAGCCTTAAGTACATTTTCCAGCAGCGAGATTTGAATTTGAGGCAGAGAAGATGGTTGGAACTGTTGAAGGATTATGATTGCGAGATTCTTTACCATCCGGGTAAAGCTAATGTGGTAGCAGATGCCTTGAGTAGGAAGTCCTCAGGTAGTCTTGCTCACATCGGTGTTGAGAGGAGACCATTGATCCAGGAATTGCATCTGATAGTGGATCAAGGTCTGATGATGAAGATCAGTAGATCAGGTGGATTATTAGCTCAGTTTAAAGTACGATTTGTACTAAGGGATAGGATTAAAGCAGCTCAGAGTCGAGATCCTATTCTAGAAGAGCTTGCAGAGAATGTCAGAGCAGGGAAGTTCACTGATTTCACACTCGATGATGATGGTGTGTTGTGGATCAGTGGTAGATTGTGTGTTCCTGATGTGGATGATTTGAGAGAAGAGATCCTAGAGGAAGCACATTCTACAGCCTACAGCGTTCATCCTGGTGTTACTAAGATGTACCACAGTATCAGAGATCTATACTGGTGGGATGGATTGAAGAAGGATGTTGCTGATTATGTTGCTAAGTGCTTGACGTGTCAGCAAGTGAAAGCCGAACATCAGAAGCCTTCTGGGAAGCTTCAGCCTCTTCCTATTCCCGAGTGGAAGTGGGAAAGGATAGCTATGGATTTTGTGGTCGGTTTACCTCGTTCGAAGGATGGATACGATTCCATCTGGGTGATTGTAGACAGATTGACGAAGTCTGCACATTTCTTGCCTGTGAAAGCCACATATTCTGTAGCTAGATTGGCGAAGTTGTACGTGAAGCATATTGTGTGCTTTCATGGAGTACCTGTGTCCATTGTGTCAGACAGAGGTTCGGTGTTTACTTCTCGTTTTTGGCAGAAGTTGCAGGAAGCGATGGGCACTAGGTTGGATTTCAGTACTGCTTTTCATCCTCAGACAGATGGTCAGTCTGAGAGGACGATCCAGACACTGGAAGATATGTTGAGGATGTGTGTCTTGGATTTGGGAGGTAGCTGGGATGATCATTTGTCGCTTGTTGAGTTTGCATATAATAACAGCTACCATAGCAGTATTGGCATGGCACCATATGAGGCGTTGTATGGAAGGAAGTGTAGATCCCCGTTGAGTTGGGATGAGATCGGTGAGAGAGTTTTGACTGGACCAGAGATGGTTCAAGATGCTGCAGAGAAAGTCATCGTGATCAAGCGCAGGTTAGAGACCGCAGTTAGCAGACAGAAGAGTTATGCGGATCCTAGGCGCAGAGATGTGGAGTTTCAGATTGGAGATTTCATTTTTCTGAAGGTATCTCCGATGAAGGGTGTGATGAGATTTGGCAGGAAGGGTAAGTTAGCACCGAGATACATTGGACCGTTTGAGATTCTGGAGAGAATTGGCACTGTTGCATATCGGTTGGATTTGCCTCCGTGTATGTCACAGGTGCATCCAGTATTTCATATCTCGATGTTGAGGAAGTATATCTCAGATCCTTCACATGTGTTGCAACCAGACAGTGTGGAAGTGAGTGAAGATTTGACGTTTGTGGAAGAACCTGTGGCGATCGTTGATTTTCAAGTTCGACAGTTGCGATCGAAGCAAATTCCGATGGTCAAGGTTTTGTGGCGTAGCGACAGAGTTGAAGAGCATACGTGGGAGACTGAAGCTGAGATGCAAGCTTCTTACCCGTATCTCTTTCCTTCCTAATTCTGTAATCTTGTTTTTAGAATTCGGGGATGAATTCTTGTAAGGGGGGAAGACTGTAATATCCCGTGTTTTTTTAAATATTTTTACACTGTACCGGGATATGCAGTGTCAATAATTTTGACTGTATATACGATATTTTTATGAGTTGATATGTATTTTAAACCTATTTTAATTACTGTCTATTATTTTCAGTATTTTACGTAAAATTTTCCCGGGACTTTCATTATCGGGGAAATTTCCACGTAAACAATGTATTATTAATTATTTTAAATGTATTTACGGGTTTGCATGAACTCATACATATTTTTAAATTATTAAATAAAGCTTGTGTGTGTATATTTATTTAATTAGGGTTTATTATTACCCTAATATTTTATTATTTATTTATTATTATTTGATTATTTTATTTATTATTAAATTATTAAAATTTATTATTTTATTATTATTTATTTATTAATATTTAATTATTTTAATTTAATTTATTTTTTTTTCTTTTTCTTTTTTTTTTCTTTTCTTTTCCTTTTTCTTTCTTTTTCTTTTTCTTTCTCTTTCCTTTTTCTTTCTTTTTCTTCTTCTTCTTCTTCTTCTCCCGTGGGTGCCCGACGCCACCATTTCTTCTCACCGCCGTTTCTCCCTCCTCCGGCCACCGTTTTCGACACCGCCGGTCTCTATCTTCTCCTTGAGCTCCGGTGAGTGTGATTCTAGCTTTGGTTTGAGCTAAAATGGTCTAGAATTGCTTAGGTTTCGATTTGAATATTTCGGCCACTTTTGGTTTTCGATTTTTTTGAGCTTCAATTTGGATGATTCATGGAAACTTCCTTCACAAATGTTATTCCTGGTAGTTTAATCCTCATGTATGAATTTTTGCAGAATTTTTGGAGATTTTTTGGATTTTTGGGTATTTTTGAATATTTTAATATTATTTTCTAATTTTCGGAAATTAATTATTTAAATTATGAAATTGGAGTTTATGGTTGAATTGAGTGTTGAAATGAATTATAGGAATTTATTTGGAATTTTTATGAATTTCTAAGTATTTATTTTTAATTATTGAAGTTTATGTGATTTTGTAAAATTAAGTTAATTGTGTTTTAAATTGAATTTAATTGGTTAATTGAGTTTAATTATTGATATTATTGATAAATATGTTGAGAAAATTAATTTTGGATAATTGTATGATTTTTGGTGAATTTTTGAAGTAATTTAGGTATATATATATATATAGGGGTATTTTGGTAATTTTACCCTAAATTGTCTAAAAATGTAATTTAATTGGTTTTAATATTTATTTAAGGTATAAAAATGATTTCTACAAAACATTTAGTATTTTTAACTAATTAAAACTATTTTTCGGGAATTATTTTCAATTATATATATAATATACGGTTTTTCTAATAAAATGAGTTTTAATCGATTTTTATAGTGTTTCAAGATTTATTATATAATTTCTACGTATGAAATGTATTTTTATGATTTAAGGATATTTTTGGTATATTTGAATATATATTCTGTGTTTGTGGACCCCGGTCGACAGATTGTAGTCTGGAGTCCGACCGAGGGGTTGTGATTGATTGTGGTGTTTATTTTTGAAGTGTATTTTCTTTGCAGGGTCGGCTTTACTCTTTTGAGTAGAGAGATGTCCGTTTTACAGGGGAGGTTCTGCCGGATTTCCGGTAGAATTCTCGTAAAACGTGATATCCAGTCGAACCCTAATTTTCGATTCTGTGTTGAATGCTCTAGATTTAATTCTAGGATTTCTGTTAGGGTTATTCTGATGTCGATTAATTATTTCTTGTTTAGTTGCGCCGAGACCGAGGGTTAGTGGACCAGGCCCGTCGGATCTGTCTCGTGGAGCGCATTAGGTGAGTTACTATATTATATATATATGCTTAGGACGCATGATTTAGAAAATGCATGTTTTATTTTGACTAAATATGCATAAATAACATGATTTATATTCAAGTATATTTTTGGTATATTTTTGGTATATAATAAATTATATACATGTTTTAATAATAAAATATATTTAAAATATTTTTAAATATATTTTTAGTTTAATTCATGATTTGATTGGATTTATTTGACATATATATACTCAAACTATACCTGGTTTATGTTTGGTATATTTTCG
The DNA here is from genome assembly GCA_947683625.1 of Mallotus nudiflorus. Taxonomy (NCBI): domain Eukaryota; kingdom Viridiplantae; phylum Streptophyta; class Magnoliopsida; order Malpighiales; family Euphorbiaceae; genus Mallotus; species Mallotus nudiflorus. Next base: position 6,563,614 of record CANTUR010000029.1, on the reverse strand, counting down.
GTATATATATGGTTTATATTGCTATTTCATTTATATCCATGCATCATTTATTTTTGTGAATGAATGTTTTATATTTAAGAATGAAGGATATCAATAGAACGTGCTACCTAGTGGGCAGCACTAGGACCGAGTACGTACCGGTACGCCTATAGTATTTAGGCTTTATTACTGACTATTTGTGGGTATCGAATTGATTATGATTATTGATATGTGTGAGATGTGGTTTGTGGGTGTGATTGCTGGAGCTCGGTTGACCAAGTGTCTCGGGGCCAATCACATTGGCAGTCAGACTGCTGGAGCTCGGTTGACTTAGTGTCTCGGGGCCAGTCTACTGTCCATATGGATTAAGTGGATATATTTGGAATCAGTGAGCCTGTATGGCTAGAGTGTTGTTTAACACTATTTTTCTGAGGTTGCGATATTCTAGGGTTCTATGTGATCCTTCATAAAAGTTGATTTTCAGAAAAAATATATATAAAAATGATTTTTCTGCATCTGTATGAACTTGCCTGTATATATACATATTACTCATATACTGTTGACTGTATGCATTATCACTTAGAGTGTATGTATATATACTATAGTAATTCACTCAGTGAGGTCTGACTCCCCTCCGTTGACTATTTTTCAGGAGAGTCAACTTCCTCAGACCTCAGTAGCAGGTCGATACGCCGGATTTCTTCCGCCCCGGCTTCTTTATGTAAATTATATACTTGAGTCTTATTTATTTTATCTAGACACTGCAGTAGTTGTGATTTTTAGTAGTTGTGATTTTCAGTAGTTGTGAATTAAAGTATTTATTTTAAAGAGATGTATTATAGTAAAACTGGATTTGTATAAAGATTATACATTTATGAGATTATATATGTGATGTGATGAGTTTTGAATTATATCCAGTTGATATGGATGATATTGTAATATTTATGATTTTATTTTCCGCTGCATATTATATTTTTATGGTTATTATTGCATTTTTATTTTATTTTTAGGCTTGCTACGGGTTCCGGATTCGAAAGAATTCCCGTTCCCTAGCGCCGGTCATGGCCCCTGTTTTGGGTCGTGACAATATTAAATAATAAGCCATATACATTGCTAACTATCTCTTCGTCACTTAATTGCAATGTAGTGAAGGCTTTCTCTATGGTCTTTATCCACTTATTAGCCAAGCTAGGGTCTAATTTACCATAAAAATCATATGCTCCACACTTTTTAGCATGCTCGATCATATCTCTAGGCCTTCTATGTTTCTTTTTATCTTTTTCAGACGTTATTGTGGCCATAGTGTGTGCCAACTCCATATCATTAAATATGCATCACCAGCTGCATAAAAAAATTAGCCATTTCCACTTGTATTGGTGGTGGTGAAGGTTAATGGTTACGCGCTCTCCTTGATACATTAAAATTTAGTATCAAAGCAGTTGATGCAGAACTACCTTGTTCATTCCCAGTTTGAGTTTCTTATATAACATGTCTCACATTGCTAATAGAAGCTAAAGATGGAAGTGATTCTCGTGATGGAACTCAGCTCTTATTTGGACCTTCTGCCTAAGCTACTAACTTTATTATGTCAACTTGAGCACCTCGACCTCTACCTCTTCCTCTACCTCAACCTCAACCTCAACCTCTTATCATGCTACCTCTAGTTCTTACCATCTTCCTGAAATTTAAGATGATACTACTTCAATAATTCTTCCATAAAAATAACTCAATTGCAATTACTAATATCCACCGAGTTTTAATATTCTTAAAGTCTACAAAATTGACTAAACCTATGCTCTAATACTAACTTTGTAACACCCCTTCCTATTAAAACCCTCTCTATGTATTGTCATAGTATAATAGCACATCGAAGGCACTAATAAGGAGGAAACCTAAAACTACCTCTAATGGTATGATCGATTCTATATCACTAAAATAAATAAATAATAAACCATCTAATATTATGCAATATAATTGGCCTAATTAATCAACATCAGTTTAAGATGTTTACGTAAGAAGGCAAGAGAGATATTAACTTTAGATACATATCATAATATTGCCCAATATTGCCAAAATACAAAAAATACATAGCTTTCTCCCTCTTACACAACACTTGCTACTAAACCAAACTTATTCATGTACTTCCAAAGGTCAAACACTAATTCCTAACATGAACTTCCACTAAATTTCCAGCACCCGCACCCATTTTAAAGTCCTGACTTCAGTTCCACACTTACGTCATTAGCAGCTACCCTATAAAAATTATGTTAGGAGAGTGGTGAGTACTTCTAAGGAAATACTCAGTGAGTGAACTACAAAAGAAAGTATCAAATTGTATAGGAAAGTAAAAATATAATAGGTAATGTTTTTATATATATACTCACAGTTCACTAGTAGTTTGTATTGTTAACAAATAATATCAATTTACTCAAAAGTATCTTGAGTAAGTCATTTATATAATATAGTCCACAATATTATAATATCAAAATCCTAAGAGATCTCAATATCATTAATTATAATAAAATAACTTACTATAATATAATGACATAGCTTCATGAAATAATTCATCATTAGAGCATTACTAGAGTAAACTACACACATATAACAATAACATCGGATATAGTGTGGACCAACACTATACCAAAAGTAATATATTAATGTCAATATGCGTACAACGTCTTAAGTGTGATAAGCACTTAAGCCAATAAACATATATGAATCATTTCCTTTAATTTCTCCAAATTGCAAAACCATAGACAAAATATGTATTCGCCCCAAGCAACAACTATACATAAATTCTAGGCATGGCCTTACATTTACCAGATAAAATGTGCATTCGGCCTTAGGCATTTGTTATACACACTTCAAAATATGTATCCGACCCTAGGCAATGACTATACATATTTTCTAGGCATGCCTTACATCTTTAAGGTAAAAGGTGTTCCTGACTCTAGGCAATAACTATACACATTTACTAGCTCGACCATGTCCTAGACATGATCTTACTATCACCAACATATAGTGTTTATTCATTTCTTTTATTACTCAAAATACATTCATCAATTATTTGTTGATAAATACTATATACACTTTTCGTATACAAAATATACTTCTTATATACACTAGAAATATACTTAAAATCAACCTTTTGTATACAAAATATATTTCTATAAAGTATACTCTAAACAATTTCTTTAAATAAATTATCTGAAACACTTTTCATATATAAATGCATATATCTTAAGAGTGCAAATATACACTTCGAATATTTGATAAATACCTTAGGTATACCTTTGGGATAAGCATACACATTAAATTTATTATACATATTTTACTCTTCATTTCAATAAAAATTCTACTTACTATACATGCATGTCCATAATTGAATGTATGTTGTCCACTTAAATTTCATGCCTATAAGAGATTTATAATCATATTTAGATATGATCATCATCGATCCATTAACATACCATCAAGATTTTATAGCCTAACCTCACCATTTGCTCAATCAAAACTCAATTAAAATAGATATAATGACTCTAGGCATATTTGTAGGGCTAACTTTAAAATATTCCTAAAAATATTAGGTCTATATGTCTAGTATATTCATAAAAATTTCACCTCAACGTGATAACCACAAATGAATTTATAGAGGTCAAATTACAATCAACTCAATTACTTTAACAGATTGAGCATTAGAAAGTATGGCTTCATTTGACCATCATACAAGATAATCAGATCTAGCTCAAAAGTAAAACTTTATAGATAACATTCAAAGTTTTTATATAATTAATATTCACCTCATTTGGAGTTTTAGAGCTAAAGTTATGGTCTTTTCAAATTCGCTGCTCCTATTCAATAGACTGTCAGCTTGATAGAATTCATAGGGTGCAATAAATAATTCATTAAAACTTCTATGGTTTATATTTTAATTAAAATTCTCTAGATTTAAATGTGTTTATATCTAGAGTAGTTTGCAATTGGTTTTACACCAATTGGATGTGTTCATAAGGTGTAATATTAATACTAATTTAGTAAGATTAAGTTGTTTATATATTTTGTGCACTAAAATGTGTGACTCTAAAAGATAATTAAAATGGAAGAATTAAGTTTTTCTTACTTCCAATAAATTTGTAAGGGACACCTTCAGGTTTTTATGGACATAAATTTCATCTCATTTGGAGTTACAAAGATTCAAATATGGCTTTCATAATTTTACTATGCATAGGTGCACAAAATTTCTGAATCTTCAATGGTAAATCTTTTGTTCTCAACTGAATTCTCAACAAGTATAAGTTTGATTTTTACTCTCAAAAGTGATTTCTGGTAAAACATAAATTTAGACACATAATTCATCTCTAAGAATGAGTTATAAATTGAGTAATAGAGAAGATATCGCAAACAAGATTTACATGTCCAACAAAACCTTGTTGGATATTTAGCAAAGAAACGAAGATCTTAGACTCAAGGCAAGATTAATAAAGAAAATAGTTTCACTCAGCAAACAAAGATATTCAATTTAATAAAATTGAGTGAGTAATCTAAAGGAAGAGATAGAGAATTCCACTCACTTGTGACGTTCCCTTCTCCTCCGTTCTTACTCTTCTATATTGTTTTTTTTGTTAATACAAAACTCAAAAAATGAATACATCCTTATCCCAAAAGATAGTATTATATATTCAAAGATAATTATGGCCTTAAGTTATAATAATAATGACATAGGTACTTATTTTTTAATCCTTTAATTAGTTAAATTAATTATTTTTTATAATTTGGTCCCCAAGCTTTATTATTATTATTATTATTATTATTATTTGTGAACACTTGATTTGATAAGTGCATAATAGGAGACAAACTGTGGATACTTGGTTTGATCAGCCCACGATAAAGCTTAATGATGAGAACGTGTGATGCTTGAATGCAAGAGAAGGCTTGAAATCTTTTAGAAAATGGACCTGAGAACCTGAACCCATTCTAAGCCTAAACCTAGGCAAACATAAGACTTAAACCCATAAATTAAAGCCCAAGCTTGTTCTGGCCTAAAGGCCCAATCCTGTGTCAAGGCCAGAGAGGCGATGCCTCATCGAAGAGGAGCCACATTTGTAATGGCCACTTACACATGCATTAAATACAGAGGTGACAATGGTAGTTAAATTAGTGGGCCTACTTCCTACTGAACTAATCCTACTGCATGAAAAAGATGGTTTTGATAGCAGAAAGAAAAGTGTAATGATGAGGGTGGAAAAGTTAGGGTCTTCTTAAGCATGAGGTGTTAAAAAAGGTATATAGAGAGAGAAAAAGGAAGGGAGTAGCGACCATTAGCAATGGGGGAGTGAGTTTCAGAAGGAAAGAAAAGAAGGGAAAGCCTTGAAAAGAAGAGGAAGAAGAAAATGTTCTTGGAGAAAAAGGGAAAGGAAAACATAGCTTAGAGATTCATTTTTAAAGGAGAGGAAGTAAAACTCTTGCATTCAAGGGAAGTTTAATACTCACGCTTATATTTGAGGGCCAACCATTTTGGAAAAAATAAGCTCATATGCAGTAAGAGTCTTTAGTTTTTATGTTAAATCCTAATTTAGAATAAACTTTCTTTATTTACTTGCTTGTATTTCTTTTGATTTTTCCTCCATTTATATTATGTTCATGACATGATCTTTTAAATTACTAGGTGTAGTTGTCAGTTTCCATTATTTCCATTATATTTTGTTTACTTAGAACTTAAGAAGCTCGTCTATCTACTATTACGCCTATTAATTAAGTAGTGCCTCTTCAAAGAGGTGTCGCCTCCTTGCGATGAGGCGACGTGTCACTGGTAAGGGATTGGCACTTTGACAAAGCCATGCATAGATTATTTATGATTTCCTTATTCATTTCACATGGTTTACATTTGTATGTATTTTTATGTTTCTTTAACTTTATAACTTTTATATGGTTATTTATTTACCTTGTTTAGTTGAAATAGTCATGCATTTATTACTTCAATTTAAGTATATTTAATTGATGGACTCACTTGATGGCTTCCTTTTTGTAGGATTTATATATTTGTGGGGATTGATATTTTTCTCATTCCAAGGAACTTGAAATGATTTGGATCATCCAATTTTAATTCGTATTCCTTTTTATTTGTTTTTTGATTATGTTTAGTTTGATTTCTATTTACTTTTAGTTTATGTTTGGTTTATTTTCTATTTATTATCCCTTTCTTGCATGTAAAAGGTTGTAATCTATGCTTATCCTTCATTTCTTTGCATGTAATTTCATCTATATTTTATAAATAAATGTTTTATTTATATAGTGAACCACTCTTAAAATGTATGAATTTGAATTAATGTGCAAATTTAGGCTTACGCATAAAATTGGAAATTGATTGAAGACTATTGTAATTTGCATATTAATAAAGAATTAATTGAATAATTAAAGGCAATAAAATATAAAAGGGAAACAAAAGCCAACCGCAAGGTTAGTGGGAATTCCAAAAGCCCATACCTAGTTTTCGAACCCATTCTCTAAAGACAGCTTCTAGGAACCTTCATAAGATCCAATTGCTATACAGTGTGTCTCAGATCTTATCCGGGTGGCGACTCCTTATCGAATTTAGGCTTCAAGCCTATTTTGTATTTCCTAACAGGCCTCGAGCTCATACAGTGCCATGGTCGCCAAACACTTGGGTGCTCGCTAAACCTCACTGCCTACAGTGGTGACTCCACTAGGGATAGAGAAATTAATTCTAGTGTTTTATATTTTATCATTTTTAATTATTCTTTTATTTCTTTTGCATTCACTATAAATTTTCACACAAGGAGTACTCAGTCCCTAATAACTTGATAATAATAATTGCTTTTCTACCTATGTTTCACTCAAACCTGGTGGTGGAGTATTTAATTATTGTTACTCATAACACGTACTTATCCACGTTGTATGGACCTTTAAATGGGGAGATGTAATGGAAGCACATCGTTGTGGGAGCTAAAGCTTATCACCCTAAGACTCAGCTCATGTAATGACTTAGCAATTTCCCTTAGGATTTTTCCCAAGTGCATATGCTTTTATGCCATATAGTAATCCTTGGAATAAGGCCCAAGACCATTTCAAATGGATCATGTCAACATGGGCCATTACTCCCACTATGGCCCCACTATGGCTCTTTGTAAATTGGCCATACTGAGGTGGGCTTTTAATGCTTATTAAAATGAACTTTGAAATTATTTAAAGGTACTACTACTTGTTTATTGTGTCTCAAGAGTGGCTTTACATACGTTAGTTTGATTATCCCCTGTTAATAATTAAAACCTAGACAAAAAATCTTAGGACAAAAAACTTACCAATGAACATATGTATGAGAGAAATAAAGGTGGAGATTATTATTTGAGAGCTTTTTGTTTATTTTCTTGTTATACAGGGTGTGTTTATTTTTAATCTTTAAATAATCAAATGATAAAATAAAATGAAACTACATATCATGTATACACATCATGCATAGTTCTAATATGTGGTATTACAAATATAGATCCTTTAAGCTTTTCACATGGATTCGATCCAATCCTGGCCATTGAATAAAAAATTCACAAACAACAATGGCAGGTGGTTTTAATCCTGAGGCTTTTAAAGCACATTTGAAGGAAGAACTATTTGCTAAAACTCGGTTAATAATGAATGAGATAATGGGGAAATAACCAAACTACTTAAGGAAAAACAACTAACGTAGCCGACTAGCCCAATTAATCTTGATGATGAGATCCTTACGAAAAAAAAAGAAGATGATGATATGACAGTATTGGCTGATCTGGTAAGCTAAAAGAATATGAACATATCTAGAACACTGGAGCAAACTAACTGGGCTAAAAACATTTCCAAAGTAGTGTCACAAGTCCAAATGTTAATGAATGAGAAAGGAATTGATGCTCCGATGTATTACACCAATCTTAACTTGGATGAGGATGATGACCCCCTTCCTTGAAAGTTCAAGTTCCTTGACATAAAGAAATACTCTAGGATTGATGACTCACACCTGCATTTGAAATAGTATGTGACTTATATGAAGGCCACTGAGCTGACTAAGGCCCAGATAGTCAAGTAATTCCCTATGTCCTTAAAGGGTACCCCAATTTGAAGGTACTACACTTTAGAACCATATGTGTAGAATGATTGGAAGGAGTTGTGTGCTACATTTGTAAATAGTATGGTCTAAATACTTGAATAGAGGTGTCTCTAAGGGATTTGTAGAACATCGAGCAGAAATTTAATAAGTCCTTTGCTAACTACCTAAATAGATGGAGAAGGAAGCTAGCACAAATGAGACATAGGCCTACTGAATCAAATCAATTAATGCTGGTAATGGAGGGTTGTGTTCCACCATTATCTAAGAAGCTGAAAGACTTTAAGATCCAAAATTTTAAAGAATTGTATAGATTTGGGGTCCAGAAAAAGTCTGATTTGGCTTAAGAGAAGAAGTTCTTCATGGGAAGATCTAGCGGCAAAGATGGAATTAGTTTAAGCAGTAGTGTGCAAATTAATGCTATCAGGCAACCCTAAAGGTTTTCAAATTTAGGGTGAGCTCTTTCTAAAGTGCTTGAGAAATTGATTGATAAGAACCTCCTACAACTTATCTCTTAAACAACCATTACAAAATGCCAACCTGAAACTCTACTGTAAGTATCATCAAGCCATTGGATATGATGTTGACAATTGTGCTTGATTGAGATATAAAATCTAAGACATCAACGCAGGTAAAATCACTAACCCTGAAAGCCAAAAACCAAACACTCAAAATAACCCTCCACCTAACTACTGAAATGTCCCACCACCAAATGCACCCATCCTTATAATCAACACCAGCTTAATAAAGGAACAAATATTTAATTCCTTGATTGATGATATTTATGATCCACCAAAACTTGAACCAAAAGACTTGAATCTGAGTAAATAACCCATGGAGCTTACTATACATGTTGTGGACATTTGAGGTTCTAATGATGAAGATGGAGGAAGGGTTGATCTATTAGAAAATGAGGAGAGTACAGAGAGTCAATCAGTTGGGAAGGTTAAAAAGAAAGAAGAGAACTGAGTCTACTAAACCTATAAAGATGCAAGACAATATAAAAGAAGAGATGAGGAAGGATGAGGAAATTATTGCTAGTGTGTGGGAATTGCTTATGCATTCTAAAGACCATCGGGAAGCACTGCTTCTAGCCTTGGACTAAAGGAGAATGTATACGAGCTGCACTCTTGAATAAATGGTTAACTCCTTGATGGAAACTCCTCAAGGTGCTATTATGTTTTTTGATAATGATCTGCCATTGAAGGGAAGGGACCATCATAAGGCCTTATTCATTAAAGCTGAGGTAAAAGGGAAATTGACTTGTTGTGTGATGGTAGATAACGGTTTTGTCATTAATGTGTGCCTGCTGAAGACTTTATGAAGTTGGGATTAACTATAGCAGACTTGAAGCCTTCTGAGGTAATTATCAAGGCCTATGATGATACAAAGATGCTTATTGAGGGAACATTCAGAGCCTTATTCAAGACTTAGCCCATTGAGACTTAGGCTAACCTATACATGGTAGACATTCTTATGACATTTACCATTGTACTGGGGAGGCCATGGTTTCATCCTTTGGGTGGTGTGCCATTCACTATCCATTAGAAAATTAAGTTTCCACATGAGGGAAAAGTTGTTACCATCTTAGTGGAAACCAAGGCTGCCATTATTGCTTTAAAACTGGCTGCTAAGGAGATCCTTATAAGCCTAAATTTTGAAGTCTATATGATTTATGAGGATGAGTTGCATGAAAAGGTTATGAATATAACGGGGAGCATGAAATTCATGCCTGGTCTATGGCTAGGAAAGAATCATAATGGACCACTCGAGATTATGGAACCAAAAGTTCCTATTTTGAAATATGAGATTGGATATTCTAGGGTTGAAGATTCCAAGGATGAAGACGAGGTTATTGTTAAAACCAAGAGGCACAGATTATGAGATGCGTTTGCTAAAGAGGGAACTGGTTACCTATACACGAGAACTCCTGAACCTCTTTTGATGGCTTGGGAAGTGATCTTAAGATTTAAAGTCTTTACTAAATTTATAAATAGTGCAACAAATGCTAATGCTAAGGTTATTATTGTGGAAGAGCTGGTACTAATCGAATAAGAGTTCAAATAGGTTCTTATTGCTCCTGAGTTAAAGGACACTGTTGATTAAGAAAAGGAGCTAGATTTTGAGACCTATATCCTGAATTCTATCATGGATATTTTCTATGATTTTGATGTTGCTCTTGTTACTTTGTTCGAAACTGATGACTTGTTCTTTTCTAAAGTGGATGTAATAAAGTTTGATTTTGCTTATTTGTGTGATGTGTTTCCTAATAGCTATTTTATTTGTGATGATCATTTCATGCATATGTTTGACGTTATGCAAACTAAATCTTTTAATTTAGGCACAAATGATAACCCTAAAAATATACTAATTGCTTCTAATTTAACTCCTGATGAGAGAGAAAAAATGAAAGAAAATTTAAAAAGAAGATACAAAGTATTTGCTTGGGGCTATAAAGACATGTCTAGGATTGACAAGGAAATAGTAGAACATAGAATTCCCATGTATCCTCCCATGAGGCCAACATGGGCTCTTTTAATTAAAGAAGAAATTGAAAAGCAGTTGAAGGCAAAGTTTTTAGAGGTGGTAGAAGACACCTAGTGGCTAGCAAATATAGTTTCAGTTCCCAAGAAAGATAGAAGGGTCAAGATGCATGTGTAATACAAAGATTTAAATAAAGCTTGCCAAAAAGATGATTTTCCTTTACTACATATTACACATTGGTTAATAGTACGACTTCTAACAGGATGTACTCCTTCATGGATGGTTTCTCAGGATATAATCAGATTATGATGGCAATATTTGACAAGTTGAAAAATATTTCACCACTGAATGGGGTATTTATTGCTACTTAGTTATGTTGTTTAGATTGAAGAATGCAAGGGCCACATATCAGAGGATGGCTATGACTTTGGTGCATGACATGATCCATAAGGATATAGAGGTATATATGGATGATATAATGGTGAAATTTCTAACCAAAGAAGGGCACTTTGATGTTATAGATAAGTTCATAGCAAGGGCAGTGAAGTACAATCTTAGATGGAACCTAAAGAAGTACATTTTTAGGGTGACATCTAGGAAACTACTAAGACATATTGTTAGTCAAATGGGAATATAGGTGGATCTAAATAAAGTTAAAGCAATCAAAGAGATGTTTGTGCCAAAAAATGAAAAAGAAGTTAAAGGGTTCATTGGGCAGTTGTAATACATCAGTAGATTCATAGTGAAGTTGACTACTACTTGTGAGCTGATATTTAAACTCTTGAGAAAGAATCAACCAACAATCTGGGATGATAAGTGTCAGCAAGCTTTCAAAGCTATCAAAAATTATTTAATGAATCCTTTAGTCTTAAAGTCGCTAAAGTAGGGAAAGCCTTTAATTGTTTATCTGGCAATTAATAGGGATGTCATAGGAGCGGTGTTCGCTTAATAAGGCAAGGGGAAAGTTGAGTATGTGGTGTATTACCTGAGTAAGAAACTCTTATAGTATGAAACTAATTATAGTATGGTAGAAAATATGTGTTTGGCAATAATTTGGGTGACTAAGAAGCTTTGGCATTACGTCCAATCCTACAGGGTATAAGCAATTTTTAAACATTCACCTTTTTAGGTATCTTTAGCATACTCTGTCACTTATGGGAAAATTAGCCAGATAGAAGGTCTTGCTCACTGAATTTGATATAGACTATATAGTGAAAAAGGTAATAAAAGGGAGAGCAATAGTAGACTTCTTGGCCCAGAATCCAGTAAACAATGAACAAGAGTAGGAGCTGGAGTTTTCAGATGAACATTTGGAGGCAATAAAGGTCCAAGGTTGGAAAATGTACTTTGATGGAGTGGTTAATAACAAAGGAGCAGGCATTAGTAAAATTCTAATCATGCCAGAAGGAGAGATAATCTCAATGGCTAAAAAGTTAGAGTTTAAAGCAAATAATAATCAAGTAGAATATGAAGCTTGCATCTTTTGGTTGGAAGCGCTTTGGAATGTGGGGGCAGAGGAAGCCATTGTATATAGGGATTCTATGTTGGTGATGAAATAGATCTCCAATAAATGGGAAGTCAAAAAAGATAAACTAATATTATATTGGGATTATTTGGCTACCATTATTTTAGCTTTTAATCAATGTAGACTTTTACATTTTCCACGAGAAGAGATCCAGATGACAGATGCTTTGGTCGCTTTGGCTTCAATATAGGAAGGAGGGATCCAGAGAGAAGTCAAGCCTTTTATTCTTATGAAATCTTGAACCCCTTGTTATGAGGAGATAAGGGTGATGTCAATTGATCCTATGGAGAAGCCTTAGTTTTGTAATCTATAAAGGTATTTGGAGACAAGACAATTCTCTAAAAACATTGATAAGAAAGAAAGAGTGTCCTTGTAATAACCTGAGATTTTAAGATATTTTATCGAGATATGTAGTGTTAATAAATTTTAAATATATATTTGATTATTTAATTATTTTGTTAATAATTAACGCTATTTTGTGTTTATTTAAAGTTTTCTACGTAAAAATTATCCCGAAACCTATTATTTTGGAAAATAATATTTAAATAATATTTTATTGTTTAATGTTATTTTATTTTAACAAATTATATGAGTTCATGCATTATTATTATTATTATTATTGTATGTATTATATATATATATATATATATACACATGCATATATATATTATTATTAGGGTTATTTTTATGTATGTGTTATTTATTATTGTGTGATATATTTGTATATATATGTGTGTATATATGTATATATAAATATGTATATAATATAAATGTGTGGTGTGTGCTTATTTTGTATATGATAAAGTTTTAATATTAAAACATTAAGTTTTATATATATATATATATATATATATATATATATATTATAAAATAATAATAATAATAATAATAATAATAATAATAATAATAATAATAATAATAATAATAACAAAAAAAAAACAACAAAAACACATTACCTTCTCCCTTTCTTCCTAGACACCACCCCCTCCTGTCCCCTCACCGTCCATTGTCCCTCCGTCAGAGTGCTTCCCGGTGTGCCACCATCTTCCTCAGCTGCTCCGCCACCCTCCTCCACCCTCTCCGGCGCCGGTTGTTGCTGTGGAAGTCGAGGAAGCTGAAAATCAACCTCACCTCCGTTCAAGGCGTTTTTGGCCATCAATTTCGACACCACTGGTCTCTTTCCCTTCCTTGAGCATCGGTGAGTGTGTCTCTAAGCTTGGTTTCACTTGGTTTAGCCTAAATTTTGGTGGTGAGCAATTTGTTCATTTCGGCATTTCTAGGGTTTTCCCATTTTTTTGAACTTAGATCTTTAAGATTCAAGCTAAGTGTCTTCACAAAAGTTGATTCTACTAGCTCAATCTAAATCCTAGAATTTTTGTGGAATTTTTGGAATTTATTTTGATTTTTGTGAATTTTTGATTATTTTTTGATTATTTTCTAATTTTCGTAAATTAATTAAATAAATTGTGAAATTGTGTTTTTTAGTGTTTATGGTGGTTTAAAATAATTATAGAATTTAATTTATAATTTTTATGATTTTTTTGTAATTATTATAATTTTATTAATTTTTTTTAAAATGTAGGTTTTATATGTATTTTGTTAAAATTAATTGGTTAATTGAGTATATTTGTTGATTTTATTAAATTATATGTTGAGAAAATAATTTTAGAGTAATTATATAATTTTTAATGAATTTTTGAGTAATTATAGTATATTATGTGAATTTTTATATATTAGGGGTATTTTGATAATTTGGTAGTAATTTTTGTTGAATGTTAAGTTTAATTGGTTTTAATAATCATTTGAAGAATAAAAATGATTTTTTACAAATTATTTACTATTTTTAACTAATTAAAACTATTTTTCAAAAATTATTTTCAAATTATATATAATACACTATTTTGTAAATAAATGGGTTTTTAGTATTTTTTAATATGTTTTTGGGTTAATTGAGTAATTTGAATTTATAAAACAAATTTCTATTAATATTGGTGTATTTATCGTGAAATATCAGTTTTTAGTAATATTATATTAATATTAGGGTTTTTAAGTAATTATTGGTGATATAATTATTTTTAATGTTTAAATATGTAATTGCTATATTTTGGTAGAAAAATGGCATTTTTGGTATTTATGGAATTTTAATATATTTTATGTATATCTTGTGAATTGTGAACCTCGGTTGGTGGAAATTGCAGTTTGAGGTTCGACCGAGGGGTTTTGAGGAATTTATCTTCGAAGTGTATTTTTCTTGCAGGACCGGTTCTACTTTTGAAGTAGAGAGATGTCCGTTTTACATAGGAGGTTCTGTCGAATTTTCGGTAGAATTCTCGTAAAATGTGACATCAGGTCTGATTCTGTATCTGTCTATGTTTTGTAATCCTAGGTCGAGTCTCTAAAAGTTAAGTTAGATTCATTCTGATTTTGTATTGTGATTTGATTGTTTAGTTGCGCCGAGACCGAGGCCCAGTGGACCAGGCCTGTCGGATCCGTCTCGTGGGGCACACAACTATGAGTTATTATTTATATATACGTGCATTTAGGTTGCATGTTTTAGAAATATATATTTTAATTGCATGATTTATGCATAAATTGTTTAATAAATGATTAGTATATTTTAGGTATATTTTTAGTGTATTTTTGGTATACTTTGAAATAAATGCATGTTTTACTCTTGATTTAAACCTAAATTTTTTTTAAGTATAAATATGGTTTATTTTATAATTGAACTGAATTTATCTAACATATATATACTCGAAATATACTTAGTTTATTTTTGGTATATTTCTAGTATATATATGGTTTATATTGCCATTTAATTTGATATCATGCATTATTTATTTTCCGAATGTATGATTTATTTTAATGAAGGATATCAATAGAACGTGTTTCCTAGTGGGCAACATTAGGACCAAGTACGTACCGGTACAATGATAGAATTTAGGTTAAATTACTAATCTATTTGTGGATTATGACTTGATTGATTTGATTTGATTGATGTAAGATGTGATTTAAGAGTGTGATTGCTGGAGCTCGGTTGACCAAGTGTCTCGGGTCCAATCACACTGACAGTCAGACTACTGGAGCTCGGTTGACTTAGTGTCTTAGGGCCAGTCTACTGTCCAAATGGAATAAGTGAATTTATTTGGAACAAGTGAGCCTATATGGCTAGAGTGTTGTCTATTATTATTTAAGGTTACGATCATTTAGGGTTCTATTTGATCCTTTATAAACTGATATATTTTTCAGTATTATATAAGAAGTGATTTTTCAGCATCTGTGTATATATGCTTGCACATACATATATATTTATTATATGCATATGTTTGATTGCATTTTTCATATAGGAGATGCATGTATATATATTATAACAATTCATTCAGTGAGGTCTGACTCCCCTTTATTGATTTTTTTCAGGAGAGTCTTCATCTTCAGACCTCAGTAGTAGACCTGTCCACCGGATTTCTTCTGCTCCGACTTTATTATGTAAACTGCTTACTTGAGTTTATTTTGTATTCTAGACACTGCAGTAGTGGTTGCACTTTGATATGTCGTGAGCTGTATTTATATTATGCATATATGAGATTTAAATTTCAGAATGTTAAACTGAAAATTTGTACTGAAAGATTTTATTATATATGAGATGTAATTTATGTTATTAAAATGAGTTGAGGAATTATTATTTTTATACTTGAGATTAAATTCCGCTGCACAAATATTTTATTTATTTTATTATATTGCATGCTTTTATTTTTTTTAGGCTTGCTATGGGTTCCGGATTCGAAAGAATTTTCGTTCCTTAGCGCCAGTCATGGCCCCTGTGTTGGGTCATGATAGTCCTTGAGGATGTTATCACTGTAATTCATCAATTATAATGGGATGTTGTATAAAAGGATGCTGACTGGGGTTCATATGAGATGTATGGATAAAAATGAAGCTTAGAAACTCATGGAAGCAGTTCATGAAGGAGTATGCGGGCCATACATTAATGGGACAGTCTTAGTAAAGAAAATGGCTTATTAAGGTTACTTTTGGCTAACCATGGAAATAGATTATGTTAAGTTTGTAAAGAATTGCCATAATTGTCAGGCTTATGGGGATGTTAGCCATTTTCTATCCATGGAACTTCAAGGAATGACTTCTCATTAGCCATTTGTAGTTTAGAAAATTGATATTATAGGAGTTATAAGGCTGAGAGCATTAAATGGTCATCAATACATTATGCTGGCAATCGATTATTTCTCTAAATGGGTAGAAGCTGAGTTGTATGCTACCGTTGGCTTGAAGAAAATGGCAAGATTCATTGAGAAGAACATAATTTATAGATACGGGTTGCCTCATCATGTTGTCATTGATAATGGTGTTTCGTTTCGAGCAGAGGCAATGACATTGTTGAAGGAATATAAAATTGAACATCATAAGTCATCTTCATATAGATCACAAGTGAATGGGGTGGTAGAGGCCATAAATAAAAATGTAAAGAAGTTCCTAGCTAAGATGATAAAGAATTATTGAGACTGGCGGACTATCTACAGTTTGCATTATAGGGATATAGGACTACTGCTAGAACATCGACTAGGGTCACTCTATATTCCTTAGTGTATAAGTGTGAAGTTGTATTGCCAGTAGAGGTGGAGATTCAATCATTAAGGGTTCTCTTGGAATCCAAAATCCTTGAGTATCAATGGGTAGAGAGCCGATTAGCACAGCTAACATTATTGGATGAAAAAAGAATGAAAGATATGTATCACTCCCAATTGTATCAGAAGAGAATAGCTCAGGTATATAACAAGAAGATTAAGCCAAGAAATATCAAGGAGGATGATTTAGTGTTGAAGCTCACAAAACCAATCATGATAGACTCGCGAGGAAAATTTAAGCCAAATTAGAAAGGTCCTTATATGGTGAAAAATTTATTTTCTAAAGGTGTTGCAATTCTATCCGATATGGAATGGAATGAGTTTAGAGAGCCTATTAGCTTGGAGAAGCTTAAGAAATACTTTCTATGAAGTCTCTATAGGGAGAAAACCTTAAAAAGAGGCTATCTAGTCCTGATGGATTGAAAACCTTGAAAGAGGTGGTTTAAGCAAAAATAAAGGACATGTAAAAGAGAGAGAGAGAAACAAAAATACTTAATTAGAAAACTTGCAAGGGCAAGCCATCTAATGACAAGATTCATATTAGAAGCGAAATGTATAGTCATATTATGCTTAATTTAAATGAAATAGTTTGCCCAAATTACTGTTGAATGCTACATTAAATGTCTATTACAAATTGTTTAACTACAAAAAGGAAATCCTACTTAACACAAAAAGGGAAATAATGACTAAATTCGATAAACTAATGTTATTTTTACTTCTTTTATTGAACACCCTGAGCACTCGATATATGCAACTCTCTTGTCCTTTTATTTCTCATGAACTCATCCTTTTCTTTTTGTTACAATTAAATCCATGCCTTATACTAATCATTGATGGACTGATCTCCATCATAGTCAATATGCCTCTAAATGATTCTATGAGGCCAGGTAGCAGCCAAGTTGTCTAGAAAGTTTTGAGAGAGGGGTCCTGGTTCGAATTCATGCACTAACCCCACAATCAACTGTTTCTATCCATACTATCAACAAAGACATGCAGGATTATAGAAAGTGGTGAAGTGAAGGCCGGTCTTAGGGATATAGTGAGTGTAAAATTGGATGGTCACGTGTTGTAACTTCCACCATGAACACATTCATCAAATCATAATATCGAGAAAGGTGGATAACCAACTATGAACGTCCTTTGGAATGGGGTAGATCTTTCTGGTACAGTAATGCTTTGTTTTCTAATGCACAATGTCTTTAGGAGGCTCGAGTAGTCTCATCTTTTTGTGAAGCCATGCCTAAAAAGAAATGAATTAAAAGATGATAAAAGAGCAGGAAATAAAGAAAAGAGAGGAGAAAGCTAACCTCCAACAGTAACAGACTCCCGGAGAATCGCTTGGATTCTAGAAAGTTGTCTAGCCTGGTAATGGTTTTTCACTAGAATAAAGGGAAAGGATTGAGCCCAACTTCCACTTGGTCTAGGATGTGAAAGAATTTTGAATCACACTCATTAAAAGTAGAAACCAGTAGGAATTGAGCATACAAATAGAGGGTAATCATCTGTGGTGAGTAAACTTCCTTGTCCATAGTTATAATAAGAGTTAGGAAGGATCCCACTAAAAATTCATTATTGAAGATGTAATAAAGAGAAGACTAAGGGGAGGATTGAATAGTCTAGCCATATGATGTTGGATAAAGCGTAAGTTTGAAATTTTAATATGAGGGATTGTAATTTGATAGGTATAGTCTAGGTGACATCCCATAATAACCCTAAATTCCTCTGGCAAGGGGCATATTTCTAAAGAATTGAATCCAAAAACATATTTGCTTAGATCCTAGAATTGAGCCACAACATAGAGAAAGGGAAAGTTGATTTTCTTTGCATGAAGAGATTGGAAAACTTATAAATGGAAGGGCTCTAATCTTACCTATGATTCACTATTTAAGCTTTTCAAGAATGATTGTAGTTGTTTGAGACTTCTCTCAATCATGTTTTGTGATTTTGGGGCTATTGGGAGAGAAAAAATGGAGAGTTGAGTTATAGATATGAGAAGAAGAAATGACATTTAAAAAAGGGATCTATAGCAGAGGCGATGAGCTGTTCGCCTTTTTGATCAGGCGGCGCCTTATCATAAAGAGACGTTTAAAAATTGCCTCTTTGCAAAGAGATGAGTCCTGAACAAAGAGGCAAACGCCTCTATGACAATCAAAGGCACATTATTCAATTTTTTTCTCCTATTTTGATTAATTAATGAAAGATTTGCATGATTGAATGATGTATTTATATGGCATTATATTGGAATGATAAAAAATTCCTTAATGAAATAAGTCAAAAAATTTTAAACGTTCTATCAAGTATGAACATAAAATATTCAAAATAAAGTTGAAACAATTCTGTAATATCAGAGATCAAAGAATAAAGAAAAGTCTGGATCCAAGTCTAAGAAGTCTCTATCTCAGTAGCCTCTATATCATCTCCATCAACACCCCCATTAGTACCATCACCATCATCATTACTAGTGCCCTTTTCATCTTCTACTTCATCTTCCTCCTCCTCAATCTTGAGAATAACAACTTGGTGCTGAAGGGCTGTGATCCTGGCCTGGCTGGCCACATCATGATCCTATTCATGCATAATCCAAGATAAGCACTCACATAAGCATGCATACATATAGAAGTAGGGAAAAATCATTACCCTCCATTGTTGAGTGACCGTCATCAGATAGTCCTACTGAGTCTCAATCAGGTGGCACATTTACACTCCCTGGTATATCTTGTTAAGGTCAATTCTAAAAGCAAAAAAAAAAAAGAAAGAAAAGAAGCTTATGTAGGTAGCATCAAGAGTGTATGTCAGTGTCAGGAACTCACGAGATAAGTTCCCTGGGGGCACCTAACAATGAGCTAGTAAGTTAAGAGTATAAGTTAGATGATCGGTAACCATCCATAAGCTAGAACTAAAATGAGCTCTAGGAGGTGGTGCTCTAATTGAGGTACCCTCTCCACTGTCAATACGAGGGCACTACAGGGGTCTCTTATGCATAGGAGGCCTGGCTCTATGAGTAGGACCTATGGTTGCCATCTATGCATGGAAAAGGTTAAGTCAACATGTAATTCAGAAGAGAAGAAAAGAAAGTAAAAGCCAAGTGAGTACTTGGGTAGAAGTAGTAGCAGCAAGAGGCACCTGTTGTAGTAGAATGGCTTAGACAAAGTCCGAGTAGTGGCTCTTGCTCCTTATAGTATAGTCCTCAATAGGTCTCCTGTAACCACTCTAGCAAGCTCGACACCCTTCATTAAGTGCAACCAGAACATGCCTACAGGGGGTGATGTGGGGATGTGCCTAGCACGAGCGCCACAATCCTAGTGGAGGATCCTCTTACTAAGGTACCATACTCGGCAATTGGGTCCATGAAAAAGCACCCTCCACAAGGATAGTAGCCTTGAATGAGTTAATTTTTAGAAGCCACATGTCCTAAGGACCCCATAAATCTTAGCGTAGCTGTAAGAAAGAACAAGGAAGTGACATGGATTATATAACTATATGATACTAATGATAAGTGTCCTTATATTTTTTTAGGTACCTAATCATAGGTCAGGGAATTTAGCCACTCCTGATAAATGTGCATGCAAGCCAAATGCCTCCTCCATGAGCGAGTAGCACCCACTAGGCAAAGGCTGGGAAACAAATGTCACTAACATGGGCTATCCCCCGGATCAACTCCAGCTCCAAGGCCTAGACCCATAAAGGAGAATCATTAATAAATAATCAAGATAATTGGCAAATAGAGTTTAGAAATAAGAGAGAGGGAATAATCAAGAGGATAGCGTGCCAAAAGCTATAGAATCATTTGGCCCCACGGACTACCTCATCCATGCTCTTGTATAGGCAGGCTAGTGCACATCTACCTCAATCGTAAAAGGACACCCGATCCAAGTCTTGAAGAGGCATTAGAAACATCAGATCGAATGAATTGGTGGTGTCAGCAAAAAGGGTAGAACCAAGTAGATAGACTAAGAATGCCCTTACTACCTGGTCGATCTCTTAATTGGCGGTAGCTGCCTCAACCTTAGCATGGGTGTTGTTGATTATTTGCATGATCAAACTCCTAATTTTGGACTTTGACAAACAATTTATAGTTTAATCATTTCATTTAACTATGTAGGAAGTTGATCACGTATCAAGATTAATTGTTTAATGATTGAAAAAAATGTAATTCTTCTTAAGAGAGTATTAATATACATTTTGATTAATTATTTCAACCTATGAAAGTCTTCAATCTTTGAAAAGCAATTATATACCAAAAATATACAATTTTGGACTTATATAAGTTTGCTCACAAGCCCTTAATAAGCTGACCTTGTACAGTGCTTTAGGAGCTCATTTTTACTAAAACACTCAGTGCTCCTCACAAGCTACCCTCACGATCTTGAGGAGTGGGCTTCAACTTATAAGGGTAGTCCTGACAGTATTTAAAGAATATTTTTTAATACAATGGTCCTTAAATTGATGCTCATAAGCCAGGTTCCTCATGACTATAAGCAGCATTCTAATATAATTAAGTCCAAGATGATTCAAAAATCAAAAAGAGATGTTGGAGACATAATCAATATATCCAACAACCATAATTTAAGTTTTTTATTTACATTAAAGACAACTCCTGGAGTTCAATTCAAAGCTTATGAAACTTGTTTATTCATTATACTCTCTTAAGCATTCAACTAAGCTCTCAAAAATCTCTTTAAATTCATTTTATATTTGTATAAATCTTTTGAGAGTTTATGAGTATTAGAATAAATATTCTTATTCTTCTATTTTCTAGGTTTATAAAATGAGAAGTGAGATTCTATTCTAAAAAAATTAGTTTAAGTGCTCAACCATTAAACCACATGGGAAATTAGTTTTGAGTGAGCCTTTGAAAAATCAAACTGTAAGGTTGAAAGAGTAAAAGAGTGAGCCTTAAACTCTTGTATAATCTCAATCTTATGAATAAGATTGTAGGAATTGAAAATCCTAACTTAGGGATAAGTTAGGTGGAGATATAGGATTGTTGAGAATTTAAACTCCTTAAATTCTTGTGTTCGTCATTCTTCCTTCTCAACTTTCTTTCAATTCTTTTAAAGAATTCTTTTAATTTTCATTTATTATCCATTTGCCTTATTCACCCCATAAGGCATTTTCATTTGGTATCAGAGCTTAAATTCTAGGAAATTAATTACTAGAACACAAGATCATGGCAAGTGAAATTCAAAACATCTCTTTACTAAGATCATTCTTTGATGGAAGTGATTACCCATATTGAAAATTCAAAATGAAATCTTGATAGTGATTCTATCAAATTATAGGATGTCATTCTAGATGGTTAGGAACCTTTTAAAGCCAAAATTGATGATGTGGATGTGGTTCTCAAAATAAGCCAATAGAATCAAACTTAAAAAGACGAGAATAATAAAAATAAGAGAGCTATAATCACAATACTCTCTTCCATGTCTATAGAAGAAGGTGGCAAAGTTCAACATTGCCAATCCATAAAAGAAGTATAGGAGACACTTGAAAATCATTATGAAGGAAACATTCAAATGAGAAGTAAGAAGGTTCAACTCCATATGTATGAGAATGAACTCTTTAAGATGAAGCTATAAGAATTAATTACGGAAATGACAAACTACCTCAATGTTCTTCTTACCACCCTCAAAACTTAGAAAATATTTTTCCAAGGAAGAAGTGAACAATAAGATTCTAAGAATCCTACCTAAGAAGGATTGGAAATTTAGAATTAGTTCAATTGAGGAAGCATAAAACCTTTCAAATTTCTTAATTGATTTGCTTATTGGAAAGCTCTTAACACATTGAGCTCATAATTAAGTAAAAAGGAGAAGAATAAAAAGAAAAGGAAAAGAAGAAGAGCATAGCGCTAAAAGCTTCATAAGATGATAATGAATATGAAAGGCTTGAAGATTCTAGTGACAAAGATGGTGATGTTACCATGCTTACAAGAAACTTTAAGAAATTCTTAAGGAAGAAAACTTCTCAAGAACTAGAGACTTCAACAAGAAGCATGAAGGAGAAAGCAAGAAGAAAACCAAAGAGGTTACTTATATTAGAAGTGAGTGCCCCAAACTCAAATTCAAGAATAAGGGAGGAAAGGATAAGAAGAAGGCCTTTAAAGCTACTTGGGATGACTCCTTTGAATCCAAAAAGGAAGAGGAACAATAAAACGTGGAAAATCTTTGCTTTATGGCTTCTAAAGATGAAAAGATACCATTTACTTTTAACTCTTTTTGTGATAATTATTATAATTATGATGAATATAATGATGATATTGAGAGCTCTACTATAGCAAATTCTTACTTAAATGCAAAATCTTATTATGTAAGAAAAAATATTATAAGCATGAGTTATCTAGCTTAACTAAAGAATTAAAAAATTTAAGAATTGAATTTTCAAATCTAGTTTAGTCAAATGATAAACTTGCTAGTGATCTACAACCTTTAAATTCCTTGGAAGAGCAACTCAAAAAAGTAAGTGACGAAAATCATAAGCTTTTTAATCAAATATTAGAATTAAAGAATTCCATTTCCAAATTCCAAAAAGGAAAGGAAAGTTTAGATAATCTTCTCGACTTTCAAAAATGTAATATCTTGAGTTTTTAGATATTTTTAAACTGCATCGGGATATGCGGTGTTAATAATTTTTGTATATATTTATGATTATTTTCATGAGTCTAATAATTATTAAGTTCTTTACGTAAAATTTTTTCAAAAATGTTATTTTGGGGGAAATTAAAACGTAAATAATTTAATATTAATTATTTTAAATAGTTTTATGAATTTGCATGAGTCCATGCACTATTTTAATTATCGTATTAAAATATATACATATACATGCATATATATACATATATTTAATAATTTTAGGGTTTATTAATTATTTTTAATTATTTATATATATATTATATAGTTATCATTTTAATTAACATGTGTATATGTATATATATTAATTATTTTAAATTATGTGGTGTAGAATTTTTGGTGAATATAATATTATTATATTATAATATAAATTGTTAAAGTTATTATTATTATTATTATTATTATTATTATTATTATTATTATTATATATATATATATATATATATATATATATATATATATATATAACTTCTCCAAATTTACCATTTGTGCCATCCACTCTCCTTCCAAACTCCCGATCGCCTCCTAGCCAATTCCGGTCGCTGCCAAGCTCCACCCCTACCATCAGTGTGCCTCCCGGTGTGCCACCATCGGCCCCAGCCAGTGTTGCTGCCAGTAGCGCTCGTTTTTAACGTTGGTGAAGCTTGAAATAGCTGAAAGACCGAAACTAGAAGCCATCGTCGATCGACATGATTCCGTCCATCGTTTTTGACACCGCTGGTCTCTATCTTCTCCTTGAGCTCCGGTGAGTGTGATTCTAAGATTTGTTTCACTTAAAATGGTCTAGATTTTCCTAGGTTTCAATTTTTCAATTTTAGCCTATTAGGGTTCTTGAATTTTTTGAACTTTAATTTGATTGATTCAAGCCAACTCCCTTTAACATTGATCCTTGTAGCTTAATCTTGCTCTGTGAATTTTTGTGGAATTTTTGGGAATTATTTTGATTTTTGTGAATTTTTGATTATTTTATTATTATTTTTTAATTTTTGAAAATTAATTAATTAAATTATGAAATTGTGTTTTATAGTGATTATAGGTGTTGAAATGAATTTTAGAAATTTATTTGTAATTTTTGTGAATTTTATGTATTTATTTTGGAATTTATTAAGTTTATGTAATTTTGAAAAATTAGGTTAATTATGTGTTTAATTGAAATTAATTGGTTAATTGAGTGTATTTATTGATATTATTGAATTATATGTTGAGAAAATTAATTTTGAGTAATTATACTATTTTTGGTGAATTTTTTATTAATTTTAGTGAATTTATATATATAGGGGTATTTTGGTAATTTGACACTAAATTGGTTAAAAATGTAATTAAATTGGTTTTAATAGTTATTTAAGGTATAAAAAAAATTTCTACAAATTATTTAGTATTTTTAACTAATTAAAACTATTTTTCATAAATTATTTTCAAATTATATATAATATACGAATTTTCTAAATAAACGAGTTTTTATCGGTTTTTAACATGTTTTAGGGTTAAATATGTAATTTGGATTGATAAAATGTATTTTTAGTATTAAAGGGCATTTTTGATATTTTATAATTGTTCTGTGAATTATGGACCTCAGTCGGTAAATTGTAGTTTGGTGTCTGACCGAGGGATTGTTGTTGTGAATACTGTGTTTATTCTCGAAGTGTGTTTCTTGCAGGACTTGCTCTACTCTTTGAGTAGAGAGATGTCCATTTTACAGGGGAGGTTCTGTTGGATTTTCTGTAGAATTCTCATAAAATGTGATGTCCGGTCGAACTCTGATTCTAATTCTGTGTTTAGTATTCTAGATTGAGTTTCTAGGAATTTCCGTTAGATTTATTCTGATTTTTGTTGCCATTTGTTTGTTTAGTTGCGCCGAGACCGAGGCCTAGTGGACCAGGCCCGTCGGACCCATCTTGTGGAGTGCAATAACAGTGAGTTGTTATTTTATATATATATATATATATATATATATATATATATATATATATATATATATATATATATATATATATATATATATATATATGTTTTAGGGTGCATGTTTTAGAAATGTATGGTTTATTTTGATAAAATATGCATAAATGATTTAATTAGTACTTAGGTTTATTTTTGGTTTATTTTTGATACAATTTAAATTATATGCATGTTTTATTAATGAATTATTTTTAAAATGATTTTAAGTAAATTTCTTGATTATTTTGGCAATTATATTGGATTTATTTGACGTATATATACTTGAAATATACCTGGTTTACTTTTGGTATATTTCTAGTATATATATGGTTTATGTTGCTATTTTATTGAAATTCATGCATCATTTATCTATGAATGTATGTTTTATATATTAATGAAGGATATCAATAGAACGTGCTACCTAGTGGGCAACACTAGGACCGAGTATGTACCGGTACGCTGATAGCATTTAGGCTATATTACTAACCATTTATGGATATTGATCGGATTGATTTGATTTGATGTGTGATATGATTTGAGAGTGTGATGATTGCTGGAGCTCAGTTGACCAAGTGTCTCAGGGCCAATCACATTGACAATCAGACTGCTGGAGCTCGGTTGACTTAGTGTCTCGGGGCCAGTCTACTGTCCAAATGGAATAAGTGAGTATATTTGGAATAAGTGAGCCTGTATGGCTAGAGTGTTATCTAACACTGTTTTGATGTTGCTATTTTCTAGGGTTCTATTTGATCCTTCATAAACAGTGATTTTCATAAAATATAAAATGATTTGGTTACATTTGTGTGTTTTTCCTGTATATATATTTATTATATATACTATTGACTGTGTGCATTGTCATTTAGTATGCATGTATATATATTATAACAATTCACTCAGTGAGGTCTGACTCCCCTCCGTTGACTATTTTTCAGGAGAGTCATCGTCTTCAGACCTCAGTAGCAGACCTATACGCCGGATTTCTTCTGCCCCGGCTTCATTATGTAAATTGCTTATCTGAGTTTTATTTTATAATCTAGATACTGCAGTAGTTGTAAACAGTTATGGATTTTATGTATTATATTTGTGTGAGTTATGTATTTCAAATATTTAAATTGGAATTTGTATTAAAAGTTTATTTATATATGTGATGAGATGTTCGATTTAATTTCTTTTGGGTGGATTATTATTTCAATATTTATGATTTTATTTCTATTGCAGAATATATTATTTATGTTGTTATTATTATTATTGCATGTTTTAAGGCTTGCTACGGGTTCCGGATTCGAAAGATTTCCCGTTCCCTATCACCGGTCATTGCCCCGATTTTGGGTCGTGACAAAAAACTTCATGGAAACACTCATGGATTAGGATATGAGAATGGAATGGCTTTTTCCTCATCATCATCACATATTAAATTTGTTAAAGTATCATACAATTCCATTCACTTTACCTCTAAAGTGATTGAGAACCAAACTTTCAAAGCTAATAAGTCTCATGTGTCAAATAATAAAGGGAAGTCTAATATGACACAACACTTGTTGACATAAAAAGGTAAAACACATGTTAGAAGACCACAACCAAAGCATACTTACATGTATACTAGAGATAATGCACCTATACATATTGCACTAACCTATCAAAATACACATTGTCATTGTCAATGCATGTCTCACATTATGACTCAAAATACTTTTAGGAGTCACTCACCACCACAACACAAAAGGAAGGTCACTCTAGCAATGTATGCTTCTATCGAAAACTACATTTTTAATTGCTACCTTTGGATTATTTTGAAACTAACAAAAATAGGCTAATTAAGGTTTGAGTTCATAAGAATGTTTAAATTATATTGTGTAAGTGTGCTTAAAGTCCACAAAAGCAAAGAGTAAATGGTATCTTAATAGTGGATGTTTAAGACACATAGGAGATACGGAATAATTCAACAAACTTAATGCTAAGGATGAAGGACACATCACATTCAGAGACAATGCTAAGGATGAAGGAAGAATTGTAGGCAATAGAGAAATTGATAATCCTCAATCCTTATCTATACATAATGTATTGTTTATTAATGGTCTTAAACATAATTTACTTAGTATAAATAAAATAAATGGCATGGGAAATAAAGTAACTTTTTGTCATAGAAATTGCTTTGTTAGTAGTCTTGATGAAGATAAAGTAATTTTTAGTGGTGAAAGAATAGACAATGTTTATGTTATTTATTTGAATAAAATTGATAATAAAGACACAAAATGGTTAATGTCTATTTCTCTTGACACATGGACATGGCATAGAAGGTTAGGACATGCAAATTTTGATCGAATGAATGACATTTGTAAACATGAACTTATGATTGATTTACCCAAGCTTGAATTCTCAAATGATAAACCTTATAATGTTTGATAAAAGGAAAAACAATCTAAGTCTTCATTTAAGCTCAAGAATATAGTGTTAAGCTCTAGGCCACTTGAACTTATACATATGAATTTGTTTGGTTCAATTAGAGTTACTAGTCTCGATGGTATACACTAACTTATGTATTGGTTGATGATTGCTCTAGATACACTTAGGTGTGTTCCCTTGATCATAAGAAAGATGCATTTAAAGATTTTTAAAATTTTCAAAAAAGTTCAAAAGGAAAAAGGATTTTGTATTTCATCCATTAGAAGTGATCATGTAACCGAATTTGAAAATGAATTCTTCAAAACCTTTTATAATAAAAATGGTATTTCATATATGTTTTCATCTCCTATAACTCCTCAACAAAATGGGATAGTAAAAAGGAAGGAAAAATAAAACTCTGGTGGAAATGGCTAGAATAATGCTTTATGAGTATAATTTACCTCTACACATTTGGGCAGAAGTCGTTAACACGTCTTGTTATATTTCAAATAAATTTTTTAAAAGATTGATTTTAAACAAAACTCCTTATGAGCTTTAGAGCAATAGAAAACCCAAAATCTTATAGTATTTGGATATAAGTACTTTATATTAAATACCAAGGATAATCTTGAAAAATTTAATTCCAAAGCCAATGAAGGAATTTTTCTAGGCTATTCTACCTTTAACAAAGCATATAGGGTATTTAATAAGAGAACTCTAGTAGTTGAAGAGTCAATGCATGTTGTATTTAATGAATTAAACTCACTTAATCCTATAAAGGATATTTGTAGTGTGATGATATTGTAGGTGAACTTGTGGAAGAAAAGACTCAATAAGAAAATGCAAGCAAACCTTTGGAGATTAAAGATTCTAGAAAGGAAAAAGATAAGGAGATTCCTCAACCTACCTTAAAGAATGATCTTCCAAAGGATTGGCACTTTAAGAAATCACATCCATAAGACCTCATTATAAGTGATACTACACAAGGGGTAACTACTAGGTCTAAACTTAATTCTATTGTAAATTTAGCCTTCATCCCAAAAATATTGACAATGCTTTGAGTGATGAATTTTAGGTCCTTGCTATGAAAGAAGAGTTAAATCAATTTGAGAGAGACAAGGTTTGGACTTTGGTTCCTAGACCTAAACATCATTCTACTATAGGCACCAAATGGGTGTTTAGAAATAAGACAAATGAACAAGGTGTCATAACTAGGAATAAAGCTAGATTAGTAGCTAAAAGTTATAATCAAGAGGAAGGCATTGATTATGATGAAACCTTTAACCTCGTTGCAAGGTTAGAAGCTATTAGAATGTTACTCGCATTTACATCATTCATGGATTTTAAACTTTATCAAATGGATGTTAAAAGTGCATTTTTAAATGGTTTCATTGAAGAGGATATATATGTTGAGCAACCTCTAGGTTTTGAAAGTTTTGATTTTCCTAATCATGTGTTTAAACTTTCAAAAGCATTATATAAATTTAAATAAGCTCCAAGAGCTTAGTATGAAAGAAATCTAAGCATGATTTATTGATTATTTAAATATATGTTAATGATATTAATTTCAGTGCTACTAACTATTGGTTGTGTGAGGATTTTTCAAAGTTAATACAAGGAGAATTTGAGATTAGTATGATGGGTGAGCTCAAGTTATTCCTTGGACTTCAAATTAAGCAATGTAAATATAGGACTTTCATCAATCAAACTAAATATACTAAGGACATTCTCAAGAAATTTGGTATAGATGGAACTAAGTCAAGTAAGACTCCTATGAGCACCACCACCAAACTAAACAGAGATGAGAATGGTAAACCCATTGATGAAAAACGTTTTAGAGGTATGATAAGATCCCTTCTTTAAACTACTAATAGACTGGATATTATGTACAAGGTTTCAATCTAGTACTAGGGAGTCTCATTTGAATGCTATTAAAAGGATTTTCAAATATCTTTATGGAACAATACATTTAGGACTTTGGTATCCTAGGAGTTCATCCTTTGACTTAATTAGTTATTCAGATGTATACTTTACCGGTAGTTTACTATATAGAAAGAACACTTCCAAAACTTGTCAAATTTTAGGTAATTGCTTAGTTTCTTGGTTTAGTAAGAAACAAGTTTTGGTTGCCTTGTCCACCGTTGAAGTAGAATATGTGGCGGCTAATTGTTGTTGCTCACAAGTATTATGGAAAAAACAATAACTTAAGGACTATGGCATTGAACTTGATCATATTCCTATTAAATGTGATAATACAAATGCTATAAGCTTTAGCAAGAATCCTGTTCAGCATTCTAGAACTAAGCACATTGATATTGAATATCATTCTTTGTGTGATCATGTGCAAAATGATGATATTTTTCTTGAATTTGTTGATATGGATCATCAATTAGTAGACATCTTTACCAAGCCTCTTTGTGAGGAAAGATAAAATTTTATTAAGCACGAGCTTAGCCTCTTTACAAGGAAAGATTGAATTTTATTAAGCATGAACTTAGTATGATTGATGGTTCAAGTTTGTCGTGACAACTTGATAAATTGCAAAGTTGATGATTGGATTTGAGAGGGATCATGTAGTTACTTATATATGCTTTCTGTTTATTTTTTGTATTTGATACCATTTAATAAATTCATGTTTAATCATAATTTGTATGGTTTTGGTTTAGTTTTGATATCTAATACTCTATCATAATTTTTTTTTTAAAAAATTTAATTTTTGTAATGTATAAATTTAATTTTATTTGTTGATTAAATAATTAATTATTGAATTTTATTGAATTTATTAATTATTTATTTCTCATACAAAATTTATTATATTGATTTCCCATTTGCATGATTTATTTTTAATATTATTTCAAAAATAAAATTTATTTTTCAATATAAAATGTTTCATTTTGTTAATTTATGATAATTATTGAAATAGCATTTGATTTGGTTGCTATTTGATATAATTTGATGATTAGGGACTCATTTGTAACATCTTTAGGGTATATTTGCCTTTTATTTGAAAATTTTGGGGCCTATATGTTATTTGCATCACAAGCCATTGCTCAACGGTTAGCTCGTGAGCATTTGTCTTCTCGATGGCTAGTGTCGCTCACAAGCGATGCTCACGATCATTAGCCACTCGTGAGGGCAGGCCTAACGAGACATAAAACCACTTTTTAATAAGATTTGGTCTTTTCTTGTTGATTTCTAAAACTATAATGGATATTTCCTATTTTTATTATTTTTATGCATTATGTTATTTTTTTTTTACCCTATTTAGTGTCTTTATAAGCCCTCTAAACTCCCCTTTCATCCTCACATTATTCTATTTGCAATCAAACTATCATTCTCCTCTTAAGAAAATTCTCTCATATTTTCTCTATTATCTTTCATACTCCAAGTGCTATCTCCGTGGCTCCTAAAAAGAAGATCACTTAAGATGTCTCTTCCTCTTTTAAAAGAGCTACCAAATATCAACCTAAGAAGCAACCTCCTCTCTCTTACACTTCAACTCAATTTAGGGAAAGGCTTGCTCAATTTAAGGAAAGGAAAATTATTTCCTCAAAGTTTATGTCTCCAACAACATTAGAAAAGATGGGCTGCTATAGTGAGGTTAGAACATTGCTTGAGAATGCAGGTTTGTATGATTTTGCATTCAAAACTTTTCCTATCTATCCTTCTTTGGTCCATGAATTTCTTGCTTCCTATTGCTTGAGAACCCATCATTTTAATTAGCAAAGCCCTATAAATAGATTGAGACTTAGATTGGGTGGGAGAGATAAGTTTCTTACTTCTCAAGAATTTGATGGTATCTTTAGTTTTAGACAAGGGGGTTTAGCTTCTCCTATTTCTTCTTGGCTTTCTAATTCTTGTTGTACTCGACATACTAAACCTAATGCAAAACCCTTTGAAGCGGGACACATAAAAGCATATAATTTTACTTCAAAATCTCTTTAGTATATGCATAGGTTTATTACCTTATTTTTTGTTAAAGGTATAGATGTTGGGCTAGAAAGATGGCTTCAATGGAGGTTTTGGTTAGCTAGCAATAGTGTTGGCGGTGCCTTATGTATGGGAGGGTTTATTACTAGAATTGCTCATCACTTTGGGATCAACTTGAACAATACTCCTTCAGTTCCTCTATCTTTCCTTGATGATAACCTCATAAGAAACACTAGGCAATTCAAGCTTGTTAGAAATTCTTAGATTTGGAAAGATGAATGATGAGATAAAGATATTGATGAGGAGCTAGAATAAGATTAAAAAGACATTAAACACATTAGAACTCATAGTCTTGAAGGTTTTCAAATTAAAAAAGAAATCCCTCAAGAGCATGCTTTTCCTCAATCTCAAAGAAAAATGCCAAGAGGACCTTCTACCTCTCAAAGTGTTTATGAAGAACCAACTTGTGTTGGAGGATTTTTTATTATCTCTCTATTATTGAATCCAACTTTAACTATAGGTTTGTGGACACAAGACTTAACTATTTTGAGAATAGGATGGATCACATGGAGTATGATATTCATCAATTGTATATTCATCATAACATATAGTGCACTTGCCCTCATCCTCCTCCACCTTCATAAGATTATACTCTTTTTATGTTTTTTGTTTATTTTTCATTAGTTTATGTTTAGTTTTTTAAGCCTTGAGATGCTAATTTATGTCTTGTGTTTTGTTTCTTTTTAGTTTACAAATGATATTCTAATATCATTATAACTTTATCCTTTTCATTAATGCAATTTATATTTTCTTTAAATTTCCTTTTGCATCTTAATTAAGGGGAAGAAACTTTTGAGATTTTTTCTTTATGCATACATTGTAACATTAGACGTATGGCTAGTTTTTTCATAATTTAATAATCATATATTCATGATTTTATACTTATGATAAAAGGCCTTGTTCTGCTTACTTTGCTTATGTATGACATAAATTTTTTTTCTATCTTTGTTTTTCATTGTTTTGGTTCTTAATCCTTTATTTCTCTAAGATTTTTGGTTCCTTTAAGTTTATTTCCCTTTATATCTCTTTTTTTTTTTATCTTTGCCAAAATGGGAGAAAATGTCAAGGATAATTTTATCTATGACAAGCTATGTACCCATATGATCATATGTTATTATTTTTAGCTAAGCACTACAAGATTATGTGACAATGTACCCACATGATCATATGTTATTATTTTTAGCTAACCTCTACATGATTATCTGATAATGTACTATTTTTGTGATTCATTGCATATATGTTTGAAATTATTTCCTTCAAATTGCCTAACATTTATTTTAATGATTGAGTTATCATGTTTTTTTATATTTTTAACACATTTGTCATATTAGGCCATGTTCTTTTTATTCTTTATGTTAAAATTTTATGTTGTTTTTTTTTAAAAAAGGGAATAAAATATTAAATTTATATTTCTTATTATGTCTATAAAAGGAGAATAATAAAAAATATATTTATATAAAGGAGAAAACTTTTAAACCACTTTTAATTAGTATTTTTTTAAATCATCTCCTTTATGATTATTTGATATTCCTTATGTATGCTATGATAATTTAACTTAATTTATCCTTTGATACATGAATTTATGCATATATTAAGAGGGAAGAAAATATTTTCACATATTGCATCTATTTAATTTGAAAGGGTGAGCTATCTTGTATATTACATACTTATTCTTGTTGTTTATTTTTGACACACACACACACTCTTTATTTATTATCTTATCAAATTCGTTGTCGAAGCCAAAAAGGGTGAGATTGTTGGCCATTTGCATTATCAAACTCCTAATTTTGGACTTTGATAAACAATTTATAATCTAATGATTTCATTTAAGTGTGTAGGAAGTTGATCAAGTATCAAGATTAATTGTTTAATGATTGGAAACAATGTAATACTTTTTGAAAGAGTATTAATATACATTTTGATGAAGTATTTCAACCTATGCAAGCCCCAATCATTGAGAAACAATTATATAACAAAAATATACAATTTTAGACTTACAGGTGTCTGCTCATAAGCCTTTCATGAGCTGACCTTGTACAGTGCTTCAGGCGATCATTTTTGCTAAAACACTCAGTTCTCCTCACAATCTGCCCTTACGATCATGAGGAGTAGGCTTTAGCTCATGAGGGCAATCCTAATAGCAATCAATAGATATTTTTTAATGTAATAGTCCTCAAACTGACACTCATAAGCCAAGGTTTCCTCCTCACGACCGTGAGCGGTGGTCTGATAGAAATAATTCCAAGATGATTCAAAAATCAACAAGAGATGTTGGAGACAAAATCAATACATCCAACAACCATAATCTAAGTTGTTTATATATATAAAAAACTCTTGGAGTTCAATTGAAAGTTTATGAAACTTGTTTATTCATTATACTCTCTTAAACATTTAATTAAGCTCTTAAAACTCTTTTCAAATTCATTTTATATTTGTATATCTCTAATGAGAGTTAATGAGTGTTAGAATAGATATTCTTATTCTTCTATTTTCTAGGTTTAGAAAATGGGAAGTGAGATGCTAGTCAAAAGAAATTAGTTTAAGTGTTTGGCCATTAAAAGACTTGAGAAATTAGTTTTAAGTGAGCCTTTGAAAACTCAAGTTATAAGGTTGAAAGAGGGAGCCTCAAACTCTTGTGTAATCTCAATCTTATGAATAATATTATAGGAATTGTAAATCCTAACTTGGGGATAAATTAGGTGGAGACATAAGATTACTGAGAATTCGAACTCCTTAAATTATTATGTTCATCATTCTTCCTTCTCAACATTCTTTCAATTCTTACAAAGAATTCTTTTAATTTTTGTTTATTATTAATTTGCCTTATTCACCTCCCCTCTAAGGCATTTTCAGGTGTTGTGACTCCTGATGGAGTTGATATTGATAGTGTGGGTCCCTTTAATGTCTGAGACTATACTAAGTAACTGCTTGATGTAAGCTACTCAATCTAGAGTCATATGATGGATGCTCACATCAAATGGGATAGCATCACCTATATAGGCGATCTCGATGATAACAACAAATGAAATGAGGTCTATCGTGAGCTCACCGAAAGAAAGTAAGGTGAAATGTGTGTGTGGTCTCAAACCACCTCCCCATTAAGGCGTGCAACAATTGATTGTCGATCCGCCCTTGAGCATCTAGAAGTGATAGGATGAAGTCCTTAAAAATCATATCCTGAATATGGTCCTTAATGTCAGTAGTAAGCTCATTGTACTAAACTCAAGCACTGCTAAAGTTCCCAGCACCTTTGATTGTGTGGGTGATATGTTGTAAGTAAATAGGGAAATCAAAATTTGTGTAACTTGCTTAAAATAGAAAAAAGAAAAGTGATGAATACTATCAGAGAGGCGATAGCTCATTGAAGAGTCGACGCCTCAATGTGAAAAGGTGATGCCACTTCTGTCACGACTCGAACTCAAAGATACTTGACCAGCAGTAAGGAATGGAAAATGCAAAAATGCATCCAAAACCTGTAGTAAGCCTTTACATTTTTTGCAAATTAAAAAAAATTAATAGAATAATAATATCAAAATAAATCCATCAATATTAAATGCAGAAGCCAATTTTCCAACTACATTAGTAACACCATTTAAAACAATCCATAATACAAATGATACAAGTTCATATTCAACTACTGTGGTATCTAGAGTACGATTATACAATACAAAAATCAATTAAATATACATAAAGCTACTGGTGAAGAAGAAACTCGGCGCAAATGATGACTATTAGCAGACTAACATTGAGGTCCTAAAAAAATAAATTGAGAGGAATTAGACCTACTGAGTGAATCAATTTTATGAAATGCATGTTGGTTTGAAAACATTTATGAAATCTCTTTTTAAAAATAAAATAAAATCAATATAAATATTAAAATCCTTTACTTTTCTTAAATATACTTAAGATATGAAACACCTTTCAAACTCACAATTCACTTTATTATAAAATTTTAACATGAAATCAAATAAATATTAGTTTAGTTGGAAAATCTGGTAGAATACCTAAACCACCCAATTCTAATAGCCTTTTAGGTCAATTAGTCTTAATGACTGTCATCCTGAGAGCAAGCTTAACTGAGTTATAGTTGTAGTCTAATCACTTAATCTAATATTGATGTCCCAAGAGCAAGCTCAACTGAGTTACGTCCCATTTTCGGTGTGAGAGCATAAGTCTCCATCGAGCACAATCACAACATTGCCTGAGAGCATAAGTCTCCATCGAGCTCATTCACATACATAATACATGATCATACCCGTGCGCATGTGATTCTAATGATACCTATTAGGTAGCACATTCTACCATTTTTTCCAAATCATTTGAATCATAATTAAATAAATAAATAATTAAAGTGAGATAAAATAAATTCCATAAAACATGCTCTCGAATACAAATCATGATTATAAATAGAGTAATCATGCATATGACAATATAAATTTTGCATGTGGCAATATAAATGAATTCATAAATAAATTCTTATAATCAATTCATTACCATTTTAATCATATGAAAATATAATTTAAAATTCCATAATAAACATTCCATAAAATCAACTTATAGGTCAAGCGTGTTGGGTGATGCGTCCTCAATTGCCCAAATGTTATAGCTCTGGTCCCAGAGTCCTTTAAAATAAATAATATTTATTTAAAATATGCTTATTCAGTAAAATAAATAAATTCATAAAAATTCTCAAAATTTATTAAAAACATGGAAGGATGAGATTGACTTGATCTAAGACAAAATGTTATACAATCTCGTAATTTAACAGATACCAATGTCACATTTTATGAGAAATCTATCAAAAATTCGATAGATTCTCCTCTGTAAAATGAACATTTCTCTACTGAAGTAGAGATGTTCTTGCATGAAAACAACACTTATAATAGTCTCATAGCTCAACAACTCGAGTTATGCCCCACACTGCACTTTATACTCAACCGAGATCCACAATTCACTATATATATATATAATATAATATAATATAAGTTATCTCAAATCATTAATAATTCATAAAAACTTAGTTAACTATTGTAACTTAGTTTGAATGATCCTTTTAGACTGACCATCCGTTTGAGGATGAAAAGTTATGCTGAAATCCAGTCTTATACCTAAAGCCTTCTACAATTCTTGCTAAAAGACTAAAATAAAGGTTGGTCCTCTATCCGACACTATACTTTCTGGCACCCCGTGTAGACACACAATCTAGTTGATGTACAATCTAGTCAACCTGTCTGTAGTGTAAGTCTTTTTAATTGGCAAGAAATGGGTTGTCTTGGTCAACCTATCAACTATCACATATATGGCATTATATCCACTTGATGTGCGAGGCAAACCAGAAACAAAATCCATTGCAATCATGCCCCACTTTCACTATGGGATACGTAACTGTTACAGTAATCCTGAGGGTCGCTAATGCTCCAATTTCACCTATTGACAAGTGAGACGCTTAGATACAAATTCTATAATGTGTCTCTTCATCCCATTCCACCAATATGTATCTTTCAAATTAAGATACATCTTGGAAAAACCTGTGTGAACACTGTAAGCAGAAAAATGAGCTTTTTCCATGATCTCCTTTCTCAAATCATCCACACTTGACACATACAACCTAGTGCTCAAGTGTAATATACCCTCACTGTCGATCATAAAATCTTATAACTGACCTTGTTGTACCTTCATCCTTATCTTCTGCAATTGTAGGTCCCTTCTCTGTGCTACTTTAACTCTATCCAAGTACATAGAATATACCTTTAATTGAGCTAAAAGACATTTCTTGGTTATGTTCAATTGTAACACTTGATTAATTAGCTCGTGCAACTCTTTAAGAATTGGTCTGTTTCCCAAGCTAATGTGAGCTAGACTTCATGCTGACTTCTTACTCAAAGCGTTGGCTACCACATTAGCCTTACTTGAATGGTAAAGAATAGAGAAATCATAATCTTTTAGGAGTTTCATCCATCTCTTTTGCCTCAAATTCAAGTCTCTCTGTTGAAAGATGTACTTCAAACTCTTATGATCAGTGTAGATTTCACAAATCACATCGTACAAGTAATGCATCCAAATCTTCAATGAAAACACCATAGCTACCATCTCCAAATCATGGGTAGGATAGTTCTGTTCATGCTTCTTTAACTATCATGAAGCATAAACAACTACCCTTCCATTCTACATTAGAATACAACCTAATCTTATTCAAGAAGCATCATAATATACATTGTACCCTTCATTTCCAAATGGTAAAGTCAACATTGGAGTTGAAGTCAACCTATCTTTAAGCATTTGAAAATTCTCCTCACACTTGTCTGCCCACATAAACTTAGCATTCTTCTGGGTTAACCTTATCAAAGGTGTAGCTATCTTGGAAAAATCTTTCACAAATCTCTCATAGTAACTAGTTAAACATAAAAAAAACTCTTGATTTCTTTCACTGTTATAGGCCTCGACCACTTTGTAATAGCTTAATCTTTTTTTGATCCACTTGTATGCCATCTTTAAACACCATATGGTTTAAGAATGCCATTTGATCCAACCAAAATTCACATTTAGTGAATTTGACATACAGTTTATGCTCTTTTAAAGTCTGAAGCACCATTCTTAAATACATGACATGCTCAGCTTTGCTCTTAGAATACACCAAAATATTGTCAATAAAGACTATCATAAATCGATCCAAGAATGGCCTAAACACCTGATTCATTAAGTCCATAAAGGCTGCTGGGGCATTAGTCAACCTAAAGGACATCACCAAAAATTCATAGTGGCTATATCTCATCCAAAATGCAGTCTTGGGTACATCTCCACTTCTAATCCTCAATTGATGATACCATAATCTCAAGTCGATCTTAGAAAAACACTGAGCTCCTTGAAGCTAATCAAATAAGTCATCAATCCTGGGGAGAGGATATTTGTTCTTGATGGTGACTTTATTCAACTATTTGTAATTGATACACAGTTAAAGGCTACCATCTTTTTTCTTCACAAAAAACACAAGAGCAACCCAAGGAGATGAACTGGGTCTAATGAAACCCTTGTCGAGCAACTCTTGTAACTGCTCCTTAAGCTCCTTCAATTCTACTAGTTCCATCCTATAAGGTGGCATCGAGATAAGATCTGAACCTGATACAACAGTAATACAGAATTCCATCTCTCTATCCTATGGAAATCCTAGTAATTCTTCAGGGAAAATATCAGGAAACTTGCACACCACTGGCACATTCTCAACTGTCCCCTTATCCACCTTTGTAACCCTAACCACAATTAAATAGCCTTGACATCCTCTTTGAAGAATCTTTCTAGCTGTCATTGCAGAGATTATATTCTGAGGCATTGAACTCTTATCACCTCTAAACCGAAATTCCTTATCATTAGGGATTTTGAAGATCACCTCTTTCTCTCAAAAATCTATATTGGCATATTGTTGAGCTAACCAATCCATCCCCAATGTCACATCAAAATCAATCACATCTAACAAAAATAAGTCTGTCATTAACTCTACCTTTCTCCAACACTAGATAAGATGGAAAGACTATATCTGTCTCCAACTCATCACTAAGTTGAGTCTCTACAGACAAAGGAATCAACAACTTGGATGGTTGTCATCCCATTCTTAAAGCAAACATAGAAGAAACAAATGAATGTGATGCACCGAGATTAAATAAAACTCTAGCATCCTAAGAATAAACTAAGAGAGTACCTACTAAAATCGCAACCAACTTTCACAAGAGTTATAAACAAAGAGTGGATATTTGAGAATTTGAGAGCTTTAATGAATGTTAAGATAGAGAATGATAGTAAGCAAAAATGTCTTAACTTCCATTCAGCTCTAGAGGTGTTTATATAGATAAAAACTAAAAAATATAGCTATTAGAGGTGCAAATAATGTGTCCAACATCTATATTTTGAATCTAATATTTATAATTTTGAATTATTGAAAGTGATGCTGCCAGACTACTGTGCATGGATTGAAACCATGATTGGCTACTGAAGACATTTTAATTTACCTACACTTTCTATATAAAACTTTTAGATATTTGAATTAGCTTATTATATAATTTTGAATCACCTCAATTCAACTTCTTTAGCTTATGATATGTCCAAAATACTAAGAGCTATGCAATCTAAAATGCAGACTACTGTCAAACAGCTATGCAAGAGTTGAAGCCATAATTTTCTATTGGAGATGTTTGAATTTTCCTATTCTTTCTTCATAAAAATTATAGAAATTTGACTTAGATTTATGTATCATTTTTAATCAACTCAATTAGACTTCTGTAGCTTAAGATATGTCCAAAATACTAAGAGCTATACAATATAAAATGCAAACTACTGTTAGACAGTTGTGCACAAGTTGAAACCGTGATTTTATATTAGAGACATTTTAATTTTCACACCTTTTCTTCATCAAAGTTGTATATATTTTACTTATATTTCCATATCATTTTGAATTACCTCAATTGGACTTTTGTAGCTCAAGATATGTCTAAAATACTAAGAGCTGTGCAATCTGAAATGGTAGCTGCATACGTTGATTTTGACTCAATATTTGCATAGCCAAATGAACTCAGATTTTGACAAGTAAGAGAAATTCAAAAAGCTTAAGATGTCTACTTCAAATGTTAATAGGAATTACTTTCTCATTATAAAGCTTTAAGGATGTGAAAAGCCTTTTTGAATCTCAGAGGTTGAATCAGCCCAAGATATTCATACTTCAATTTAACTTTCAATAGAGTCCTAACTTATACACACTTAAACAAACAAATTAAATGCTCAAAATTAAGTTTTTTAAGATAAAAAATAAAGATTGATTATTGCTAATGTCAATAATCTCCACCTTTTTTTATTTTAATAAACTTATTTTAAGTTTGATAAAAAATAATACAAAGTAAAGTGTGTGACAATATTTGTGATAATAATGATATCGAATGAAATAAAATATATTTCTTCATTTATCCCCCTATGAATATGGACATGATAAGAAATATAAATTTATAGATTATTCCCCTTAACAGAAAAATAAAAATAATATAAAATATAGCAAGAGAGATAGAAACATGACATTCTTATGACAAATGTATTAAAAACATAAAATATGATAACATAATCATTCAAATAAATGTTAAGCAATGTGAGAAAATAATTTCAAACATATATAAATATAGTGCCACTAAAATGCATCATAAAAATAGTTAATATAACAATAATGTTTATGCTAAACGAGCTGAACTATCATATGATGATATAGAGTTTTGCTAGCTAATCAATCATTTATCACTTAGCAAAAAAAAAAAAAACACAAATTATCCATAACATATTTTCCTCTCTTTGTACAAGAGCAAAAGGAAAAGAGAGAGATATAAGGGGAAATGAACCTAAAGGGACCAAAATTCCTATAGGAACAAATCAAAGATACACCAAATCTTTGTAAAAATATTCATGTCTTATCAAAGATCAAAACAATTCCTAAGAAGATATTCATGCCTTATCAAAGATAAAAACAATTTCAAAGAAGAAATTGTACATGAATTATGCATGTACAAACACAATAATAAAATATTATACACATTTTTAGTAATAATAACAAACTCAAATATATTTCTCCCCTTTGTCAAAAGCAAAAAGAAAAGAGAGAGATATAAAGGGAAAATGAAATCTTTATAAAATCTATGTCATACATAAACAAAGTAAGCAAAATAAGGCCTTTTGTCACATATGATGTACGACAAAATTAGCCATACTTATAATGTTAATATGCATGCAACAATTTATCAATCCCCATATATTAAACAAAAATATAATATTTCACTAACAAAAACACATTTTTTAAGGGAGTTTTAAAATTAAAAAAAGAGTACACATGTTAAAAAAATTAACTAAGTACACATGCAAACTCAAATTATTTCTCCTCCTTTGACAAAATACAAAAGGAAATTAAAAAAGATAAACCAAATATAAACTGACAACTATAAAAAAAAATTTAAGATTAAAATCAAAATATTTATCAATCAAAGTAATCAATAAGCACAACATGATTTCACATAAAAATAGTTCAATCATCAATTAAACATAAAATAAGATAGACTAGAACCATTAATCATGTCAAGTTCATGCCTAATGAAATTTAATCTCTCTTCATTGAGAGGTTTGATGAAGATATCTATAAGTTGATTATGTGTATCAATAAATTCAAGTGAGATATCACCAATTTGAACATGATCATGCAAGAAATGATGTCTAATGTATATATGCTTAGTTCTATAATGCTTAATGGGATTTTACTAAGGTTGATAGCACTTGTATTGTCACATTTGATTGGAATGTGATCAAGTTTTACACCATAGTCTAACAACTATTATTTTTTCCATAAAACTTATGAACAACAAAGACTTGCTGCAAGATATTCAACTTTAGCAGTGGACAATGCAACTAAAACTTATTTCTTTCTAAACCAAGAAACTAAACATTATCCTAAAAATTGACAAGTTCTGAAAGTACTTTTTCTATCTAGTAAACTACCAATAAAGTCCTCATTAGAATAACTAATCAAGTCAAAGGATGAACTCCTAGGATACCAAAGTCCTAAATGCATTATACCACAAAGATATTTGAAAATTCTTTTAATAGCATTTAAATGAGACTCTCCAGGACTAGATTAAAATCTAGCAAACAAGCAAATAGCAAATATAATATCAAGTCTACTAGCAGTTAAATAAAGAAGGGATCCGATCATACCTCTAAATCACTTTTCATCCGATTTGCCATTCTCATCTTTGTTAAGTTTGTTTGTGGTGTTGATTGGAGTTTTACTTATTTTAGCAACATCCATGCCAAACTTCTTGAGAAAGTCTTTTGCATACTTGGTATGATTAATGAAAATTCCATTTTTGCATTACTTGATTTGTAGTCCAAGAAAGAATTTGAGTTCACCAATTATACTCATCTTAAATTCTCCTTGTATTAAATTAGAGAATTCCTGCAATGGTTAGTAGCATCAAATATAATGTCATCAACATATATTTGAACAATTAATAAATCATGCTTGGATTTCTTTATGAAAAGAGTTATATCAACTTTTCCTTTAGAGAAACCTTTCTTTAATAAGAAGTTGCTCAATCTTTCATACCAAGCTCTAGGAGCTTGTTTCAATCCATATAATGATTTATAAAATCAAAGCTTTCAAAACCTGGAGGTTGTTCAATATACACCTCTTCTTCAATAAAACCATTTAAAAATGCACTTTTAATATCCATTTGAGAAAGTATAAAATCCATAAATTATGCAAATGCAAGTAGCATTCAATGTCTTCCTCTTGATTATAGCCTTTAGCTACTAGTTTACCTTTATTCCTAGTTATGACACCTTGTTCATTCATCTTATTCCTAAACACCCTTTTGGCACCTATAATAGGATGATGCTTCGATCTAAGGCGAAGGTCCAAACCTTATTTCTCTCAAATTGATTTAACTCTTTTTGAATAGCAAGGACCCAAAATTCATCACATAAAGCATCATCAATATTTTTAGGTTCAATTTGAGAAATGAAGGCTAAATTAACAATAGACTTTAATTAAGATCTAGTAGTTACCTATTTTATAGTGTCATCTATAATGAGGTCTTGAGGATGAGTTTTCTTGAATTGCCAA
The DNA here is from genome assembly GCA_947683625.1 of Mallotus nudiflorus. NCBI lineage: Eukaryota > Viridiplantae > Streptophyta > Magnoliopsida > Malpighiales > Euphorbiaceae > Mallotus > Mallotus nudiflorus. Next base: position 6,520,320 of record CANTUR010000029.1, on the reverse strand, counting down.
TCCTTTGGAAGTTCATCCTTCAAGGTAGGTTGAGACGTTTCCTTATTGTCCTCCTTGCTTGGACCTTTAAGTTCCAAAGGCTTACTAGCATTTTCTTCTTGATTTTCCATAATCTCATCGTTACCTATAAGATTATTAACACTATAAATATCCTTTCTAGGATCAAGTGATGTTGATTCATCAAATAAAACATGTATTAACTTTTAAACTACTAGAGTTCTCTTATTAAAAACTCTATATGCTTTACTATAAATAGAATAGCCTAGGAAAATTCCTTCATCGGCTTTGGAATAAAATTTTTTCAAGATTATCCTTGGTGTTTAATATAAAGCACTTACATCCAAATACTCTTAGATATGAGATTTTGGATTTTCTATTGTTCCATAGCTTATAAGAAGTTTTATTCAAAATTTGAAATGTAGCAAGACGTGTTAACGACTTTCGCCCAAAAGTATAAAGGCAAATTATACTCATGAAGCATTGTTCTAGCCATTTCCAAAAGAGTTCTATTTTTCCTTTCAACTATCCCATTTTGTTGAGTTCTAAGAGAAGAGAATGTATGTGAAATACCATTTTCATCACAAAAGGATTTGCAAAATTCATTTTTAAACTCGGTTCTATAATCACTTCTAATAGAAGAAATACAAAAATCTTTTTCTTTTTGAACTCTTTTTGCAAAATTTTTAAAAGCTTTAAATGCATCATTCTTATGAGCAAGGAAATATACTTAAGCAAATCTAGAGTAATCATTAACTAATATATATGCATAGTGCATACCACCAAGACTAGCAACTGTAGTTGGTCCAAATAAATCCATATGTATAAGTTCAAGCGATCTAAAAGTGGAGACTACATTTTTTAGCTTAAATGAGGACTTGAATTGTTTTCCCTTTTGGCAAGCATTACAAGGTTTATTCTTAGTGAATTCAAGCTTAGGTAAACCAATCATAAATTCATATTTACAAAGATCATTCAATAGCTCAAAATTTGCATGTCCTAACCTTTTATGCCATTTCCATATGTCATGGGAAATTGACATCAAGCATTTAATATCTTTGTTATCAGTCTTATTCAAATCAATAACATAAAGATTATCAACCCTTTCACCATTAAAAATTACTTTGTCTTCATCAAGACTACTAATAAAGTAATTCTTAGGATAGAAAGTGACTTTATTTCTCATATCACATAATTGACTTATACTAAGCAAATTATGTTTAAGAAAATCAAGAAGCAACACATAGTATAGAGTTAAGGATTAAGGATTACCAATTTCTCTAATGCCAATAATCTTTCCTTTTGCATTTTCCTTGAAAGTAACGTGTCCTCCATCTTTAGCATCAAGTTTGTTGAATTGCTCTTTGTCTCCCATCATGTGCCTTGAGTAACCACTATCAAGAAACCATTTTTTTTTATCTTTTGGACTTCAAGCACACCTACACAAGACAATTTAAGCATTTTTTTGAACCCAAACCTTTTTTGGTCTAAGTTGGCTCATTTAAGATAGTTCGTAGGAAGCAAGTTCATGTGCAGTCTTCTATAGAAGCACACGTTATTGGTATATCCCTTGATCATGCAATATAAGCATTTAACATTTGCAAATTTATTTCTCCTAGGAGGATATGCATTCCTAACATATGAAGCATGGCTTTGTTGATGTTGTGGTGTGTGTCTCCTAAAGTTCTTTTGAGTCATAGTATAAGATATTCATTAGCAATGACAATTTGTATTTTGATAGGTTTGTACAATATAGTTATGAGTATTGTGTCTAGTGTATATGTAAGCATGTTTAGGTTATGTTTTCCTAACATGATGCTTACCTCTTTATGTCATATAAGGTTGAGTCTTATAAGACTTTCCTTAAGTGTTTAACATATGAGATCTTTTAGCTTTGAAAGCTTAAGTCTCATTTTTTTAGGGTAGAAGGAGCATAATTATTTGAGGCTTTAACAAATTAATATATGATGATGATGAGGAAACTATTCCATTGGTATATCTAATTCCATGTATATCTCTATGGAATTTTTGAGAGTCAAGAATATTATTTAAAGATTCTTTTCCCTTCATGAGTTTTTAAATTATTGGATAATTTATCATTTGATTTAACTAGATTAGAAAATTCATTTTTCAATTTTTCAAATTCCTTGGTTAGGCTAGATAACTCATGCTTATAATGCTTTTTCTTAGATAATAAGTTTTTACATTTAAGCAAGAGTTTCCTTACCATAGAGCTTTCAATATCATCATCATCATCACAAGAATAATTAAATATAGATGGTACCTCTTTTTCGCTTACAAGAGCCATAAAATAAAGGTTGGCTACTTCTTATTATTCCTATTCCATTTCTGATTCGGAGGAGTCATTCCAAGTTACCTTATAAGCCCTCCTTTTCTCTTTAGTTCCTTTGCTCTTATTTTTGAGTTTAGGACACTCACTTTGGATGTGACTCAGTTTCTTGCATTCATAGCAAGTAATGTCTTTGGTTTTCTTTTTACCTTCTCCTTTATAGTGCTTATTGAAGTCTCTTGTTCTTGATGAATGTTTCTTTTTCAAGAACTTTTTAAAGTTTCTAGTGAGCATGATAATTTCATTATCTTTATGACTAGAACCTTCAACATTTTCTTCTTCACTATCATTTTGTGAAGCTTTTAAGGCAATGCTCTTTTTCTTATCTTCCTTTTCTTCTTGTTCTTCACCTCTTTGCTTAATTATTAGCTCATATGTTAAGAGCTTTCCAATAAGCACGTCGGTAGAGAGAGTTGAGAGGTCTTAAGCTTCCTCAATTGAAGTAACCTGAGATTCTTATTCCTTCTTAGGTAGGATTCTTAGAATATTGTTATTTACTTCTTCTTTGGAGAAATGCTTTCCAAGTTTCTTAAGGGTCATGATAAGTGCGTTGAGTCAATTTGTCATCTCCGTGATTGACCCATTAGGCTTCATCTTGAAAATTTCGTATTCATACATGTGAAGTTAAACCTTTTTACTTCTAACTTGCACATTGCCTTTATAATGATTTTCCAAGGTCTTCCACATTTCCTTGGCCAATATGTAATGTTAAAGTTTTCCTGCTTCTTCCCTTGTCATAGAAGAGACTGGAGTGATCATTATTTTTATGATTTTTTTCCTTTTGCTCGTTGTTCCATTGACTCCTTGCTAGAGTAGTTACCACACCATTAATGGTAGTTGTAGGTGGTTCCCAACCTTTTAGGAAAATATCCTAAAATTTGATGGAATCACAATCAAGGTATAGCTTCATTTTAAACTTCCAATGAGGATAGTCATTACCATCGAAGAATGGTCTAAATGAAGAAATATTTTGTGATTCACTCCCCATGATCTTATATTTTAGCAATGAAGTTCCTAGAATTCAAGCCTTGATACCAATTAAAAAGGTCCTAGAGGGGGTTGAATAGGGCTATAAAATAAAAATTGAAATTAAAAAAAATTCTTTATAAGAATTCAAAGAATGTTGAGAAGGAAGAATGAAGAACACAATAATTTAAAGAGTTCAGATTCAATAACAATTTTATATCTCCACCTAAGTTATCCCCAAGTTAGGATTTTCAATCACCCACAAACTTATTCACAAGATTAAGATTACATAAGAGTTTTATGGCTCACTCTTACAACCTTACAACATGAGTTTTCAAGGCTCATTTAAAAAATCAAATCCCAAGTCTTTCAATGGATAATACTTAAACCAATTCCTTTAGAAATAAATCTCACTTTCCTAATAATCTATCCCAAGATTTAATATGAAGAGAAATTCTATTTCTAATACACAACCAACTCTTATGAGAGTTATAGACAAAGAGTGAATATTTGAGAATTTGAGAGCTTTAATGAATGTTAAGATAAAGAATGATAATAAGCAAAAATGTCTTAACTTCCATTTAGCTTGATAAAAACTCAAAAATATAACTGTTGGAGGTACAAATAATGTGTCCAATGTCTATATTTTGAATCCAATGTTTATAATTTTGAATTATTGAAAGTGATGTTGTTAAACTGCTATGCACGGATTGAAACTATGATTGGCTACTGAAGACATTCGAATTTGCCTATAATTTCTTTATAAAAATTATAGATATTTGACTTAGCTTTTCATATCATTTTGAATTAACTTAATTTGACTTCTATAGCTCAAGATATGTCTAAAATACTAATATTTATGCAATTTAAAATATAGACTACTAGCAAATAACTATGCATGAGTTAAAGTCATAATTTTCTATTGGAGACATTTGAATTTACCTAAAATTTCTTCATAAAAATGTATAAATTTGACTTATCTTTTTTTATCATTTTAAATCACCTTAATTGGACTTTCGTAGCTTAAGATATGTCCAAAATACTAAGAGCTATGCAATCTAAAATGCAGACAACTGTAAGACAGTTATGCACAAGATAAAATCATGATTTTATATTGGAGACATTTGAATTTTCCCACACTTTTTTCATAAATTTTATAGATATTTGACCTATATTTCCATATCATTTTGAATCACCTCAATTGAACTTTTGTAGCTCAATATATGTCTAAAATACTAAGAGTTGTGCAATCTAAAATAGTGGCTGCATACATTGATTTTGACTCAATATGTCTACTTCAAATGTGAAGACTATTACTTTCTCATTATAAAGCTCTAAAGATGTCAAAAGCCTCCTTAAATCTTAGAGGTCGAATTAACCCAAGATATTCATACTTCATTTTAACTTTCAATAGAGTCCTAACTTATACACACTTAAACAAAAAAAATTAAATGCTCAAAATTAAGTTTTTTAAGATTAAAAATTAAGATTGATTATTGATAATGTCAACAGTAGTCATGTACGGGTAAATGGTCTGTATGAACCAGTTTAGAGTTGCAGCCTATACTGATAACTCCATTATCATAATCCTCTAATAATCCATATATCTGGTCCTAATCCAAGCCTCGATAGTGGTAATGAAATCCAGGGCATCACCCATACCATTGAAAGAAACTCTTTTAACTCTCGAATACAATAGAGCTGTATCTGTATCTGACATCCTATGATTCCTCTGCTGTAACATCTGTTGTACCAAAGGCATAGCTTGATTCAATGCTACTAAGCCTTGGTTAATCCTTATCATGCCAGCTGCAAAAGCTACATGATCCACTTCTGGCGCTTCTAACTCAACTTGTTGCTATTACGCTTGTCTCTTTGCTGCAGCAACTCTAGGTCTACCCTTTACTCTACATTGTGGGGCATGAGGAGCTTTATCTTGATTTGACTATTCATCCTCATCATAAGCTACATCCACAGTAGGAGCATTCCATACCCTCTATCTCATTCTAAAAAAGATAAAACCAATAAAATTGAAAACACAACAAGGAATCGATAAATACACAAAAATCTAGAAATATCGATAATAATAATTGACATATACCACCTATTTACCATTGTAGTTCAAGAAAAGACCTATTCCAATAACCCAAAGATCAAATAAATAAACCATAACCTCTAATACCAACTTTGTCACAACTCAAACTCGAAGGTACATGACTGGCACTAGGGAATGAAGAATGCAAAAATGCATTTGAAACTCGTCATAAGCCTTAAAAATTTTTTACGAATTAAAAACAATTAATAGAACAATAATATCAAAATAAACCCATTAATATCAAACATAGAAGACAATATTCCAAATACATTAGCATCATAATTTTAAAACAATCCACAAGGTAAATGATACAAGTTCATACTCAACTACTGCGATATCTAGAGTACAATTATACAATTCAAAAATCAATTAAACATACATAAAGCAGCCGGTGAAGAGGAAACTCAATGCAGACGGTGACTACTGGCAGACAGACTTAAGGTCCTTAAAAAAAATAAGTTAAGGGGAATCATACCTCACTGAGTGAATCAATTTTATTAAATGCATGCTGGTTTGAAAACATTTATGAAATCCACTTTTAGCGATAAAATAAAAAATATATAAATATAAATATTAACATCCTTTACTTTTCTTAAATATTCTTCAGATATAAAATACCTTTCAAAATTACAATTCACTTTATTATAAAATTTTAACATTAAATCAAATAAATATCAGTTTAAGTGAAAAATCTGGTAGAACACCTAAACCATCAAATTCTAATAGCCTTTTAGCTCACTTAGTCCAAATGATTATTGTCTCGAGAGCAAGCTCAATTATGTTACAGCCACGGTCTAATCACTTAACCTAATATTGATGTCCCGAGAGTAAACTCAACTAAGTTACATCCCATTTCCGTCCTGAGAGCACAAGTCTCTACCAAGCATAATCAAAACATTGCCCAAGAGCACAAGTCTCTATCGAGCTCATTCACATACGTAATACATTATCATACCCGTGCACATATGGTTCTAATGATACCCACTAAGTAGCATGTTCTATCATTTTCTCCAAATCATTTGAATCATAATTAAAATAAATTAAATAATTAAATAATTAAAGTGAGATAAAATAAATTCCATAAAACATGCTCTTAAATACAAATCATGATTATAAATAAAGTAATTATGCATATGACAATATAAATCATGCATGTGGCAATATAAATGAATTTATAAATAAATTCTTATAATCAATTCATTATCATTTTAATCATACAAAAATATAATTTAAAATTCCACAACAAACAATCCATAAAATCAACTCACAGGTCGAGTGTGTTGGGTGACGCGTCCTCTGCTGCCCAAATGTTACAGCTCTGATCCTGAAGTGCTCTAAAATAAATAATATTTATTTAAAATATGTTTATTCAACAAAATAAATAAATTCATAAAAATTCTCAAAATTTATTAAAAACATGAAAGGATAAGATTAACTCAATCTAAGACAAAATGCTATATAGACTCAAAATTTAATAGATATCGATATCACGTTTTATGAGAAATCTACCAAAAATTTGGCAAATTCTCCTCTATAAAATGAACATTTCTCCACTGAAGTAGGGTTGTCCTAACAACTCAATAACTCAAGTTGGACCCCAAACACTGCACTTTATGCCCAACTGAGATTCACAATTCACAAATTTGCAAACCATACATCAAATGAAAGCTCTAAACCTTAATTTAAATAATCTAAACTCAATTTGACATGAATCAACCAAATAAAAGCTCAATTTCACAAATTAAAATTAAAAAAACCTAAAATAAAAATTTTTAAAATTGAGGGAATTACCATCAAAATGGGTTGAGGGCTTTAGAAGACCAAAGGATGGAGATTCAAATGAGATTAATAGCAAACCAAGGGGTGGCTGGAGGCAACGCCGACAAGCCCTTGAATCCCACGATGCCGAGAAGAAGAGAAAAGGAGAGAGAGAGAATGGTGGGAGAGGAAGAGAAGGGGGAGGAGTAGGTGATCTGCTAGTGGTTTTGGCAATGCGACAAGGAGGAGGGGTGCAGTGATGGTGGCTATATCAGTGGTGGGGTAGTGAGGTAAAGAATAAGGGAAAGAAGAAGAAAAAGGAAAAGAAAGGGGAGGGGAGGGGAGGGGAGGGGGTCTGTCACTTTTTTTTAATTAAACAAAAGCACCAATAGTACAATTATAATATTTTATAATTAAAATATCTCTTCCCCCAATTATAGAACACACATTATATATATATATATATACACACACACACACACACTCTTAAATTTTAATAAAATTTTATTAACACACACATTAACACTAATTAAATAAAATTATAATTAAACTTAATAATCCACATTTAAAATCAATAATTAAATTTAGGTCTTTACAACCTTAAAGAGGCGACGCCTCAGAAAAGTTATGAAAAATGATGATTTTCTATCATAGAGGTGGCGCCTAATCGATGAGGTGATCACGTCATCAAAGAGGTGACACCCCCTTATTTCGAAGCACACAAGATAGTTTTTAATTTCTTCATATTTTTTAATTTTCTCAATTTAATCAAATACATTCCTATTTTTAATGTTGAATGTACATCTACTAATCATAACCCAATAATTATTCACAGAAAAAATAATTGGTTTGGATACTAAACTCTTCAGAAGCCAAAGCGGATATATAGGTGCCTAAACTCGTAGTGAGTGGAATCTCATCTGAGAATTCAAGGGTCTGTAAAGGCTCTATAAGAGGCGTCACCAGGTCCTACTGTGGCAAATTAGGGGTGTGGGCATCGTCCATTGTTGAAAAAAAAGACGTGGATAAAAAGAAAAAAGGAGAAAAAAGAAAAGAAAAAAATAATGAAGAAAAGAGAGTTTAAAAAACAAGAGGAGAAAAAGAAAGGGTTTTATAAAAAGAAAAGAAAGAAAAAAAAAGAACAAAAGAGAGTTAAAAAAAGAGAAAAAATTCTACCTCTCAGTTTTGAACACCATGACTGACGCACGGATTTTAAGGGACTGCCTCTAGGATTTGTATACCCAAGGTTGACAGCATGAGCTTTTTAATTATTGAAGAAAAATTTAACCTCTTGGTTTTGAATACTGAGGCTGACAATGCAGATTTTAGGGGATTGCCTCACGGGTTTGTATACCCAAAATTGACGGTGTAAGCTTCCCAATTTCTGAAGAAAAATTTAACCTCTTATTTTTTAATAATGAGGTTGACAGTGCGAATTTTAATGGACTACCTTTTGGTTTTGTATACCTGAGGTTGATGTTGTGAGCTTCCCAATTATTAAAGGAACTCAACCTCTCAGTTTTGAATACTGAGGTTAACAATGCAGATTTCTTAATGGATTTAAAATTTTTGAATCAAAGCATCAAAATGTTATTAGATTCAAAATTATTTTATCAAAGTGTTAGAATATTATTGGATTTGGAATCTTCTAATCAAAGTATCAAGATGTTACTGATTTAAAAGTTTTCTTATCGAAGTATCAAAGCGTAAGGTTTGACCTCCGGGGTTTGTATACCTAAGGCCAACGACACAGATTTTGAAGAATTCAATTTCTGAGTGAGACTTGGATTATTATTGCTTATGTTATGAATGTGATTTTTTAAAAAATTGTTATTAAATGCATTTGGTTTTTTAAAAAATCATGGGGCAAACTATAGACACCCAGTTTGATCGGCCCGTAATAAAGGACAAACTGTGGATGCTCAGTTTGATTGGCCTATGATAAAGCCTAGTGATGAGAACGTACGAAGCTTAAATACAAGAGAATACCTAAAATCTTCTTAAAAATGGACCCGAGAACTTAAAGCCATTCCAATCCCAAACCTATGTAAACACAAGACTTAAACCTACAAATCCAAGCCCAATCCCGTTCTGGCCCAAAGGCCTAATCCTAGGTCAGGGCCAAATAGGCGACACCTCATTAAAGAGGTGCCACCTCTGTAACAACCACTTACATTTTCATTAAATGTAGAGGTGACAATAGTGATTGAAATGGTAAGCCCACCTCTTACTGAACTTGTTACGTGAAAATGAGGGCTTTGAGAGTAGAAAGAAAATTTCAATGATAAGGGTGGAATAGCGAGGGTCTTATGAAGGAATGAGGAGTTAAAAGGGGTATTGAGAAAGAAAAAAAAAAGGGGGGGAAAGCAACCATTAGCAAAGGGGGAGTGAGTTTTAGAAGGAAAGAAAGGAAGGGGAAGCCCTAAAAAGAAAAGGAAGAAGAAAACATTCTTGGAGAAAAAGAGAAAGGAAAATATAGCTTAGAGATTCATTTTTAAAGAAGGAAAAGCGAAACTTTTGCATTCAAGGGAAGTTCAATACTCACACTTGTCTCTAAGGGCTAACCATTTTGGAAAAAATAATCTCATAAGCAATAAGAGTCTTTACTTTTTATGTTAAATCTTAGTTTAGAATAAACTTTCTTTGTTTACTTGCTTGTATTTCTTTAGATTTATCCTTTATTATGTTATATCGTGACATGATCTGTTACATTACTAGGTGTAGTTTTTATTTTTCATTATTTCCATCATATTTTTTTTACTTACAACTTTAAAATCTTGTCTATCTACTATTATGCCTGTTAATTAGGCGGTACCTCTTTATGATGAGGTGACTCCTCACACTTTAACAGAGCCATGCATAGTTTATTTATGATTTTCTTATTTGTTCATGTGGTTTATATTTGTATGTATTCTTATGTTTCTTTAACTTCATAACTTTTAAACGATTATTTATTTACCTTGATTAGTTGAAATAGTCATGAATTTATTACTTCCATGTATGTATATTTAATTGATGGACTCACTTAGTGGCTTCCTTTTTGTAGGATTCATATATTTATAGGGATTGATATTTTGCTCATTCCTGGGAACTTGAGATAATTTGGATCATCCAATTTTAATTCGTATTCCTTTTTGTTTGTTTCTTGATTATGTTTAGTTTAGTTTCCGTTTAGTTCTGGTTTATTTTCTATTTATTATCCCTTTCTTGCATGTAAAAAGTTGTAATCTATGCACCTCTGTCCTTTCTTTGCATGTAATTTTATCTCTATTTTGCGAATAAATATTTTATTTATATAGTGAACCACTTTAAAATGCATGAATTTGAATTAATGTGCAAATTTGGAATTAAGCATAAAATTGGAAATTGATTGAACACAATTGTAATTTGTATGTTAATAATGAAGTAAATGAAAAATTAAAGGTAATAAAATACAAAATGCAAATGGAGGCCCCTTTCTTGCATGTAAAAGGTTGTAATTTCTTTGCCCGTTTGTCCTTTCTTCGCATGTAATTTTATCTTTATTTTGCGAATAAATATTTTATTTATGTAGTGAACCACTCTTAAAATATATGAATTTGAATTAATGTGAAAATTTGGACTTAAGCATAAAATTGGAAATTGATTAAAGACAATTGTAATTTGTATGTTAATAAAGAAGTAATTGAAAAATTAAAGGTAATAAAATATAAAATGCAAATAGAGGCTAATTGCAAAGTTGGATGGGCATTCCAAAAGCCCATACCTAGTTTTCGAACCTGTTCTCTGAAGACAGCTTTTGGAAACTTTCATGGAATCCAGTTGTTGTACAGTGTATCCCGAGTCTCATCTGGGTGGCAACTCCTTCTCCAATTTGAGCTTCAAGACTATTTTTTATTTTTTAGTAGGTCTCAAGCTCACACAGTGTCATGGTTACCAAGCACTTAGGTGCATGCTAAACCCTGCCACCTAATACCTTTTTAATTTTAATTAAATTTTATTGCAACATAAGTCCTAATACATTGTTTTTATTTTCTATTATTATTATTTATATATATATTATTCATGCATTAAATTTAATTTATTTATAAATATATAATTTAAGATTAATCCCAAGTACGGACGTGACATAAAGAGCAATGGAGTTTACAGACATAATTCGGATAAGTGGAGTTAAAAAAAACCAGTCAGTTGAGACATGTAAACTAGAGTTTTAAAATAGCCATGGAGGAAGGCATTAGAATCATCAAGTTGATGAAGTTACCAGTGATGCACTGATGCTAAAGAAAGTATGAGTCTGATGGTTGTGGACTTCATAACTAGACTAAATGTGTCGGTAAAATCAACTCCATTTTGCTAATGATACCCCTTGGCTATCAATCGAGCCTTGTATTTGGAGATAGAATTATCTAGATTCCTCTTGATATGATAGACCCATTTATTGCCAATAACATTTTGGGTTGAAGGGTGAGGTACTAGTGTCCACATTTGGGTTTGAATGAGTGCATCAAGTTCATGTTGCATGGCCTCTCACCATTGTTTATGTTTATTTGCTTCAATGAATGAAGATGGTTCAGAAGTGGATGAGGAAGATGAGGTAGTAAGGAGGGCTTGTCTTCAGTTCATTATTGAAGGACATATTCTCATATTATGGGTATGGATTAATGAGGTTTGTAGGTTGGATACTGAAGGTTGGTTTGGCAGTAGTTGATGTGGATTATAGTCAGATATATCGATAACAAGTTTGAGGCTAGGAGATAAAGGACTTGGCGATGAGGATGAAGGTGAGGTTTATTGAGGTGGATAAGTATTCAGTTGGGATGAGGAAGGAGAATTTGGATGAGATGGGGAAGTGTTTATTGGAGAGGACAAGGAAGAGAGAGAATTAGTGTTATAATCCGAATTTATAATAAATTATAAAATTAATTTCTAGGATTTGCAGTGTTAATAATTATTTTATTAATTTGTTATATTATGGTTATTTTGTGAAATTAAATTAAATTCAAGTGTTATTATTTATTTTATTATATTATGGTATTATTATTAATTTGTTGTTATATATTATTTAATATTATTATTATTTGTGAATTATGTTAATGTAGTGTATTTTAATATTGTGGTGAGAATTTTTATATATACAATTGTTTTAATAAAATAAATAAATAAAATAATTTTTTTATATACAAAAACTTTTTTTTTCTTTTTCTCTCTTCGTCTTTTTCTTTCCTCTCTCTTCCCTCTCTTTCTTTCCTTTCCCCTCTCCTTTCCCTCCTCCCTCACGCTGTAGACACAGCCCCTGCACATGACAGCACACCACCATCGCCACCACCACCTGCCCTTTCCTTTCTCTTCCTCCCGTCGTCGATCGCTGCTCTCTTCCCTCTCAGTTTCTCCTCAGCGTTGGTTTGGATTGGAGCACGCCGATGACGTTTCTAGCGATGGTTGGAGCTCCCATTGGTGTCAATCAAAAGCTTTTTCCTTAGGCTTCATTTCCCCTAAGGTAATTCACTTGAACAACTTCAAATTCAACTCCAATTTTGTTGATTTAATTCTAGGGTTCAAAGTTTTATTTGTTGATTTTAAGTTTAATTAGTTTGATTCATGTTAAATTGACCTTGGATTAGTTAAAGTGAAGTTGCAAGCTTTCCAAAAATGTATTTAAATTTGATTTTGAAGATAGTTGCATTTTGGGTAGTATTCCAAGCTCGATTACTGTTCACGTGTACTGTTCCGAACTCAGAAATGTGTTTTATTTTTAATAAATTTTACTAATTATTTTAAGCATATTTCGTGAAGTATATTGAAATAATGTTCCAAATTTTTATTATGGATTTTTCAATATTTATGTAAAAATTGGATTTTTGAAAAAATTAGTATAAATTAGTAATTTTTATATTTAAATTGAAATTATTGTTAATTATTATTTTTTGGATAATTTTTGAGTAATAAATAGTATTAAAATAATTTTTATGAATTGTTTACTATTTTTAGCTAATTAATAATAATTTCTGGAAATATATTCAAATAATCGTTTTATCTATTATTTTTAAGATTAAATGAATTTTTAGTTATCTTTGTTATATACTTGGGCAATTTAAAAAATTATCGGTAATTTATGCTATTTAATTTTGAATATCTGAAAAATGAATTTTATTAATATTATTTAATTATATTTGGGATTTTATTATTTATTTTGAAAATAAATATCTTTGATGCTTTTATTATTTAAATAAATTGAATTGTGATATTTTATGATTTTTATGAGTTTTGGTGAATTATTAATATTTATTATTATTTTATTGATTTTGATTATATTAGTTCTCGGTTGGACAATAATTATAGTTTGGGGGCCCAACCCGAGGAGTTGAGCATTTTAAATATTTGAAGTGTGTTTGCGTGCAAGATCGGCTCTACTTTTAGTAGAGAAACGTTTATTTTACAGAGAAGACTTTGCCAAATTTTCAGTAGAATTCTTGTAAAATGTGATATCTGATCAATCATGAGTTTTGATTTTTGTCGAGTCGTGTCATAGATTGAGCCTTTCTTCAAAAATTTTAGAAGTATAAAATTAGGATTTTGATTCTAATATGTTATTATTATTATTATCCTTAATTACTCTGCGAGCTAGACCTATCGAAGCGGGACAACCGAGCCAAGATAGAGGAGCGTGATAAAACTGTGAGTTATTATTATATGTATATATTGTATGTAGAAAATATATTGTGAGCATCCATATTTTTAATAAATATGAATTTTCATTATGCTTTAATTCATTAAATTGTTATTATATGATTATTTCGAATATAAATATTTCATATATATTTACATGTAATTATTTAATTGTGAAAATGGATGTTGTTCATATTTTATTGTGAATTCCATTATTTTAAATTATGAAACAACGTTTTGGAAGACAGTTGTAAAACGTACCATCTAGTAGGTCACACTAGGGCTATTACGCAACAGTAAGCTAGAAATTAGGCTTTGAATTTTGATTGATTTCGAATATGGAAATAATGATTATGGTGAATGATGGATAAAGGAGTGTGACTGCGGATCCTCGGTTGATCTGTAAGGTATTCGGGGCTAGTTAGCACCCGTAATGAAACTGCAAATTCTCAGTTGACCTTTTGCGTACTCGGGGCTAGTTCACTGCCAAAAGTTGGATAAATAATATTTTGAAGATATGGAAAACCTGTTGGCTAAGGAAATACAATGATCGAGATTGCAAAAATTTAGGATTCTGCTTCGATCCTCCATCCAAAATTCTTCTACATTTATTGTTATAATAAAAATAGATTTTGAACATCTGTATAAAATGCATATATATATTAAATAAATATAAATATATTATTATACTAATACTTGAGTGTCTATGCCTTTAGGTTGTGTGTGTGTGTGTGTGTGTGTATATATATATATATATATATTAATAATTCACTCAATAAGTTCTGATCCCCTCTCAAATATTTTTTTTAGGATCTTCTACTTCAGACCTCTATATTAAATCTCTTTGTCGGACTTTTCTTCCATGTCCGACTTATGTAAATATTGAACTATTACTTCTCTTATATTTTAATAAACGCTGCACTAATAGTGCATCATGTTGTAGTATCTGTTATTATATTAGATAGAGATTGTGTATTTGAATAATTGTATAAATATATTTTATTATGTTATAATATGGATATTCCTTTTATTAATTAAGTTTTAATTTTGAGGTATTTTTATGATATGTTTGCATTAGTTTTTATTTTTAAAACTTGTTATGGATTCCAGATTCTTGAAAATTTTCATTCCTTAACAACGGTTATAACTTCCTGATTTAGATCGTGACAATTAGAGATAGAGATAGAAGGTGGAAGAGATGTAGATAACATACCTAGAGAGGAATTCAAATAAGAGTGAAGTTGTAGCTCAGGTTTGGTAACCGAACGTGTTGGAGTTGAAGTGGACTGCTTGCAATATAGATTCGGCCAGTTTGTAGATCAAGACAACAATGTCCATGGAGTTGATGAGATAGACCAAGATAGACACACTCCTTTGACCTAAAGCTGAATTTGTGCTTGTTGTAGGGTTGAAGCAAAAGGAAACACTGAGCATCCGAAAAATTTAAGGTCCTTGTAATTTGGAGTGGAGCCGAATAATTTTTGGAATGGACAATGTTGATTGAGTGCTGAAGATGGTAAACCAGTAATCAAAGTAACTGCAGTGTCGAATGAATATAGCCAATATTTGAATGGAAGAGAACAATATGCAATTAAAGTAAGCCCTGTATCAATAAGACGCCTGATTTTTCGCTCAACCACACCGTTTTGTTCATGGGTGTGTGGGCATGCCAAGCCGTGTACAATGCCTTTGCTTTGAAGATATGGAGCTAATTTTTGGAATTCACCACCAAAATCTGATTAGAAAGCTTGCACTTTTATGTTGAACTGTAATTCCATAATCTGAATAAAATTAACAAATTTTTGATGAACATCACTGTAATTTTTCATAAAATACACCCAAGCAAATCTTGTAAAATCATCCATAAAAATAATAAAATAGCGAAATCCAAGATTAGATAATGTGGGTGCACCACCCCAAACATCGGAATAAATTAACTAAAAAGGTCTTGTAGAATGACGTTCAACTGGATATAAAGGAAATTTGTTGTTTGCCCAATAAACAAGAACTACACTGGACATTATTACACTTTTTTGAAAAAGAAAGATGATTTCCATGAACAATCTGGTTAGTGGTTCTTTGAGATGGATGACCTGGACGAGCATGCCACTGTGTTAAAGGAATGTTCTCAATAAGTAAAACAGACCAAGATGGAAATTTGTAAAGGCCTTGATCAACAGCTCCTCTCAATAGTTCTTTCATTATGATCTGATCCTTAGTGAGAAAGAATGAAGGCCAAAATTCAAAAAAGCAATGATGATTTGTGGTAAACTTCTAAACCGAAACTAATGGTTTCGTTATTTGTGGAACATGTAAAGTATTATTTAATTGAAAGGAACGATCAGAAGTAGTAAAGGAAGAGGTACTAGAATCTTAAACAGGCAAGGCTTGGCCATTACCAATAAACAGATGTTCGAAATTGTCCACTGGTTGAGGGAGATGCAGCGAGCCTAAATCAGGCGTGATGTGCGAGGTTGCACCAGTATCGGCTATCCAAGGTTGAAGGGATGGTCAGGAACATTGAAATGCTAGATGTGCTTGGGGAGTAGAAGGCTGTTAAAAAACCGATTGGGACTTTTAAAATCCCGATTGTGAAAGGTTGTATGTCTGATATCTTCGGCGATGAACATTGGCAGTGTGGTTGTATAGGCCACAAATTTGACAGCCACCTTGATGTCCTCTTCCTCGACGTCGTTGCCAAGGACGAGGGCCAGGAGAACGAACTTGGTAGGATGTTTGTGTGGGAGGAAAAGAAATCGGTGGAGTTGGGAGCAAAGATGGGGCAGTTGATGGATGTTGATATGCAACATGAGCAGCAAGGGCAATTTCTTGATGGCTGCTAAGAAAAATCTCATGTGCCGAAAGCTGGCTGTGGAGCTCATTGAAGGTGGGAGGCTCAGTGCGCATGTTCAATGTAGTTATCACAGTTTGAACTTCAAAACGTAGATTTCGAAAGATAACAGCGTTGAATTCTGCGAAAGATAAAGGGCGCCCAACAGCCACTAGTTCATCACTAATGATTTGGCTTTGATCAAGTAATAAAAAACATTTAAGTCATGTTGTTTCAGCTCTTGGAGCTCGATATGCAGCTGCAATTGCCGGTTTTATGATATTGCGCCAAAAGTTTGTGAAAGAATTCGCCAAGCTGAACAGGAAGATGTTATATTGGTAACATAGGGAAGCACGTCTTCAAAAAGAGAGGAAAGCATCCAAGACAGAAGCAACTGAACGTTTGATAGGTAAAGATTAGGAATGATATTTGCGACATTGTCAAGGCTGGGAATTGTTGTCAATGGTGCAGCATTAGTTCCATTAATAAAACCGATCAAATCTTAAGAATTAAGAAGAGGAAGAAGTTGGGTTTTCCTAGCAAAGTAATTTCAGGAGGTAAGTTTGATAAAGAAATTGAGATTAGTTGAGGTTGAAGAAGGGAAGGATGAAGAACAGCAGGGATTGTTTGAGTGTTTACACAAAGGAATGTTTTTTGTCTATCATTGCAAAAGTGAATATACACGTATCGTATACAAGATGGAGACTATAAAGTGAAAGAAGTATCATAAAATACAAACCCTCTACAACTAGAACAGACTAAATCTCATGCTTTAACAATGCTAACATACATAAAACCTCAACCATAACACTGCATTGATTGAGAAGAACAAAAAAAAAAGCAAATTAAATTTTATATTCCTAACCCAAAAATACATTATAATTTAAAATTTTAATTTTTTTTTAAACATTTCCTCTCCTTTCCCTTTATTAATTAATTTTAAATTACCAAACACAACAAAATTTATAATTTTTATTTTCTTTCCTCCCCTTCAAAAAAAACCTTCCTTTTTATTTCCTTCCCTTCCCTTTAAAAAACAACCTTCCTTTCCCTTCATGGTTGTCGAGCATAGTGTAAATGTTCATGGAGAAACTTGTTACAGACAAACAGCATAGTAAAAAAAAATCGACTTAACTAAAAACAATTCCAGTATCACATATATTACATTACAGACAACAACATTCAAACATACATAACAGGTCAGAAAGATATACATATTTCTTATGCAACAATTTTTTAGTACTAAACTGGAAAACCCTAATCCCATGTTTCCAGTTCACCCCAGAGTTTGTTATATGCAGCACCAATCCCACCTAGGGGGAGAGTGAAAACACGGGATTCCTTTTAAGTATCATTCATTAGAACAGCACCACCACCACATCCAAGAATAGTGTCTCCTAGGCCTCTGCTGACGGTGATCTTTCCTAGGAAAACACTTCACAGAATGATAAGAGGAAGGGGAGACTCCCTTACAAGGGCTACTTAGTTTGCTTGTTCAGATTGGCAGCTGCAGCTCCTCCACGCCTACCAATCACATATGGTTTGGAGGGAAGAAAACCATCGCGGGGCGGTGAAAAAACCACTGGTAGATACCCATTTGTATGACATGGGAAAACTGAATTCTTAAAATGGACGCTTAAAGCATCTTTTCCCTGAATTTGTAGATAACCAGTATCATATAATAGCATTAAAGATTGAAATCATTCATCGAAATAGAAATCTTGGATAGAGGTAACAGAAAGCAAAGTTGCAGTTGACCATTGCATAGAATTCCAAAATTAAAGTTTAAAAAGATTAATGAGGCACTAATAATTAACCTGGATTACAGCAGAACATATTTCACATGTTTTCTTGTTGACTGAAACATTCCACTCGTGTTTCTGAAAGCTCTTTGTAAATCTCATTGCCCCAGCAGAGTTTGTGAAGTTTACGAAGGCATATCCATAGTTCGCTCGCCTCCTAGTTCAATGCAAAGCATAATTCACACCAAATAATCATGAAACAATGGTTACTATGACACTAAACATGCACGAAGAGTACAAAACAGGGAAAAAAAAGGGCCCCACATAAAGGGACAAGAAGGGTCAGCTTTAAAATTTTGTAATTTACCTAAAGTCCATAGGCAAGTAAAGGAAATCGTACTCAGACTTGTTAGGATCAGAACGCAGGTTGGCCTTTCCGTTTTCTTCCAGGCAGTGCTTGTCCAGGATGTGCATCAGATGGTGTCTTCTGCTCCAATTCCATATAGAACACAAAAAAAATAACCTTACTATTAAGTACATCAACATCCATATATTTCATTAAATGCATGCACAAAAATGGCACTAAAGCATCATATCATATATTGCTAGGCTCCAACTCATTATGCACACCAGGCATTAAACATTAATTACAACTGAGTGATTCCGCAAAACAAGGAAAAGAGATACAAAACGATGAACGTTAATTAGGCCACATTATACAGCCTTTAATAGGCTTCAGAAGACCAAAAAGGTCAAAGAAACACGCGATATGGTAGAATATGCTCAACGTGCAAAATAATCAATGGTAACAGCGACCACATATAAATCCGCAATGGATAAAGAACGCATGAAAAAGGCATAAAACCTACCTAGCAAGTTTTAGAACAAGTAGCGAGCAACTAAGAATCTTAAAAACATTCTAAACAAATCGAGCAAATATATCAAAACCAAAGGCCAAATGCATCATTAATAAGAGTAAAAGGTGAAAAAACATACTCGAACTGATTGGGTATATTCCTTATCATCAGGCTTGTCTTCCCTTCAAGATTAGGGCCATCATGAGCAGCAGTAACAACAGATTTGCTGCCATCATCACTCCTCTTGCCAGGCTTGCCTCCTGAGTCAGCACCAATGTTCTGCTTCTCCGTAACAAGATTCTTAGGTACCCACGAACTGCCTACACACGAATCCTCCATTTTCCTTGCAGCCATCTTTGATCTGAATCTTGGGGCTATATTTTTGTTCTTAAGAACACTGGTTCCTTGTTTCTTCCATTTCTTGCCTTCGCACCGAAAACCACCAATCTCCTTCTGGCCATGACTATGGTTATTATGTTTCTCCACAGAGTTGCACACAGCAGGCTGTGCACTTACCATAGACCCAAAAGATTCTTTACACACTACGTGCTCCACGTAGTACGGCACTGTATTTTCTCCAGGCAAAGGCTGCTTATGGGTATTGTAGCAAACAGTAGTCGCTACCACACTTGGGTATGAAAGATAGGGCTGATTATAAAAGTGCTGTGACGTTGGGTAGCAAATGAAAGCATGGGAAGGCGGCGGCGGCGGCGGCATCACCGGTAAAGGGTGGGCAACAGAAGGAATTCGAAGAAGCTGCGGTTGTTGGGGCCGGAAAAGCATCTCATGAGGAAAAAAGGGTCTGGGCAAAAAATTTTCAGCCTTAGGAGGGGTTGATGGTTGTTGCATCACTGATGGAGAATTTGTTTCAGGCTTTACGAAAGGCGAGGCGTGAGGATTCAGAGTTTTAGGGGTTGAGATGGTGAGGGTATGATTAGGGTTTTGAGGAGGGGAAGCCATTGATGGAGAAGGGTTTTTACACATAACTTTTATTGAGAAAGCTAAAAAAACAAGAACAGCCAAACAAGAGAACGTGAATTAATGGTAATGGGTCTCTTCAAGTTGGCTTGTTAGGTGTATTTGAGCAGGTAAAATTGAACAGTAGCTAAAGAAGATGGAGGAAGAAAAGAAATATGGCAAAAAAATGGTCGAAGAGACGAAGAGTGCAAGTCCAAGAGCAATTGAAAAGGCAAGAAGAAGAAAGCGGATGAGTAAGTGCGGGGACAGACAGATTTGTTTCACTTAAAAGGATATGAAAATCTGTATAATGATGGAAATTGGAATTGGAGAATACTGTTTAGAGTCTCATTTCATTAAATGCTTTCCTCCGTTACAAGACAAAAACCCTTCACTTTTGCTACTATTTTGCCATTTGCTATGGCGGCGTCCGAGTGACGAAGAAAAAAAAGAAACAGAGAACCCCCCATGGCCAGTACTAACTGTGCAATGTCCTCAGTCCCTTACTGACACTATTGGGACACATCTCTCTCCCTTTCTTTTCTTTTTTTTTAATTTTCTTTTCAAGTTGTTTATTTCATTTTTTTGTCAGTATTTATTTCAAATTTTTGTGTTACAAATTTCACAGAAAATATATGTGTGAAATTTTGAAATTTCTATCAGTGAAAGTAGTAAAAATTTTAAAATTCTTAAATAAAATTTTAGATTTAAATATTATATACTAAAATATAAGTTAAAAATTGTCCCATTATAGATCTATTCAATTAAATATCAAATTAATTAAAATTTTTATGACTGTAAAATATCAAGAGCATTTAATAAAAAAAATTCAGACTAATAATTAAATTTATTTTCATGTTCAGTTCAAAAAAAATTATTTTTATGTCCAAATTTTATCATTTCGATAACTAAAACTAAAAAATTTTAAAATTATTTAAGTTGTGGTCTGATGAAGCGCATTACTGGATACTCATCAAATTCAATAAATTTATTAAAGGATTTTAACGGTTATTCGGCCTAGTTAAAGAGACTTTGCAAAAAATTTTGGATTGAACAAATAGAGTATGATTAAATTTACAAAAGTTGTATTCATTATTTCTACTGCCATATCTATAAAACTTGTAAATTATATAGTATTTATTTTTAAAAAATAATTTTTATTTTTATTTAAAACTATCGTCATTCAAAATTTATTATATTTTAATTAATTTAATTTTATTTAGATAGAATCATAATAACAATAAAAAATTTTTAAAAATAATTTAATATAATTATATATATCAAAATTTAAATTTAAAACTTAACTTAAAAAAAAAGTTTTTATCCGTTAATTTCAACTGCTAATGGTAAAAAATTAAATTTTTATTTTAAGCTATTTTATGACTATGATCTAATTACAAAATTTATGTAATTTTTTTTTATATGAACAATGCAAAAAAATTGCATGCCCTCAGCAGTGGCATGTACATACATGTCAACAAGTGCAATAAACTGGATGCAACATCTGTGCAACCTTTGTACATGAAGCAAAAAGAAGGATATGAAAGGAGATAAAAAGGCATTAGAGAGCATTAAATGAAAGCATGGATCGAGGTTGGTATAGAATCCTGAGCAGAATAAAAAAGACAAAGTTTCCCATCAAATTTTTTGCCATTTTACAATCAGTTTTGAACCTGAGTTTTGCTCTGTACATGTTGCAGTAGCCTCAGCTAGCCAGTACTTGTTAAGGTTTAATATTAATATATATTCTGTATTATTTTCTTGAGCCATGCAAAGCCCAGAAATCTGAGAAAGCAATATCAAACCATTGCTATATGCATGTATCCTCTCCTGCTTTCTCTGAACATTTCCACTCCTTCATTCTTTTGGCCAAAATGATGCAATGCAAGACACTACCATATCTCTATGCATGTAGCTTTTAAATGTTTTATGTATTTAGGGTTTTAATTGAAGGACCCTTCAGGCCTTCACCACATTGGTTGGTTAGTCACTGTTTTCCACTGAGACTTGATATCAATCAAATGCCTTGTAACAATGTAATCAAGCAAGATATCTTAGTTTTGAGGAGAGTTATGATTGCCCTTTTTTTTTTTTTACTTAAAGAAGTGTAATCATTAGGGTGTCTTTTCAACTTCGAAAAAGTAACTTCCCCCCATGAATAGTTGAAGAAATTTTTTATACTCCCAACACTTTTTTTTAACGATTACACAGGAAATACAAGGGGTATGACACATGGTGGATGAGTTAGACTCTCAAATAAAATTTACGACACATTAATTAAATAATTTATATTTATTTATTAAAAATAAAAATATATCTTTTAATTATAAATAATCATTAAATATAAGACACTTATTACTATTATATATACAAAGTGTTAATATATTTTATTTAGTTGTGCATTAAAAATTAAGAGCTTTAATTTTGAATACTCTTATATTTGAACTAATGACCTTTAAGTAATAGTTATCTCATTCTAAACCAATGAGTCTACAGCAGTGGTGTAATTGAGTCAAGTTGATTTGTAAATTATTCGGAATTGACTTAATTATTATTAAGTTGAGTTCATAAATTTATGATTAATAGATTCACAAATTTAATTAAGTTTATATATTTTTATTTTTTTATTTTAATATAATTATAAATATATTTTATTAAACTGAGTCAAATTCATATTCAAAATCAAGTTAAGTTTGAATATTTTAAATATATATTTTTAAAAAATTTATTTAATTAATCAAGTTAAACTTGAGTATATAAATTACTTTATTGAGTAGAGCTTGAGTTGAACTCAAATTTCAAATTTAAAAGTCAAGTTGAACTCAAATTTAACAATATATTAACTCAACTTAGCTTAATCATACCCTAATATGATGGTCATTACCCCCAACACTTCTTTAATCCATCAATTTTTGTCTTTTTAATTTATTTTTTTAATATATTGTCCCTAGAAACTAGATTGGCTGAATGCATCATTTCATGTTTGAATTTTGTACTATTAATCTCTCACATTACTTAATTTTTATTATTTTATATTTAATATTCAATGAGTCTAGAAAGTTGATTTGTTAGTTATTTGGGATTGACTTAATTATTATCAAATTGAGCTCATAAATTTATGATTAATATACTTGCAAGTTTAATTAAATTTGTAAATATTTATTATTTTATTTTTTTATTTAATATAATTATAAATATATTTTATTTAACTGAATCAAGTTCAAATTTGAACTCGAGTCAAATTTAAATATTTTATTTATATATTTTTAAAAATTTTATTTAATTAATCAAGTTAAACTTGAGTATATAAATTAATTTATTGAGCAGAGCTAGAGTTAAACTCGAGTTTCGAGTTTAAAAGTTAAGTTGAACTCAAATTTTACAGTGTGTTAATTCAACTCGGCTCAATTATACCTCCAGTCTTATGGTTATTGGCCCCAACACTTATTTAATCCATCAATTTTTTTTTTAATTTTTTTTTTAATATATTGTCCCTAGTAACTAGATTGGCTGAATGCATAATTTCATGTTTGAATTTTGTATTGTTAATCTCTCACATTACTTAATTTTTATTATTTTATATTTAACATTTAACATTTAACATTTAAATTTTTTTTTCAGTTTTCAATTTATAATTTTCAATTCTATTTAGCTCATACAGTTTTAAAATAAATAAAAATTTAATTTTAAATAATTAAAATATATAAAATACAAAAATTAACTTTAAAACAATCTAAATAGAATTAAAAATTATTATAAAAAATTAAAAATATCTTTTTAATTATATTATCTCATTCATTAAATATTCTTTTAGTTTATATAAATTTTTATTGAGTTTATATCAATATTAATTTATAAAAATATTTTAACTTTATATATTAAAGAGGTTAATTAGATTTAAAATAAAAGTTAAAAATTTGAATAAAATTTAATAAAAATTGAGAAACGATACAGAGTAAAGTTTGGGGTGAAATTATGCATTTGGCCAACAAGATTTAACATAATATTTTATTAATTGAATATAAAATATTTAAGTAATTAGAGAGTGAATAGTCAAGTCAAATATTAATTTCTCTCTAATTGTCATTATGAAATATAGGGTTTCAATTTTGGTGTCTCATTCTAAGAAGTTTACTTAAATTCATTACATCCAAATATAGTATAATAAAATTCTATTTTTCTTATTTTTCCTTTCAATTTTTTCTTCAATTTCCACCGTGAGCCAAACATAACATAAACTTAAGCTATCGGTATCAAACATGCAGGGCTGGTTTTGGAAAGATGGGCTAAAATCACCTGTTAGGTTGCAAAAGTTTTCGAAGGAACAGGAGCGGTGCTTGCAAATTGTAAAAAATGACAAGACAAAAAAGGATAATGACTGCAGCTGCAGCTGCAATGATATTTGGTGAAGGCAAGGGGGTGCACGACCTGACATTTGAAAAGGTTGAAAAGGACCAAAATGATGATAGTTGGTGAAGGGCGGTGATGGGTACGATCAAGATCTGGAGATCATTATCTCAGGAGAAGGAGAAGGAGAAGGAGAAGGAGAAGGATAGGTTATATAGGTGGATGGTCGAGAATAGGGTTTTTGATGGGCATACATGTTTGCTTTAGACTTATTTTCTTCTCTTTTTTTTTTTTCCAGGTGTACATATATATATAAATGTAACATAGAGCCACATGTAACATTTTCCTTCACATATATATATATATTAAAAAGCTTGTCATGTCACCTTCTTTTGGCATGCAGAAGAAGGGGAAAAAAAAAGCCTGAAAGAAGATGTTTCCCCAATTTTTGCAAACTCTGATATGCGTGCTCTCACAAACCTCACCGTTTTAATCAACAAATCAACTTATTTGCAGTAGGAATAATGTTCGATTTGGCCCTCTAACTTTCTGAAAATTTTTAATTTGGCCTAAAATGACTTTTTTTGATAATTTAATCTAAAATTTGCATTTAATATATCATTTAAACCTATTTTCTGGAGAGTATAATACACATCCGTTTAAAGGTGCATCTACAGTAAAAAATTAAATTATCAGTATAATCATCAATTTACGAATTAAGGAGTCAAAATATATGTTACAAGCGCAAATCAAAAGGTAACTCTAAAAAAAAAACAAAACGGTTAAAAGAGGTATCGTTTTAACTCCAAGTTTAACTCATTTCTCAATCGATCAAAACATAGCAAAACAGTGAAAAAAGAAGAAGAAACAGAGAGGATCTTCCAGTTCTTTGTGTTCCTTATTATTAGATCCTCCAAAATTTCTTCTTTCGGCAAATGACTTCAACTTTAAGCAATCATTTACCAAATTCATAAAGGATATCTGATTTTCTAGGTCTTTTCTTACCCCTGTTCTCTGAATTATTCATTAATTCCACTCTCTTTTTTATCTTGATTTCATTAATTTTTCTATTTTATTTGTCCAACTAGTAGATTTTTTTTACAGACTATAGAAATTTTTTATCTAGGTATTTTTAGTCATCATTGTTTTATGTACAAGGTGTGATTTTGCAGTTGTGGGTGGCTGCTAGTTTGATTTAATTTGCGGGTCCTCTAAATCCACCGTCAAAGCTCCTCGAATCTCACTCCACAACCCTAAAATTGCCTCTTTCGACTCCTCGATTGCTCTTAGCCCTTCGATCTCTTATTGGTTCAAGATCCAATGTCTTCCAAATCAACACAATGGCTTCACTAGTGAATCTCAACTTGGAGAAATCAAAGGAGGTTAATATTGCGTGGTTAGGATTCGTTCCTTTATAAGATGCTACGAGTGCATTGGTGCAGGCTCAAAATCAACGCAATTGCTTAACTGGTGAATCTGTGCAGCTGTTGATGCTTGCTCTCAGGTCTGATAGTGAGCGAACTCACCATGACTCAGCTTTAGCTTTGTATTAGTTGCGGTTGTGATATTGGTTAGGATGTTAAGGGAGGGAAGTGAGAAGGTGGACTCTGAATTGACTTGAGAGAATTGTGTAGCATCATTGTTTGCACGGAATCATAGGAGCTTGAGGTAACAGGCCGAAGAAGAGAGAAAAATTAATTGGCCTTTAAAATCGACGCGAAAGAAGAGCTAGTCTTACTAAGGAGACTCTCTTGTAGTGCCAGAAGGATCACTTAGAGATTTTGGTTGCAGTGCAAACGGGATTGGTAAGTTTCATATCTGGGAAAGTGAAGCTTCCTATAAATGAGTTTGTTGAAATTTTCTTATATCTTAGGTGTAAGAATGTGAATTGTAAGAGTATATTGCCTGTTGATGACTATGATTGTAAGTTTTGCTCTACAAATAAGGGATTTTGCAACTCTTGCATGTGTCCAGTCTGTCTAAATGTTGACTGTGCTAACAGCACTTGAAGTTGGGTGGGGTGTGATGTTTGTTCCCGTTGGTGTTAGGCTGCTTGTGGTATTAAAAAAAAATATTATTAAACCAGATCCTGTCTTGAAGGGGCCAAAAGGGACTGTATAAATGCATTTTCATTGCATTTGTTGTAATCATGCTTCATAAATGTTTGGATTTGTCAAGTATCAAAGGAACTTGATTTTATTATTGCATTAGGAAGTGAAACACATAACTGCATTCTACTGTAAAAATGGTTGTGGTGTTTTGGCACCAGAGAGTTGATTTTATTGTTGATGGTGATAAGGAGGAGGAAGATACATATGGTTGAGATTGTAAACGTGGTGCTGCTGTCGGCAATGGTGTTGTTGTTTGATTTGGGTCAAATGCAAAAAGCTAAGCGTGAAAAAAGAGAGAGAAGAGAAGAGAAGGGGATGATCAAAATAGGATAAATGAAGCCATTCAATTATTTAATCATTTTTTTATTTTTTGTTGGTGTTTAATTAGAATGTATGACACACGCTCCTTAAGTTGTGAAAAATTGAATTTAAATGACATATTAAGTGCCAATTTTGAATTAAATTGTCAAAAAAAGATATTTTGGGTCAAATTAAACTTTTTTAAAAAGTTTAAAGGTAAATTAAAAGGTAAAATTCAACCTTATTCTTAATACTCCTCTTTTCATATATATATATAATTTAATTAATTTAAGTTATAAGGAAAATAAAAAAAATTGCAATTAATTTAATGACAGAGCATATATAAATTTTTTTTATGAAGCTTTGCTGGTTCAATTATCTTGAATGCCATGCATAGTAACCAATTATTAAATATGTAATATATTTTTAATATTTTATATGTAAGTAATAGAAGTATGACATTATATATATATATATATATATATATATATATATATATATATATATTTATATGTATGATTTTTACCGGCTCCAATCACATTATGTGTATATCTTTCCTTAAGCACCACAATAAATTCACTTGTTACTGACAATATTTTTATGCTCACAATCTATTGTTATAAAAAAAATCAATAAACGACAATAATTTTTTAATATATCATAGTATTTAATTTATCAATGATTTTTTTATGACAATATATTATATAGTCACAAAAAAAAAAAAACTTGAGTAATAGTGCATCTATGCCCCTAATGTTTACTCAAAAAAGTGGATATGCCCTTTAAGTTTTTTTTTTACTATTTAAACACAAAATTAAGTTTTTTTTTTTTTATATATTTTTAGCCCCTCTTATAACTGGAGATAACTTAATAACTAACATCATTTATTTAAAGTTGATGTGGCAAATATGATAGAAGAAATGGATCCCACAGCATAAAATAAGTGAAATTGTTATGGTACCTTTACCTTATATATTTTGCCTTCAGTTTCTTAGCAATCATTAGAGTTTTTCCACCTAATGTTACTTCACTCTCAATACATCAAAGTTTCTAATTAAAAAAATAAATAAATAAACCCCTAAAGCCTATATCAAATTTGTACCTAGTCGGTGGATTTCACAAAGCTAGAATTAATCGAAAGCTTACGTTGGTCGTGGAATTCATGGCCAACAACCAAAGACGCGTTATTAATCAAAGGAACACTTTCCCTATTTCTTATACATGTATTGTTTAAACCAATCTTCTTGCCCAGCTTTTTTTAATTTACAATAGTGTAGAATATAGAAGTGTTTTGAGATTTGAAAGTAGCTCATTCTATTTCATTGAGTGAAAGTGTGAATAAATACATGTTTGTATACAATAGATTTTCCTAATTCTAGGAAGTGGTTACAACTGATAAGATTATACAAATTCAAAGATGTTTGAATGAGTAATAGAAAAGTTGTTACAAAATAATGTACACAGTTTCCCTTAACATGCCCCCTCAAGATAGATCGCGGGTAAGCAATTCAATTTTGGTTTTGAGTTGTAGGAATCTCGGGTGAGGTAGAGCCTTGGTAAGTGCATCGACTAGTTGGTCAGTAAAGGAGACATAAGATACTCTTAAGACACCATTCTGAACTGGCTCATAAATGAAGTGAAAATCAATAGCTATATGCTTCATGCGGGAGTGAAACACTGGATTTAAGCAAAGTTGTGTTGCTCCTACATTATCATAGTAAATGACAGGACATGTGGGAACCTTAATATGTAATTTTGAGAGAAAAGAACAAATCCAATTCACCTTTGTTGCTATGTTGGCGACTGATAGGTTTTCTGTTTCTATTGAAGAACGATCTACTATTTTTTACTTTTTAGAGCTCCATGAAATAGGAGTGTGACCAAGATAGATGATGTAGGCTATAGTAGAGGTAAATTCATCTTTATGTCCTCTCTAATCCGTATCAGCATAGGTATGTAAAGTGAAGGGAGAGTTATGATAAATCTAAATACCATCATGAAGCATACCTTCTAAATAACGGAGCAGCCTCTTGACAAATAACCAGTGTTCAGTGGTGGGTCAATGCATTTACTGTGACAAATGATTCACAGTAAATGCAATGTCTCATCGACTAATCAACAGGTATTGAAGGCTTCTAAGAATGGCTGTATATTCAGTTGCATCTTGAAGTTTAGTGCCGCTTTGAAGAGTGAGTAAAGCATTTATAGACAGATATGTGAGCACAGGCTTAGCCTTTAACATGTGCATTTTTGCTAAGAGTTCCTAGATGTAGCGACGTTGTGAAAGCAGAATGCCTTTATTATTGGGAACAATTTTGATGCCCCAAAAAATAAGATAATGAACTAAGATCCTTGAGTGCAAATTTCTTGGCTAGAATAATAACAAACTCATTGAGCATGGTAGAATTATCACCCGTGAGGATTAAATCCTCAACATAGACAATGAGGTACATAACATTAATCCCATCATGATACACAAAAAGTAAATTATTAGCAAATGAATTCTTGAACCTATAATGAAGGAGAAAGGTTTTGAGTTTATGATACCATGCTCGTGGAGCTTGTTTAAGCCCATAAATGGCTTTTCTGAGTTTTGCAGACATGAGTAGGCTTATCATGATCAATAAAACCTCGAGGTTGGACCATATAAACATCCTCATATAATTGTCCCTGTAATAAGGCATTATTGATATCTAATTGTTTGAGCTCCTAAATATGACTAACTACAATACTCAAAATGAGGTGAATGGTAGTAGGCTTCACTACGGGACTAAAGGTGTAATGATAGTCAACTTCAGGTCTTTGATGAAACCCTTTGGCCATTAATCTGACTTTGTACTTGTCAATAGAGCCATCTGATTTTCTTTTAATTTTAAAAATCCATTTACACCCAACTAGATTATAGTTGGGTTTAAGAGAAACAACGTCCCATTTGCCATTGTTTACAAGAGCATTAAACTCTTCTAACATAGCTTGCCTTTATATAGGATCCTTTATAGCTTTTTTGACAGTATTGGGTTCAAGTGGTTCGAATGTATTTAATTAGGCACAAAGATTCAGTTTTTTAATGGGTTTATGAATGTTATTATGAGCTCTAATGACCATGGAATGGGATGTTGTAATGGATGTAGGTTGTTGAACAAGGGTAGATGGATTTGGAGGGTTGGGAAGCTGTTGAGAGTCCATGGTTGTGGAAGGTATAGTGAGTGGCATTGATGGTGAAGGTACAGGTAGTTGTATTAGTGGCGAAATCTAAGTGGCTATAGTATTTGAGTGAGGTCGAGACTCGGTAAGCTGAAGATGTTGGAACAAAAAAATGGACTCAATAAATTTGACATGATGGGAAACATAAATTTTTGAAGTATAACGCTCAAGAAAAAGATAACCACTTTGTGTAGTTAAGTACCCAAGAAAAACACATGACTTGGAATTGGACTCTAATTTGTGATGAGTGTATGGTTTGAGCCATGGATAGTATAAACGTACAAATATTTTGAGTTTTAAATAATTTAGACTCTTATTAAATATCTTTTCAAAAGGAGATTAAAGATTTAAAGTGGGTGTGGGCATACAGTTTATTAGGTACATTGCGGTCGCAAAACTGTTAGTCCAATAAGAGATAAAAATTGATGCATGCATGAGAAGTGCCAAACTAGTTTCAACAATATGCAGGTGTTTTCTTTTTGCCATTCTAGTATGTTTTGGAGTATATGGTGGAGTGGTAAAATGAGTTATACCAAACAATGAGAGAATATTAGTAAGAGCAATAAATTCACCTCCATTGTTAGTATATATAATTTTGATGGTGGTGTTAAAATGTTTCTCGATTATGTTTATAAACCAGATGAACACATCTTTTACATCTAATTTATGCCTAAAAGGATAGAGCCATGTATAACTTATGAAGCGATCAATAAACAAAACATAATATTTAAAATTATCAACAGATACTACAAAGGATGTCTATACATCATAATAAATAACCTCAAAAGGATGAGAAGATGTAATTATTGATTGAGAAAAAGATAGTTTGTGAATTTTAGTGGACAAACATGAATTACAATGAAAAGAAGAATGATCATGAGATGATGAACCTAAATTATTGGACGTCATAATTTTTTTAAGAATGAAAGCAGAGGGGTGTCCTAGTTTGTGGTGCCTTTGAGGCAAAGATTTTTTGATAGTCGAAAAAGCAAAGAGAGGTTAGGTTTGTAGCCACTCATATACACCTTCCTTAGCTTGTCCCTTCAATAGAATCTTCCTTGTGCTGAGGTCCTTCATAAAAAAAGCAAAAGGTAAGCATTCAATTGAGGCATTATTAGAATTACAAAATTGGTAAATGGAAATCAAATTGTGTTTTATGCTTGGAACACAAAGAACGTTGTCTAACTTGAAAAATTAGAAGGAGTGTTTAAAGTAGCTGACTAGTATGTGCAATTGGTAGTGGAGTGTCGTTACCAATCATCATGTCATCCTTACCATTGTAAGGATTATGTAGAGATAAATTTTCTAAGTCAGTGGTGACATGATGAGATGTCCCACTATCAAGAAGCCAAGGTTGATTTTTTTTTGAGATGGCGGCATAATGTGCTTTTGGTTGCCAAGGATGAGGGGTGTTATTGTTGTGGACAGGTTGGAGTTTGTATAAAGGACACCATTTGGCCGTATGTCCTTGAATTCTACAAAGTTAACAAAAACCTAGGTAAGGACATTGCTAACAACTAGTATTATTATGTTGTTTTAAGGTTGAATTACGAGTTGAGTCTGGAAGGGACTAATTAATATTATTACGCCATTATGAAGGAGTCTGAATTGAGACATGTGTTGTGATAGGAAAAACTAGTTCAATCTTTGGAGAGTTGAGAGAGGCTTCAAAGTTGAGTAGTTTCTCATGTAATTATTTAAATGAGATAGGTATGTCTCGTGCTTGAACAGCTCAAGCAAGTTCCTTATAGTCATCTCTAACAGCTTCAAGGATTTTATCGGTAAGATCATCAACATCAAATGGGGATCCAAACAATGCTAATTCATCAGTTTTAGCTTTGGGTTTTTGCAAAAATTCAGAGATTGATTCAACCCCTTTAGTCTTCTATTTGATGTGATTTTTAACTTGCTTAATTCTTCCCCAAGAAGGTTTTGCATATGTATTGGCTAAGATGTTCCAAGCTTCTTGGGAAGTCTTAGCATTGGTAATAAAAGGGGTGATTATGGGAGAGAGTGAGCAAACGATTGCGTTTAGTATCAATTGATCTTAGCAAAGCCAAATGGAGAACGCAAGATTTGGGGTGGTGTTGTTGTTTGTTGTGATGGTTTATGGTGGACATGGTTTTGAGCCATCAACATAACCAAGTAGACCATAGCCAATAAATAGAGTGTCGAATTGTAGTTTCCAAAAGATGTAATTCACTACAAAAAATAGGCGTTTTATCTGTCGCTAAAATAGGAAAATCCATTGCTAAAACTCTTCATGATGGAATTCACGATGGATTTTTATTCATCACTAAAACACCGATCGCTAGATTTTAGCGACGAATTTTAAAAATCTGTCGATAAAATTAGCGACGGATTTTAATTATTAGTCACTAAAATTAGCGATGGATTTAGAAAATCTATTGCTAAAATCAGCAACGAATTTAGAAAATCCCTAAAATCCGTCATTAAATTAGCGATGGATTTTGAAAATCTGTCAGTAAAATTAGCAACGGAGTTTATAATTTCGTTGCTAATTTAACAACGAATTTTTGAATTCCATCGCTAATTTAGCAAATTGAAAAAAAAAAATTAAATTCATATTTTGTCACTTGAAACCAAATTTAGTACCAATATAACACTAAATATTTTTCAAAATCAAATTATAGTAATTTAGAAATTTAAACTAATAATTGAAATCAGATACCATTAAATATTTTTTATAAAATTACACATCTATTTCAAAACAACCATAAATTCAATACATTGTTCTGAACATAAAACCCACACAACTTAACATCATTAGTTATCCAAATTAACTACATCATCAATTATGCAAAATGATTATGGACTTGTAGCATCATGATTTGGACCTGTAAAAATTTACAAAATTAAAGGCAAAAGATCGATAATGATCAATTAAAAGAAAAATAAAAAGTTGAAGGACCTTAAGATGGTTTGTTCTAAAATAAAAGGAAGCATTATTTTCTGATTTTATAATTTCTAATTAAAAAATATACATTCACAATGTATCAATAATAAAGGCAAATCGAGGGTTCTATCCATGAAGGCCCTTCCTCTCAATAAATAAATAACAGAATTACAACGACATTGATGGTAATCAATTTCTGCATTCAGAACAAAATCTAATCTTTATCATACCATTGCTTATCAGATTAATAAACACAAACACACAGACCATTACAACAATACCAAATTCCATAAGCTAGTCCAACTCTAACACAGCCCATTACAAAAGTAGGCTTCACCATTAAACAAACCAAATTAAGTACAAGATCAAACCAAATGATCTTATGTTCACAAACTACATAGAAAAAGAGAAACAACAATACATTCATAATGATAATTAATTTGCATCAAAAATTCGAATAACACATATAAACAGAGAAGAAAATTTGACACCATAAGGTACCTTAATGTCACGACCCAAACCGAGAGTCACGACCGGTGCTAAGGAACAGGAATTCTTTCGAATCTGGAACCCGTAGCAAGCCTTAAAATAAAAACACAACATGTAATAAATAAATAAAATATGTCAGAATTAAAACTTTAAATCGATATAAAAATAAACACATAAATGTCATATTATAAATAAAAATATTCATACAATATTCAGAGATAAGTCTCTTACTAAAATAACATTCTACTGATACAATACACTGCTACTGCAGTTTTCTAGAATACAATAAAAGTTTAGATAAATAAATTATATAATCTAGCCGGGGCTGAAGAAGACCGGCGTAAAGCATTATTGGTACAGTCTGACGAAGAAGACTCTCTTAAAAAAATGGTTAAGAGGGGATCATACCTCAATAAGTGAATTATTATAATATATATACATGCACCTCCTAATGTCATATGCAATCAAGCATCAGTATATATATAAATATATATAGGCATTTCACACAAATGCTGAAATCCACTTTTATATACAAAAAATGCAGAAAAATGTTTATTTGAGTGAAAGATCAAATAGAATCCTAAAATATCATAACCTCAATAAAAATATCACACTAGTCACACAAGCTTACTTAATTCCAAAGTAATTATCTTATTCCATTTTGGACAGTAGACTGGCCTCGAGACACTAAGTCAATCGAGCTCTCATAGTCTCAATGTCAGTGTGATTGGCCCTGAGACACTAGGTCAACCGAGCTCCCGCAATCATATTACTCAATCATATCAAATCTTAATAATCAATCAATCAAATTTCACCTCAAATAATTTCATAAACTCAACCCTAAAATCTATCGCACCGGTATGTACACAGTCCTAATGCAGCCCACTATGTAACACGTTCTATCAATATCCTTCATATAAATAACATATTTATTGGAAATAATAAAATGCATCATTTAAAACATAATGGTATTCTTTTGAAAAGAATATATCACTTATATACTAAATATATACCACAAAGATACCAAAAATACACTAAATGTATACTAAAAAAATACTCGATATGTACGCCTCACATATACAAAAAAATAAACCAAGAATATACCAAAAATATACTAATTGTATATTGAAAATATAACAAGCATATATATTGCATCAATGTCGAAATATACCGAAAATATATTGAAAGTATACCTAACATATTCTAAATCAATTATTGAAATAATTCATGTTTAAACTTATATTAAAACATGAAAACTCATAATCGTGTATCTACATGCAATGTATATATAAAATAATAACTCACAAGTTTGCTCTCCTCGAAACTAACTCGACTGGTCTAGTCCAATAAGCCTTGGTCTCGACGCAGCTAAAAAAATAAATAATCATAAAATTAAAATATATTCCTAACATATACTCCTAAGAATTCTAAAGAAGATTTAATCTAAGAATTAACTCAGTATA
This sequence comes from Mallotus nudiflorus, assembly GCA_947683625.1. Lineage (NCBI taxonomy): Eukaryota > Viridiplantae > Streptophyta > Magnoliopsida > Malpighiales > Euphorbiaceae > Mallotus > Mallotus nudiflorus. The sequence continues at coordinate 6,485,289 of CANTUR010000029.1, read as the reverse complement.
AAATCAAAGACTTCAACCTGATGTCACGTTTTACGAGAATTCTATCAAAAAATTTGCAGAACCTCCTCTGTAAAATGGACATATCTCTGCTAAAAAGTAGAGTCAATCCTACAAGAAAATTATCATGACCCAAATTAGGAGTCATGACCGATGCTAGGGAACGGGAATTCTTTCAAATCCGAAATCCATAACAAGCCTTAGAAAATAAAATCATGCAATAAATAAATAAAAAGTATGACAGAATTAAAAATTTTCAAATCAATATATAAAATAAATACTCCAAATCCTTTCATCAATGAATACATAGTCGTACAGTTTCAAATACCATTTTTCAGAGTATAGAATATCAAAATAATATAATACTCTTCTGATACAATAACACTACTACTGCAGTTTCTAGAATACAAATCAGAATTCAAAATATACGTTTACATAAAATGGCCAGGACCGAAGAACACCGGCAAGGAACTCTACAACTAAGGTCTGACGATATGGGATCTCCTGAAAAAAAAATTGAGGAGGGTCAGACCTCACTGAGTGAATTATTATACTATATATACATGCAAACTAAATCATAACAATTAGGCATTTTTATTGTCACGACCCAAAACAGGGGCCATGACCGGCGCTAAGGAACGAGAATTCTTTCCAATCCGGAACCTGTAGCAAGCCTAAAAATAAAACAAACATGCAATAGTAATAATAATAATACAATTAAATAAAATATTATGCAGCGAAATAAAATCATAAATATCAAAATAATATTTTCGTCAAACGAAATTAAATCGAATTCTCATCTCATATATAAATAAATCCTTTAATACAAGTTTCAGTTCAAATTATTAAAATACATAACTCACACAAATATAATACAATATCTTTTAACAATTTTACAACTACTGTAGTGTCTAGATCATAAAATAAAACTCAAGTGAGCAGTTTACATAAAGAAGCCGGGGCGGAAGGAATCCGACGTACAGGCCTGCTACTGAGGTCTGAAGACGATGACTCTCCTGAAAAATAGTCAACGGAGGGGAGTCAGACCTCACTGAGTGAATTACTATAATATATATACATGCATACTAAATGACAATGCACACAGTCAATAGTATATATACAATAAGCATATATACAAGCAAATACACACAGATGCAATAAAATCATTTTATATATTTTTATTGAAAATCACAGTTTATGAAGGATCAAATAGAACCCTAGAAATTCACAACCTCAAAACAATGTTAGACAACACTCTAGCCATACAGGCTCACTTATTCCAAATATATTCACTTAATCCATTTGGACAGTAGATTAGCCCCGAGACACTAAGTCAACCGAGCTCCAGCAATCTAACTGTCATGTGATTGGCCCCGAGACACTTGGTCAACCGAGCTCCAGCAGTCTGACTGTCAGTGTGATTGGCCCCGAGACACTTGGTCAACTGAGCTCCAGCAATCACACTCCTAAATCATATCACACATCAAATAATCATATCTAATCAATATCCACAAAAGGTTAGTAATATAGCCTAAATGCTATAAGCGTACCGGTACTTACTCGGTCCTAATGCTACCCACTAGGTAGCACGTTCTATTGATATCCTTCATTAAAATATAAAGCATACATTCATAAAAGTAAATGATGCATGAATTGAATAAAATAACAACATAAACTATATATATATATACTAGAAATATACCAAAAGTAAACCAGGTATATTTCGAGTATATATACGTCAAATAAATCCAATATAATTGTAAAATAAACTAATTATATAGTTAAAAACATTTTAGATATAAATGTTTAATAAAGCATGCATATAATTTAAAATATACCAAAAATAAACCAAAGATAAACCAAAAATAAACTTAAGTAATGATTAAATTATTTATGCATATTTAATCAAAATAAAACATACATTTCTAAATCATGCACCCTAAAGCATATATATATATAGCATAATAACTCACACTTAGTGCGCTCCTCGAGATGGGTCCGATGGGCCTAGTCCACTAGGCCTCGGTCTCAGTGCAACTAAACAAATAATAAATAACAGACATCAGAATAAACCTAATAGAAAATCCTAGAAACTCGATCTAGAGTATTAGACACAGAATCAGTATTAGGGTTTGATCGGACATCACGTTTTACGAGAATTCTACTAAAAATTCGACAGAACCTCCCCTGTAAAACGGACATCTCTCTACTCAAAGAGTAGAGTCGGCCCTGCAAAGAAACACACTTCGAAAAATAGACACAGATTTATAATCACAACCCCTCGGTCGGACTCCAAGCTACAATTTACCGATCGGAGTTCACAATTCACAGAACAATATAAAAAAATATACCAAAAATACCCTTATATCATAGAAATACATTTTATAAGTAGAAATTACATAATTAACCCTAAAACACATTAAAACCCGATAAAACTCATTTATTTAGAAAAATCGTATATTATATATATAATTTGAAAATAATTCACGAAAAATAGTTTTAATTAATTAAAAATACTAAATAATTTGTAGAAATCATTTTTATACCTTAAATAACTATTAAAACGAATTTAATTACATTTTTAGTCAATTTAGGGTAAAATTACCAAAATACCCCTATATATATATAAATATACTAAAATTACTCCTAAAATTCACCAAAAATAATATAATTGCACAAAATTAATTTTCTCAACATATTTATCAATAATATCAATAAATAAACTCAATTAACTAATTAATTTCATTAAACATACAATTAACCCTATTTTTCAAAAATTACATAAACTAATTAAATTCAAAATAAATACATAGAAATTCACAAAAATTATAAATAAATTTCTATAATTAATTTTAACACCTATATTTATCATAAAACACAATTTCATAATTTAATTAATTAATTTTCGAAAATTAGAAAATAATAATAAAATATTCAAAAATACCCAAAAATCAAAATAATTTCCAAAAATTATAAAAAAATTCACACATGTAGATTAAGCTAAGGGGAACAACATTTATGAAGGAATTTTCCATGAATCAATCAATTCTAAGTTCAAAAAAATCAAGAACCCTAAAATGGCCGAAATGGAAAAATCGAAAAACAAAAAAATTGAGGGAGTTTGAGCTCAAAAAAAAGCTAGAATAGAGATCACCGAAGCCTAAGGAGCTCAAAGACACCGGAAATGCGAAGAATGGTGGCCGGAGGAGGAAGAACGGTGGAAGCTTGAGTCTCAGCCAAAAATGGAGGAAATCGTGCTTGATCGGCGCCGGAGAAGACAACAGAGACGGCGGGACTTGCTGGCGAGGTGGTGGTCGACGGTGGAAGGCTGGGAGGCACTCTAGTCGGAGGAGAAATGGACGGCGAGGGTGAGGGGAGGGGTAGTGTCGGGGAAGGAAGGGAAAATAGAAGAGAAAAGAAAAAAAAAGAATTATATATATATATATATATATATTTAGAATGCACAATATATATACACATACATATGATAATTAAATAATAACTATATATAATATATACATACACAATTGAAATTATTATTAAACCCTAAAATTATTAAATATATGAATATATATGCATGTATATATATATATGTTTTAATATAGTCATTAAAATAATGCATGGACTCATGAAAATTCATAATTTTATTTAAAATAATTAATAGTAAATTATCTACGTGTCAATTTCCCCGAAATTGAAATTTTCGGGAAGATTTTACGTCAAATACTTAAAATAATATAAAACAATAAAAATTAGTTTTAATTAAATAACAACTCATAAAATATCAATATTATATATGAAAATTATTAATATTGCATATCCGGATGCAATATAAAAATATTTAAAAACACGGGATATTACACTTATATATATATGTATATACACACATTTCACACGAATGTCAAACTCTGCCTTTATAAATATACTAAATGTAGAAAATGTTTATTTTAATTCATAATGGATCCATAGAACCCTAATAATAGCAATCCCCAATCAACCCCATCATCACTATAGCCATACAGGCTCACTTGATCCCAAATAGAACACTTATTCCAAACTGGACAGCAGACTGGCCCCGAGACACTAAGTCAACCGAGCTCCAGCAGTCTGGCTGTCAATGTGATCGGCCTCGAGACACTTGGTCAACCGAGCTCCAGCAATCACACTATCTATCACCTCACATCTCAATCAACCCAATAGATCATTCAATCCACTTTTGGACAGTAGACTGGCCCCGAGACACTAAGTCAACCGAGCTCCAACAGTCTGACTGTCAGTGTGATTGGCCCCGCAATCACACTATCTAACATACCTTTAATCTTAGTCAAATCAATTAAATCAATTACAATCACCCAAAATTAACTCTCACTCAACCCTATTCTTTCGCACCGGTACGTACACGACCCTAGTATTGCCCACTAGGAAGCACGTTCTATTGATATCCTTCACTTAAATAAATCATTTATTCTGAAAATAATTAATGTGAAATGATATTCATAATAATAAAATCAACCATGTATATATACAAAAAATATACCTAAAATATAGCCAGTATATTTCGGGTATATATATGTCAAATAAAATATAAAATAAACTAAAGATAAATCATTAATATGGTTAAAAACAATTTAAATGAGTAACAATAATATAACATGCATTTTCTTAAAAATATACTTAAATATACAAAAGATATATCCTAAGTATTTAAATTACTTAATAAAACAATTATGTATAATCATTTATTTAAATATGCGTTTAGGTTAAACATATATTCAGAAATATACTAAAAATAAACCTAATTATCTAGCATGCATATATCAAAAATAAACCCCTAATATACAACTAATGTGTTAGGTTTAATTTAATAATAAAACATGTATTTATTTGGAAATATATCAAAAATATACAAAAAAAAATAAACTTAAAAATAATTTAAGTGTAGGTTTATAATATAGCATGCAATTATTTAAGAATAAACCTAAATTATACTAATCATTTAATAAAATAATTATGGTTCGATGTACATTTAAATTATGTATAGATATTAAATTATAACAAACATAAACCTAAATATCTAACATACATATATAAAAAATAAACTCTAAATATACCAGTGATATATTAAATATATGTAGAAAATATACAAACATTTATATATCAAGATATACTAAAAATAAACCGAAAATATACCAAATCATATTATAATTAAATTACTGTTTAAACATATAATGAAAATGAAAAATCCTAAGTCATGCATCCTATATGCAATGCATATATATACAGTATAATAACTCACATGTTAGCGCTCCATGAGACAAACTCGGCGGGCCTGATCCGTTAGGCCTCGGTTTCGGCGCAAATAAATAAACAAATGACAACATGAATCAGAATAAATTTAACGGAAATTCTAAAGACTCGATTTAGAATTTTAGACACATAATTAAAATAGGGATTTGACCGGACATCACATTTTACAAGAATTCTACCGAAAATTCGGCAAAACCTCTCCTATAAAACGGGCATCTCTCTACTCAAAAAGTAGAGCCGGTCTTGCAAAGAAAACACATTTCGGAATAACACCAAACTCATAACTACAATCTCTCGGTCGAACTCCAAACTACAATTCATCGATCGAGGTTCACAATTCATAGAATAATTATAAAATACCGAAAATGCCCTTATATAATAAAAATACATTTTATAATTCCAAATTACATAATTAACCCTAAAACTTATTAAAAACCGATAAAAACTCATTTATTTAGAAAAATTGTATAATATATATATAATTAAAAAATAATTTATGAAAAATAGTTTTAATTAGTTGAAAATACTAAATAATTTGTAGAAATCATTTTTATACCCTAAATAACTATGAAAACCAATTTAATTACATTTTTAGCCAATTTAGTGTAAAATGACCAAAATACCCCTATATATATAAATTTACTAAAATAAATCCAAAAATTCACCAAAAATAATATAATTACTCAAAATTATTTTTCTCAACATATATTTCAATAATATCAATAAATATACTCAATTAACCAATTTATTTCAATTAAGCACATAATTAACCTTATTTTTCAAAATTACATAAACTTAATAAATTCCAAATAAGTATATAAAAATTCACAAAAATTAAAAATAAATTTATATAATTCATTTCAACACCTATAATCACCATAAAATACAATTTCATAATTTAATTAATTAATTTTCGAAAATTAGAAAATATTAATAAAATAATCAAAAATTCACAAAAATTAAAATAAATTCTAAAAATTCTAAAAAAATTAAAGAATGTATATTAAGCTTCCAGGAACAAAGTTTGTGAAGGAATTTTTCATGAATCAATCAAATTGAAGCTAAAAAAATTCGGAAACCCTAATAGGCTGAAATGAAGAATTGAAACCTAAGCAATTCTAGACCAAATCAAGTGAAAAAAAGCTTGGAATCACACTCACCGGAGCTCAAGGAGAAGATAGAGACCGATGGTATCAAATTTGGTGGCCGGAAATGGCTTGATCGGATTTAACTTCAATTTTCGACCTCCTTGAAAAATCCGACCAAAACACACCGAAAAAGGTGATTCAGGCGTCGGGAATGGTTGGCAAGGGAGGAGGAAGGCTGAGGGGCATAGTGACAGCAAATAAATCAGTTGGAAATGGAAGAAAATGTGTTGGGAGGAAGAAGACGCAGAAAATGGTAAAACTGTAAATATATCAAACTTTTGATTTTTTATTATAATTTATGTATATATGTATATATATATATATCCATACCATATATTATAATAATATAATCCCACACACATTAAATATACACCACACACATATTTTAATAATATATACACATGTACACATATATTATTAATTAATTAATATAAAAACTAAATAATAAAAATTAATTTAATTAATTAAACCCTAATTTAAATAAATGTACATATATACATTTTATTTAGCACTTTAAAATTATGTATAGATTCATGCAAATTCGTAAAATTATTTAAAATAATTACTATTAAATTGTTTACGTTTTAATTTTTCCGAAAATAAAATTCCCGAGAAAATTTTACGTAAATATTTTAAAATAATTAAAAATAATTAAAATGACTTAATAAATAACAAACTCATGAAAATAATCATCAATTTATATATATATATATATATATATATATATATATATATATAAATTATTAACACTACATATCCCGATGCAGTATAAAAATATTTAAAAACTCAGGATATTACAGTCTTCCCCCCTCACAAGAATTCGTCCCCGAATTCCAGAAAGAAAAGTACATGATCAAGAAAGGAAGAGATATGGGTAAGAAGCTCGTATCTCAACTTCAGTCTCCCACGTAAGCTCTTCCATGCTGTTGTTTCGCCATAACATCCTGATCATCTGGATCTAGTTCGAGCATAACTATCGAGCTTGATAATTTACAATCTCAACTGATTCCTTCTCAAACTTCATATCTTCATTCAGTTCTATATTGTTCAACTGTAACATGTACGAAGTGTCCAAAATACACTCTCTCAAAATCGAGACATGGAACACTAGATGCACATGAAATAGATTTGGAGGCAAAGCCAACTAATATGCAGTCTTTAGAATTACACCTCGTCTCATCACACCACTTTTCGAAGACATCTTTAGAATTACAATCTTCGATTTGAAACTCCATATCTCTGCGTCTAGGATCCACATCACTATTCTGATCACATCAACTTTCTCCGTTGTATTCTGAACCATCTCATATCTAGTTAAGACTTCTTTCCATAAAAGCCTCAAGTGGTGTCATTCCAATACTGCTATCGTAGCTATTATTATAAGCGAATTCTACAAGTAGCATATAGTCGATCCAACTACCTCCTAGATCCAAAACACACATCTTCAACATATTATTTAGTATCTAGATCATCCTCTTAGACTATCATCTGTCTGAGGATGAAAAGCAGTATTGAAATGCAACCAGGTGTCTATTACTCTCCATAATCTCTGCCAAAATCAAAAGGTAAACACTGTACCTTTACCATATACAATGGACACAGGTAGTCCATATAGGCACACAATATGCTTCATATGCAGCTTAGCCCGCTTAGCTACTGAATAAGTGGCTTCCAGTGGCCAAAAATTAGCTGACTTGGTCAATTTATCTACAGTCATTCTAACAGAATCATATTCACCCTTTGAATGAGGTATTCCAACCATAAAATTATCATAATTCTCTCTCATTTCCACCCAAATTCAAAAGAGATCGAAACTTCCCAGAAGACTTCTGATGTTCAGCTTTCACCGACTGGCAATTTAAACACTTAGAAATATAATCAGTCACATCCTTCTATAATCCAACCCACTATTACTGATCCTGAATACTGTGATAATTCTTGGTAACCATCTGGATGTACACTGCAAGTACATTTCCACAGCTTATATAGAATCCTTTTCTCAGATTATAACATCAACCCTGTATCATTAACTTAGGCATCTCCTATCAGCAGATCATTTTATGGTGATATGTCATGATGACATGCGATGATGAATGTCATGATGAAATGCTAGAATGAAATGTCATGGTGAAATGTTGTAATGAGATGCTATGATAATATGATGAAATGTTATAATGATATCAGGTCTTATCCTCTAAAGTTCAGGTAACCCTCAGATCAATCGATCTTCTTCAGCACTTGGAAACTATTCTAATAAACATCTGTTCACATAATTTTCCCATTCTTCTGAGTTATATGGGTCATAGGAGCTATAATTCTAGAGAATCTGTTCAGATTTCCTATGATACCCAATTAAACCCAAAAAATTACAGATCTCAATGGATTCAGTCAATCTGGGCTGCTTAGATGTTGCTTCGATCTTTTGTGGATCAACTCGAATTCTATCTTTAAACACCACACTTCTAAGAAAAATAACACTCTCCACCCAATGATCACACTTCCTGAATTCAGCATAAAGCTGACATTCTCTTAGTGTCTGTAATTTAGTCCTCAAGTGATATACGTACCCTTTCATTCACTTCGAATACACTAGTATATCATTAATGAAGACTACTATAAACTAACCCACAACTAATAATAACCTGACTTCAAATCAATTTTTGAAAAGAACTGTGCACCCTATAGCTGATCAGACAGGTCATCTATCCTCAGAAGAGGATACTTGTTCTTCACTGTCATCTTATTAAGCTCTTTGCAATCAATGCACAGTCTTAGGGTACCATCCTTGTTCTTCACAATAGGACTAGTGCACCCTAAAGAGAAACATAAGGTTTGATAAAACCTTGGTCATACAGCTCTCGTAATTTCTCCTACAGCTCTGTAAGAGTCATTCTGTAGGGCTACATTGAAATAGGAGTTATATCAAGAACCACATCGATACATAATTCAATCTTTGTAAGGTGGTAAACTTGGTAACTCACAGGCAATTAAAACATCTGGGAGAGACAACTTCTCCACTGAAGTATACTCAACTAGAGCTAGATATTCCTGACAACCCTTTCACATCTCATCAAGATTAATTACACCCAAAAGACTGAATTCACAATAACTCTCTAAATCTCAATTCTCAGTTCAGATGTCAATATATTAAACTTAATCCTGTAACACATAATTCTACCAGTCTCCTCTTATACTGTATTACATCTTCAGCATGACGTATTAGATTGAAGAGTTTACAGGTAATCTTCTCAACTGATTGCTCTTCCCTTACTTTGTGCAATGGCTGATACAGGTAATTATCCTTCCTTAAATGTGGATGGAAGTATCTTAGAAATCCCCCTTTAACTCAAATTATGTGTTACAATCAAAACTAATAGCTTGCCATAAGGAATACAAGAGTGCTTCATCTTCATTAGACTTTTTCCAATTCCCCCGTCAAAGCATATTCAAACAACTGTCAAACTTGATTAAATGCTATCAAGCTTTTATTAATCTCGGCTATCTTAGCCATAATTACTGCAAGCTCAAGTCCAAAAGAAATGCTTGTACTGCTTACAATGACTACCTTAACCCTTGAGTTACAGTTGCCTCTAACTTACCCCTATACTAGATAAGTGTAGTAGGGCTGGAACTATAACCACAACTTGAACTTGAAAAGACTAATCATTAATATTTTCTCTGCAGAAGAAATAATTCAGATTCACTACGCTGAAAAGATATGGAAATCAATAGAATTCAGAATATAGAATATACGCAGAATTAACATATCTCAAGTTCTTAACTAAAAAAAAGAAATTACATCTGCTGAACGATCGAAGGTATCAGCACTGCATCCTGCGAAACCCCTGTTACAGAAGCAACATCATTGCAATGCTAAGCCACCAGCTCCTCATTCAGTTATTCCCGCTGTCAACAGCGATCATCAAGCCTTCTAAATCCATCTCTACCCCTATGCCTAATAGGCTGCATAGGGGGGGTAGAACCTCATGCTCAGAAGATCAACTATCATCGATCTCATCGATCGATGGAGCGACTAATGCTCAAGGCAATCAGCAAGGAGCAAAAATAAATAAATAGTTCAAACAATCACAAACATCAACAGACACCCTAATGGTTATGCAGAATTCCTAATGCAAGGAAGACTTTTCAAAGACATGATTGAACCTAATTCACTGCAGTAGTTCCAAAGAAAACACGACTCGATAACCTAGGTCCACATCTCTAAACCTATGCTCTGATACCAACTTTATCACGACCCAAACTAGGAGTCATGATCGGCGCTAAGGAACAGGAATTCTTTCGAATCCGGAATCCATAGCAAGCCTAAGAAAATAAAATCATGCAATAAATAAATAAAAAGTATGACAAAATTAAAAATTTTCAAATAAATATATAAAATAAATACTCCAAATCCTTTCATCAATGAATACATAGTCGTACAGTTTTAAATACCATTTTTCAGAGTATACAATATCAAAATAATATAATACTCTTCCGATACAATAACACTACTACTGCAGTTTCTAGAATACAAATCATAATTCAAAATATACATTTGCATAAAATGGTCGGGACTGAAGAACACTAGCAAGGAACTCTATAACTAAGGTCTGACGATATGGGATCTCCTGAAAAAAATAATAATTGAGGGGGGTCAAACCTCACTAAGTGAATTATTATACTATATATACGTGCAAACTAAATCATAACAATTAAGCATTCTTATATATATATGTATATACACACATTTCACACGAATGCCAAACTCTACCTTTATAAATATACTAAATATAGACAACATTTGTTTTAATTCATGAAGGATCCATAGAACCCTAATAATAGCAATCCCCAATCAACCCCATCATCACTCTATCCATACAGGCTCACTTAATTCCAAATAGAACACTTATTCCAAACTGGATAGCAAACTGGCCCCGAGACACTAAGTCGATCGAGCTCCAGTAGTCTGGCTGTCAGTGTGATTGGCCTCGAGACACTTGGTCAACCGAGCTCCAGCAATCACACTATCTATCACCTCACATCTCAATCAACCCAATAGATCATTCTATCCACTTATGGATAGTAGACTGGCCCTGAGACATTAAGTCAACCGAGCTCCAGCAGTCTGACTGTCAGTGTGATTGGCCCCGCAATCATACTATCTAACATACCATTAATCTAAGTTAAATCAATTAAATCAATTATAATCACCCAAAATTAACTCTCACTCAACCCTATTCTTTCGCACCGGTACGTACATGACCCTAGTGTTGCCCACTAGGAAACACATTCTATTGATATCCTTCACTTAAATAAATCATTTATTCTGAAAATAATTAATATGGAACGATATTCATAATAATAAAATCAACCATATATATATACCTAAAATATAGCCAGTATATTTCGGGTATATATATGTCAAATAAAATATAAAATAAACTAAAGATAAATCATTAATATGGTTAAAAACAATTTAAATGAGTAACAATAATATAACATGCATTTTCTTAAAAATATACTTAAATATACAAAAGATATATCATAAGTACATAAATTACTTAATAAAATAATTATGTATAATCATTTATTTAAATATGCGTTTAGGTTAAACATATATTCAGAAATATACTAAAAATAAACCTAATTATCTAGCGTGCATATATCAAAAATAAACCCTAAATATACCACTAATGTGTTAGGTTTAATTTAATAATAAAACATATATTTATTTGGAAATATATCAAAAATATACAAAAAAATAAACTTAAAAATAATTTAAGTGTAGGTTTATAATATAGCGTGCAATTATTTAAGAATAAACTTAAATTATACTAATCATTTAATAAAATAATTATGGTTCGATGTACATTTAAATCATGTATAGATATTAAATTATAACAAACATAAACTTAAATATCTAACACACATATATAAAAAATAAACTCTAAATATACCAGTGATATATTAAATATATATAGAAAATATACAAACATTTATATTTCAAGATATATTAAAAATAAACCGAAAATATACCAAATCATATTATAATTAAATTACTGTTTAAACATATAATGAAAATGAAAAATCCTAAGTCATGCATCCTATATGCAATGCATATATGTACAATATAATAACTCACATGTTAGCGCTCCTCGAGACAAACTCGGCGGGCCTGATCCGTTAGGTCTCGGTTTCGGTGCAACTAAACAAACAAATGACAACATGAATCAGAATAAATTTAACGAAAATTCTAAAGACTCCTAGAATTTTAGACACAGAATTAGAAAAGGGATTTGACTAGACATTACATTTTATGAGAATTCTACCGAAAATCCTGCAGAACCTCTCCTGTAAAATGGATATCTCTCTACTCAAAGAGTAGAGCCGGTCCTGCAAAGAAAACACATTTCGGAATAACACCAAATTCACAACCATAATCCCTCGGTCGAACTCCAAACTACAATTCACCGATCAAGGTTCACAATTCACAGAATAATTATAAAATATCGAAAATGCCCTTATATAATAAAAATACATTTTATAATTCCAAATTATATAATTAACCCTAAAACTTATTAAAAACCGATAAAAACTCATTTATTTAGAAAAATTGTAAAATATATATATAATTTGAAAATAATTTACGAAAAATAGTTGTAATTAGTTAAAAATACTAAATAATTTGTAGGAATTATTTTTATACCCTAAATAACTATGAAAACCAATTTAATTACATTTTTAGCCAATTTAGTGTAAAATTATGAAAATACCCCTATATATATAAATTTACTAAAATAAATCCAAAAATTCACCAAAAATAATATAATTACTCAAAATTATTTTTCTCAACATATATTTCAATAATATCAATAAATATACTCAATTAACCAATTTATTTCAATTAAGCACATAATTAACCTTATTTTTCAAAATTACATAAACTTAATAAATTCCAAATAAGTATATAAAAATTCACAAAAATTACAAATAAATTTATATAATTCATTTCAACACCTATAATCACCATAAAATACAATTTCATAATTTAATTAATTAATTTTCGAAAATTAGAAAATATTAATAAAATAATCAAAAATTCACAAAAATTAAAATAAATTCCAAAAATTCTACAAAAATTAAAGCATATAGATTAAGCTTCCAGGAACAAAGTTTGTGAAGGAAGTTTTCATGAATCAATCAAATTGAAGCTAAAAAAATTCAAAAACCCTAATAGGCTGAAATGAAGAAATTGAAACCTAAACAATTCTAGACCAAATCAAGTGAAACAAAGCTTGGAATCACACTCACCAGAGCTCAAGGAGAAGATAGAGACTGGTGGCGTCAAATTTGGTGGCCGAGAATGGCTTGATCGGAGTTGACTTCAATTTTCGACCTCCTTGAAAAATCCGGCCAAAACACACCGGAAAAGGTGATTCAGACGTCGGGAATGGCTGGCAAGGGAGGAGGAAGGCTGAGGGGCATAGTGACAGCAAATAAATCAGCTGGAAATGGAAGAAAATGTGTTGGGAGGAAGAAGATGCAAAAATGGCAAAACTGTAAATATATCAAACTTTTGATTTTTAAATATAATTTATGTATATATGTATATATATATATCCATACCATATATTATAATAATATAATCCCACACACATTAAATATACACCACACACATATTTTAATAATATATACACATGTACACATATATTATTAATTAATTAATATAAAAACTAAATAATAAAAATTAATTTAATTAATTAAACCCTAATTTAAATAAATGTACATATATACATTTTATTTAGCACTTTAAAATTATGTATAGATTCATGCAAATTCGTAAAATTATTTAAAATAATTAATATTAAATTGTTTACGTTTTAATTTCTCCGAAAATAAAATTTTTGAGAAAATTTTACGTAAATATTTTAAAATAATTAAAAATAATTAAAATGACTTAATAAATAACAAACTCATGAAAATAATCATCAATATAAATATATAAATTATTAACACTGCATATCTCGATGCAGTATAAAAATATTTAAAAACTCGGGATATTATAAAAATACACTTCTAAATTACAGTAGCTCGATACCTTGGATTGGGACTCCAAAATGTACAAATTCTCAACTGAGACTCACAATTCACCATAAAACATAATTAAATAATAAAAATCATTAAAAATCCATAAAATAATCAAAATGCCACAATATAATATATTTAAACATCAAAACACTAAATATAATTATTTTCACAATAACTAAATAAAAATCTCAAATAATAATATAATATTAATAAAAAAAATCCAAATTTTCAATTATTTAGCATAAAATAGTAAAATTCACATTTAATTATTCAAATAGTTTAAATACATTGTAAAAGTAGTTAAAAATCCATTTAGTCACCAAAATAGTAAATAATATTATTATTTGAATATAATTTTCAAAAATTAGTATTAATTAATTAAAAATATTAAATAATTCATAAAAATTATTTCTACACCAATTATTATTCCAAAATTATTTAAAACATATTATTTAACAATATTTTCCACAAAAATACACATTTAACCTATAAATCCAATATTCACATAATATTAAAAAATATTCCCAAAAATTATATGAAATCATTAAAAATTATTTTATCGATACTAAAATTACTAACTTAAATTAATAACACTAATTTAACCAAATTTTTCATCCAAAATAATTAATTAACATAATTAACAAAAATTCAATTTTTTTAATATTAAAATATTCAAAAATACCCATAATTCAAATTAATTAAAAAAATATATTTACGTAGATTGAGCTACCCATAATCACATTATTAAAGCAAAAATTCATGAATCACACAATATCGAATTCAAACAAATCAAAACCCTAAATACTCATAAACTAAATTTGAAGAAAACTCACAATCCAAACGTTGTAAGCTTAAACCAACTTGAGAATCAAGAAGTACACATCGAGAAGAGTCTAACGAGCCTAAAAACTTGAGCTAAATCAATGAAAAATCCGACAGAACTATAGTAGCTCTCCTCGGCTTCACATGAATTCTGGCATTGACGGAGCTCCAGGCGACGACAAGAAGGTGAGGGAGGAAGGTGGTGAGCTTGGTGGTGGTCCGTGGTGGCTCAGGCGTGGATGGTGGCGCTCGGTTGGTGGTTGGTAGAAGCAACGATGGCAGAAAGAAGAAGAAGAAGAAGAAGAAGAAAGAAAAAGGAAGAAGGGGAAGGTAGGGTGAGTTGACCCGTTTGACCTGCTTTTCCTTTTTTTTATTTTATATATATATATATATACTACACATAAACACATGCACATATATTAACAAAAATATAATAATAATACTATCACATGCATAATAGTAATAAAATAATAATAACACATGCATTCAACAATACTATTAATAATAATAACAATAATAAATAACAACAGCAACAACAACAATAATAGTAATAATAATACTATTAAAAATATTAGCAATGAAAATGATTTTAAATACTTTAAATAATAAAACTTACAAATTAATTATTTTACATAAATAAAATATTTAGAATAAAATAAATGAATAATATACATAAAAAATGATAATATATAAATAAAATTTAAAAATTTTATTAACACTGTATATCTTAAAATAATTTTATATTATTTAAAATATCGGGTCATTACACTTAAGCTTGAAAAGAGTTGGTCTTATTAAGCGGAACTATTGAATGGAGAAGAGAGTGAAATTTGAAAACAAGTTCAGATCAGCATCACTTAAACAAGTAAAATCTGAACATTGTTTGTTGTACAATTGCTGAGGATCGAGTATCAAGTTGGTGTCCTCATTGATAACTAACAGAACTCTTTAGTGCTATATGAGCTTGGGACTCTTTTTAACTCAGAAACAGAATTGCAACTCCAAAACGTGTATCTATTAAATGACAGATAAAAATAAGTAGATTATATAAAAATAGCAATTGCAACAACAAAACATTTATATCAACATTGAATAGATTCAAAACATATAGTTTCAACAGATGATAAAAAATAGAAAATAAATATAGCCAACAAAAATAGCAACTAAACAAAGGAAACTACAAAGCTAAACAATTTAACAATATAAAACAAGAATCCAAAATGAACAAACCTGGTTATCCTACGAGATAAAAATAAGTAGATTATATAAAAATAGCAATTGCAACAACAATAAAACATTTATATCAACATTGAATAGATTCAAAACATATAGTTTCAACAGATGATAAAAAAGAGAAAA
The DNA here is from genome assembly GCA_947683625.1 of Mallotus nudiflorus. Classification (NCBI taxonomy): domain Eukaryota; kingdom Viridiplantae; phylum Streptophyta; class Magnoliopsida; order Malpighiales; family Euphorbiaceae; genus Mallotus; species Mallotus nudiflorus. Next base: position 6,468,568 of record CANTUR010000029.1, on the reverse strand, counting down.
TAAATATAGCCAATAAAAACAACAGCTAAACAAAGGAAACTACAAAGCTAAACAATTTAACAATATAGAACAAGAATCCAAAATGAACAAACCTGGTTATCCTAAGAAGTAGTAACCAAGAAATTTGCCTTAGGATAGAAAGAGAGACACAAACTGAGTAGTTGGGAGGTTAAGCCACCTGTAAAATCAAACAAATCATTTCAATAATCAACCACCTCATTTCACTTTTGAAATTGAAGTGTGTTAAAATTATAGGGAACAAAATGAAGACCACAGTGGTGCCTTGTGCAGAATTTGTAAAGTTCAAAGGAAGGCACTAACCTGAATGCTTTAGAAGGACATAATATAGTGGATAGATATTGAAGATGAAGACAGAAGACAGTGGATGATGACTTTAGCTGACGGCGATGGCAGAAGACGGACCGAGCTGAACGATAATAAGAAGACAGGTAGGGCTGTAATCGAGAAGATTGGGAAAATATGTGTCTCATCTAGAAACAAGATGAAAACATCTAAATAAGAAATTGGTGTTTATAAATTCCATTTTAGGAAAATTATAGGTGGTGTGAGCAACGGTTCAAGTTGTAAATCACGAAGGCTAGGGTTTTGATGATGATGGTGCACGAGGGTGAAAATGATGGTGGTGATAGATGTAAAAGAGGAAGGCTACGGGCAGAGGGCAGTAAAGGAAGGGACAGCGGATGCTAGCAGCTAGGATGAAGATGAGTGCGAGCGACTATAGAAGGAGATAGGTTTGTAAACTGAAGAAATTAAGTTAAGTTATGATAAGTGTCGAAGGTTATTTGCATTTTATTAGTCTTTGACATCAAAACTAAGTAGTTTTGATACAAAACTATGTAGTTTTAAGGTAGTTATATTATAACATATTGTATATTATTTAATTTTTATTTTCATTAAATATTATGTTTGTTTAAGTAGTCAAATATTCATCTATTTACTTCATTATTAAGTTAAATTTAATTATGTAATATTAATATTGATCTTCATTTTAAAATACAAATATTTACAAATATAATTTATATCGTAATTAGATAATTGGAAACTATATGATTGTGAAGTTAGATAGTCAATTATTTTATGACTTTAAATATATGTAGTTTACATTGTGATTATATAAATATAATATACATTTTGAATAATTTGAAGGTATTTTGTTTCAAGATAAAGTGAAAGAAAGATTTTAGTGCATTAGGTTAAGCCAAAACTACGTAGTTTTATAGTTATGTTTAGTAGTTTATGTCACGACCCAAAACAGGGAGTCATGACCGGTGCTAAGGAATGGGAATTCTTTCAAATCTGGAACCCATAGCAAGCCTTAAAAATAAAAGTATGCAATAAAATAAAATAAATAAAATATTATACAGTGAAAATCAAACCTCACAAAATAAAATAACTTCTCAACATCCTTTAATATCACAAAATTACATCTTATATATAAATAAAATCCTTAAGTACAAATTTTCAGTGTAACACACTGAATTTAAAATCCCATACAAGTATAATTCAAATACAACTCACAACAGAATTAAATATAACTACTACTGCAGTGTTTAGAGTATAAAATAAAACTCAAGTAAGTAATTTACATAATAAAGTCGGAGCGGAAGAAATCCGGCATACAGGTCTACTGCTGAGGTCTGAAGATGAAGACTCTCCTGAAAAATATCAACAGAGGGAAGTCTGACCTCACTAAGTGAATTATTATAATATATATACATATAGCTAAATGTCAAATGCAGACATTCAAAAGTATATATAATAAATATATATACAAGCAAATACACAAAGATGCAAAGAAAATCATTTTTATAATAATACTGAAAATCATCAGTTATGAAGGATCAAATAGAACCCTATATTTCTGCAACCTCAAATATCAATAGAACTCACTTAAGCCATACAGACCCACTTAGTTCCAAATAATTTACTTAGTCCAACTGGACAGTAGATTGGCCCCGAGACACTAAGTCAATCGAGCTCCAACAGTCTGACTGTCAGTGTGATTGGCCCCGAGACACTTGGTCAACCGAGCTCTAGTAATCACACTCTCAATCACATCTCACATCAATCAAATCAATCAAGTCATAATTTCCTCAAATAAGTTAGTAATTTAATCCTATAAGCTATCGCATCGGTACGTACTCAGTCCTAGTGCTACCCACTAGGAAGCACGTTCTATCAATATCCTTCATTTATATTAAAACATACATTCAGAAAAATAAATGATGCATAATGATATTTAAAATAAACAAATATACCATATATATACTAGAAATATACTTAAAATAAACTAAATATATTTCAGGTATATATATGTATAATCAACTCAAATAAATCACGAAACATATTAAATTAAACCAATAATATATTTAAAAACAAGCTAGATTTAATTGAAAAGGAAAACATGCATAATATACCAAAATATACTAAAAGTATACTTAAAATATACTTAAATGTTCAAATAGGCAATTATGCAGAAATTTATATTTAAAACATAGAAGACTAAATCATGCAACCTAAGCCATGTATATATATCATAATAACTCATAGTTGTACGCTCCTCGAGACAGATTCGACGGGCCTGGTCCACTAGGCCTCGGTCTCGGCACAACTAACAAATAAATAATAACATGAAATTAGAATAAATCTAACTTAACTTCTAGAAACTCAATCTAGAATTCTAGACACATACAGAGAATACGAATTTGACCAAATGTCACGTTTTACGAGAATTCTATCAAAAATTCGGCAGAACCTCCTCTGTAAAATAGACATCTCTCTACTTAAAAAGTAAAATCAGTTTTGCAAGAAAAACACACTTCGAAATAGATTTCACAATGTATTCTCACAACCCTCGGTCAGAATCCCAAACTGCAAATTCCACTAACCGAGGACCACAATTAACAATAAAATACACAAAATATATTAAAATTCTATAAATATCGAAAATACCCTTTTGATACCAAAATATAGCAAATTTAAATATTTAAACATTAAAAATAATTATTTCACAAATATTTACTTAAAAATCCTAATATTAATATAATATTATTAAAATCAATATATCTCGATAAATTCACCAATATTAATGAAAATTCATTTTATAAATCCAAATTACTCGATTAGTCCAAAAACATATCAAAAGTTACTAAAAACTCATTTATTTACAAAAATAGTATATTATATATAATTTGAAAATAATTTTCAAAAAATAGTTTTAATTAGTTAAAAATAGTAAATAATTTTTAAGAATTAATTTTATACCTCAAATAATTATTAAAACCAATTAAACTTAATATTTAACTAAAATGACTATCAAATTACCAAAATACCCCTAGTATATAAAAATTCACATAATATACTATAAATACTCAAAAATTCAAAAAAATTATATAATTACTCTAAAATTATTTTTTCAACATATAATTCAATAAATTCAACAATTATACTCAATTAACCAATTAATTTTAATAAAATACATATATAACCTATATTTCCAAAATTGACATAAACTAAATAAAATTATAAAAATTACACAAAAATTATAAATTAAATTCTAAAATTAATTTCAACCACAAAAAACAGTAAAAATCACAATTTCACAATTTATTTAATTAATTAACGAAAATTAGAAAATAATAAAAAATTCACAAAAATTAAAATAAATTCCAAAAATTACACAAAAATTCTAGGGTATAGATTAAGCTATGGGAAACATTATTTGTGAAGGAATTAAGCTTTAATCACAAATAATGAAGTTCAAAAAAAATTAAGAAACAAAAATGGCCGAAATTGGAAACTAGCTGAAAAGGAAGCTCGGAATCATCCTCTAGGGAGTCTAAGGAGTCCAACGACACCGGAATCACCGAGTTTGGTGGTCAGAAAGATGATGAACAGAGAAGAGGGTGATTTTCGGCCAAAATGGGTTCTTTGAGCTGCTAACAATGCCGGAGAAGACAACAGGGGCGGCGAAGTTGTTGGCTGGAGGGGCGGAGCTCCAGGAGGCACTCTGATGTCCTGAGATCGGCAGAACAGACGGTGATGGTGGGGTGGGTTCGGTTTCGGGGAGAAGGGGAAGAAGAAGATGGTTTTTATTATTTTTTTTGTATATATATAACTCAAATATAATACAACAAATAAAATATAATATATATATACATAATAATAATATAATTTATACATAATTAGTCATTAACCCTAGTAATATTCATGCATGCAAAATAATATATTCCATTAAAATAGTAATATTAAAATATTAATGCTTTAAGTTAAAGATTTATCAAAACACTACTTCCCGAAATAAAAATAATTTAAAGACATGTTTACGTAAAATATGTTAATTAAACATAAAATAATAACAATACTAATTCACAAATATTAAAATAATCACATAAAATTTTCAAAATTATTAACATTGCATATCCCGATTTAAAATAAAATCACTTAAAAACTCGAGTTATTACAGTTTAATAGTTAAATTTATTTATAATATTACAATTATATATATCTATGATAAAATAATTTAAATTAAATTATAATTTTAATCAATAATTTATTTATTTAATGTTAAATTAATACTATACAATAATATTAAAAACCAAATGAGAACAAGTGTATAATAAAAATACATTATAATTTAGAATTTAAGATAAACTACGTAATTGAATAAGTGTATAGTAAAATTATATTATAATTTAGAATTTAATATCAACTATGTAATTGAATTAGTATAAATCAAAACTATGTAGTTTTTAGAAATCTACATAATTTTATAGTTATGGATAAATTATTTATGTTATGAAATTAAAATTATATATATTCTTGTGACGAGATAGGTTAAGAGGATGTCATGACCCAAAACAGAGGTCATGACCGGCGCTAGGGAATGGGAATTCTTTCGAATATGGAACCCGTAGCAAGCCTTTAAAATAAAATAAAAACATGCAATAATAATAACATAAATAAAATAACTCACAGCAGAAATAAATATCATAAATAAAATAAAATAATAATCCGCCAATAGATTTAAATAAACAAACTCATCTCATATATAAATAATCATTAAATACAAATCTTTAAAATACATATCTCATACAAACATAATACATAAGTCTCACAACTGACTACAACTACTGCAGTGTCTAGATTATAAAATAAAGTCAAGTGAGCAGTTTACATAGTAAAGTCAGGGTAGAAGAAATCCGGCGTAAAGGTCTGCTACTGAGGTATGAAGACGAAGACTCTCCTGAAAAATAGTCAACGAAGGGGAGTCAAACCTCACTGAGTGAATTGTTATAATATATATACATGCATACTAAATGACAAATGCACACATTTAATAGTATATATAATAAATATATATACAGGCAAAATCACACAGATGTATCAAAATCATTTTATATATATATATACTAAAAATAATATTTAATTATGAAGGATCAAATAGAACCCTAAATGATCGCAACCTCAAATAGTGTTAAACAACACTCTAGCCATATAGGCTCACTTATTCCAAATAAATTCACTTGTTCCATTTGGATAGTAGACTGGCCTCGAGACACTAAGTCAACCGAGCTCCAGCAGTCTAACTGTCAGTGTGATTGGCTCTAAGACACTTGGTCAACCGAGCTCCGGTAATCACACTCTCAAATCACATCTCACATCATATAAATCAATCCGATCATAATCCACAAATAGGTTAGTAATATAGCCTAAAATCTATCATCGTACTGGTACGTACTCGGTCCTAGTGGTGCCCACTAGATAGCACGTTCTATTGATATCCTTCATTTAAAAATAAATTCATACATTCATAAAATAAATGATGCATAACATGAATTAAAGTAACGATATAAACCATATATATACTAGAAATATATCGAAAATAAACCAAGTATATTTTCAGTATATATACGTCATATAAATTCAATTTAATTATAAAATAAACTTTAAATATACTTAAAAATATTTTAAGAATAATTCATTAATAAAACATGCATATAATTTAAAATATACCAAGGATATACCAAAAATAAACCTAAGCAATAATTAACTCATTTATACATAATTTATAAAATAAATCATACATTTCTAAAACATGCAATCCTAATACAAGTATATATAGAATAATAACTCACTATTATTGCGCTCCTTGAGACGGATCCGATGAGCCTGGTCCACTAGGCCTCGGTCTCGGCGCAACTAAACAAACAAACGACAATACGAAATTAGAATAAATCTATCGAAATCCCTATAGACTCGATCTAAGAATATCAGACACAAAATCAGAATAGGAATTCGATCGGATATCACGTTTTACAAAAATTCTACCGAAAATTTGGCAGAATCTCCCCTATAAAACGGATATCTCTCTACTCAAAGAGTAGAGTCAATCCTGCAAAGAAACACACTTCGAATAAAAACAGTCACAAAATCCCTCGGTCGGACTCCCAAACTACAATTCTACCGACCGAGGTTCACAATTCACGAGATAAACACAGAACACAATGAAATGCCAAAAATACCCTTTAATACTCAAAATATAGCAAATTAGAAATTCAAACGCTAAAAATAATTATTTTACCGATAAATACATAAAAATCCTAATTTTAATAAAATATTATTAAAAATTCAATAATTCTCAATAAATTCATAAATATTAGCCAAAATACATTTTATAAATCCAAATTACATAATTAGCCCTAAAACATATTAAAAATCGATAAAAACTCATTTATTTAGAAAAATAGTATATTATATATAATTTGAAAATAATTTATGAAAAATAGTTTTAATTAGTTAAAAATACTAAATAATTTATAGAAATCATTTTTATACCTCAAATAACAATTAAAACCAATTTAATTATATTTTTAGCCAATTCAGTGTCAAATTATCAAAATACCCCTACTATATATAAATTCACTATAATTATTCAAAAATTCACCAAAAATAATATAATTACTCAAAAATTAATTTCTCAACATATAATTCAAATAAATCCATAATTATACTCAATTAACCAATTAATTTCAATAAAACACATAATTAACCTAATTTTCCAAAAATCACATAAACTAAATAAATTCATAATAATCATATAAAAATCATAAAAATTAAAAATAAATTTCTAAAATTCATTTCAACACCTATAAACACCATAAATCACAATTTCATAATTTAATTAATTAATTTACGAAAATTAGAAAATATTAATAAAATAATCAAAAATTCCCAAAAATTCCACAAAAATTCACAGAGGTATATTAAGCTAAGGGGAACAACATTTGTTAAGGAACTTTTCATGAATCACAAGGAAAAGCTCCAAAAAAATCAAAAAACCAAAAATGGCCGAAATGAAAAAATCGAAAAACAGCAAAAATGGAGAAGTTAGAGCTCAAACCGAAGCTTGGATCGAGTTCACCAGAGCTTGAGGAGCTCAGGGACACTAGAATCACGAAGAATGATGGCCGAAGGAAGGAGAACGAAGTTGAAGATGAGTTTCAGGTTTTCGGCCAAAATCAAGCCAAACGGTGCCAAAGAACGAGGCTAGGGGCAGCAGAGCAAGCTGGAAGAGAAGGTGGCACACCAGAAAGTACAACAATGAGGAGAAAATGGCGTGACAGATGCCGGAACGGGGAAGGGGGTAATCGGGAAGATGGTGATGCTGACGATGGCAATCTTGTAAATATTGAGACTTTAGTTTTAGGTAAATATATTATATGTATATATGTTTATATATATATCTATACTTTATATTATTTCAATATATAGTATTATATGCACAATAAATATTCACCACATACATATTTAATAATATATATATACATATACATATATATACACATTTAATTAATATTAAAACTATATAATATAATTTAATTTAACTAAAATAAACCCTAATTTAAATTTAAATGCATGTATACGTATATGTTTTATTCGACACTTAAAAAAATCATGCATGAACTCATGCGACTTCATAAAACCGCTTAAAATAATTAATATTTATTTATTTACGTTTTAATTTCTTCGAAAATAAAACTCTTAGAAAAATTTTACGTAAAAGACTTAAAATAATTAAAAAATGACTCTAATAAATAACAAACTAATTAAATAATCAAAAACTAATAACATAAAAGTAATTTTAATATGTAAACTAGAATATTTAAAAAATTTAATTCATTTAATTTTTTTAACACAATTATTGAATGGAACAAAAAATTTAAAAATAGAAATAATAGTATTTAAGGTAGACAAAAAATTTAATATATTAGCGACGGACTTTAAAATCCGTCGCTAATTTAGTGACGGAAATTGAATTCCATTGCTAAATTTAATATATTAATTTTGAAAAAAAAATAATTGAATATAGCAATGGATTTCAAAATCCGTTACTAAATTAGTGACGGATTTCAAAATCCATCGCCAAATTAGCGATGGATTATAAAAATCCGTCGCTAAAATTCTGTCACTAAATTTATTAAATTAATTTTGAAAAATAAATTAATTGAAGATAGCGACGGATTTTCTTTTCCATCGCTAATTTGC